>OY856411.1:658174890-658627390 GCA_963693085.1 Alisma plantago-aquatica
TGGTGTGATATCTTGGATGAAGTGTTGGATTAATTCTCATGCAGGATGTCTTATGTGGAGAATCATACCTATTGTGGCAACACATCCCATTATCATACAGATAACGAGGTGTTACGCGAAAACGTGCGGAAATCACCATAACCACAGATTATGAAAACATGGGTTAATTAAAACCGATTGTGGAAAATAGATAAACTGTGAAACTATTACTTTCCATTCCTCATCCTGCACAGAAACATGTCACATATATATATACATACATGAGATCTGATACGTGTCCACAGCTCAGGAACAGTTGTTCATTCATCACATGAGTTCACTACCTGTTCATACACATAAAGGCACGCATCCGGCCAATAGCAGGATATGCAAACGTCATCGATCGTTCGTCGTGAAACATCGTCAAAACACTGCCAAGGACCTGAGAGTACAGGGATGACTCTAGACTCTACTACAAAACATCCAAAACAGAGTATATCCATCACTTGCCTTCTACTGCTCCTCAAGATGCTCGGCCGCAACACCACGACCACGACCACGTCTACCTCGACCACCTAAAAAGGGGTTAAACCAGCGGGGTGAGACAATTGAATAATTATCCCAGTGGGAAACATAGCTTCCCACCACAACTACAAAACCTCAGCAAGATAGACTATAACAACAGATATCTAATAACAGGTATAACAAGAGCAATCTATATAAAACAGATTATTCTTACCGACAAGCTTACCCGCTATACAAAAGCATATAACCAGATATATCTCAAGGAATATGATCAGTAAGATAAGATGTATCCCTATGTAACATGATTATCAGAACAAGATATAATGTCACATAACCTGCTTATCAAGATAAGACATATTACCACATAACCTGCAAAGTATAACAAGGATATTACACAAACAAGGCCTCAACTAATGTTTCATGTTTATCCTAAGTAGTAAATACTAAACGGCTATGTTACGTATTATTATGCCCTGAGGATTTGAATCGTACCGTTCAAATCCAACTGTCGGTTACGAAACCCAGGCCGGTGCCATATAAGGTCAATGGAAGAGCCGGACTCCATGACCTCCCACCACGTGGTCAGTACACGAGTACAACACAAGCAGGACCGCAGTCACATGCTGAAGTGGTCTAAGCCACAGGGTCAGCTCCATAGGCTACCCTCACTCTAGCCCGCCTTGGTACAGGTCTCGACGCTAGTAAAACTGAGCCACGAGCCTGTTCACCGTGCTCTGAGCCATGAACGTATTCATGCTCTCCACATCACCTATCCTAAGCCATGGGCCTGTTCACCATGCTCTATATACGTACCTGAGTCTGTAACCGAAGTTACACTCTTACCTCCTTATTTTTAGGCTAGGAGCAACCTACACATATTCAACAATATGCGCTTCCAGGTTAACCCATAGGAGAACCTGTTTCACCATCACCAAGTCCTGACGATGATGGATCTATGGCCAAGGCAAACTACATGATATATTTCACTGTGATTAATTAGTATCTTTTTAGATGGATTTCAGGATTCAACCAAGTTATATAACATGCAAGATATAACAAAAAAGAAAGAACATTATATTATTATTGAAACCTCATCAACCTGATCCATCACAAGGATCCATCATCACATGTTACCACTTGACCTCTTGCCAACCATCCATATCCATATCAAGGATCATCACATACCATAGGATATCAATCCTTCATCATGTACTGTCACTGCCTCTCAAAGCTCACATCATCATCATGGGACCAACACATTACATATATAATCTCATAGAACAAATATCAAGGTAATGTTACTCGTCACATATGTCACATAGCCCTTTCATGGCTACACATCACCTGCATGGTTAGGATACACAATAACCATAGATTCAACATAAGGAATATGCTCACTATCATGAGCTATCATTCAAGATAACTTATTTATCAATATTACACTATTTGATGATCAAGCTTGTTAAGCACATCATACCATAATCATGCCTACCCTTATCTCAGGATTATACAAACAATCAAGGTATTCACTTTATATAACAATTATGTTGAGTATACAAAGCAACTACTATTGTTACCAAAATCATTATTGTTACCATCCACTATCATATTTCATATCTTTGTCATTAAGCAACCATCAATGCAACTACCATTTATCATTATCATTAATAAGTAAGCATAAGACTCATATCAATATCATGTCATTACTACTCTTGATACCATTATTACTTTTATCAGCATCATCATCTACTATTATCTTCATTGCTATGTCATTAAGCAAACTATTAATGTGACTGCCACTTAGCCACATTATTCCAAACATTATCATTATTATTACTTTCTCTTACTTAGAAAGGCATCACATTCATCAACACAACTAACATCACCAACACTATTGACATCTTAGTTATCAACAACATTATCATCATGACTATCATTAATACTACCATGTCATTATTATTGTTACTAAGCAAGGTATTACTATTGAGATTTGGTTATGCATAAGCGTCTACTGTCATGATACTTGGGACCGTCACCAAAGGACCTAACTGCCCTCACCTAAGACCTCACAACCCTCACTATAGCTAACTTGCTCGGCTAGGCATGGGAAGGCAGCAACGCTGCGTTGCACCCAGTGCCCAGCCCGCAACACCCCGTTACTAGAAGAAGTGTCGCGCACCATGGAGTGTCGTGTGATACACCTCATCGGGCAACGCCCGTCACAGCCAACACCTGACGCCCGATAACCAAGGGGTAACGCCCATCTAACAACTCCACAACAGCCAGGAGAGAGAAGGAGAGAGAGAAGGAAAGGAAGAGAAAGACTCCCCACATACCGTGCAACAACACAAGGCCTAACGGTCAGCACACTTGCCCCAACCGAAAGGCTTGACGCCCGTCACAGCCCCATGCTATCACATGTCACACCCCAGGCCTATCGGCCGACACATCAAGATGTAACGCCTGTCAGGGCTATCGACCGTTACACTTCTGACATAACGTGCAACTCCACCATCTACCAAAGAAAACCCTGTCATCCACCACAAGGACTAAAGCCTAACGTCCAAGAGAAGGACAAGAACATAGCTCATCTATCGTGCACCAAGGTATACAAACATATCGGCCAACCAAAGCTTAGCTCACTCTATCGCCCAACACATGGGCAGGGTATCGTCCAACCCTAAGAACACACCATGTCGTCCAACTCAAGGTACCCTATCGTCCAACATAGAGAGCACCCTATCGTCCAACTCCAAGGCAAAGGTGCCATGTCGTCCATCAAAGAGGATATCATCCAACACACCCAACAAAGGGGTATCGCCCAACACATGGTCACCATCAACCTCCAACTCAAGGGAACCCAAACCCTAGATCACTAGAAACACTAAACCCTAGGGTATATCGTCCATCAAAGGAAGCACAAGAAAGATACAAAACAAAGAACTAAGCTAACTATTAACATGTAACAAGGTTATTGCTAGAGGTAAAGGAGTTAGGGTTAGAAGTTATGCAACCCGCCTTAAGCTCCAAGCTCCAAGGTACTCCAAGGTCCAAAGCTATCGTCCACCAAGCTCCTCTAGGAAGGTGTATCAGCCACCACAAGCAAGATGGAGAGGGATATCGTGCACTCAAGGTGGAGGAGAGACCAAAAGATCAAAGGAGACCAAGGCAAGGAGAAGAGCTACCTATATAGGAAGAAGGGGAGGAGAAACTAAGGTACAACCATGCCAAGTGTCGTCCACCCAAGGGACACTTGTCCTAGGGTTCAAGCCAACACTCTAGCACACCAAGAGACACTTGTCCAAGATAGGCACCAAGTGTCACCAACCAAGGCCAAGTCACATGGGCGACACAAGCAACAACTCCTGCTGGGCGACACAAACAAGCTACTGGGCGACACACCAAGGTGTTGGATGACACAAGACCACCCTAGGTCGACACAAACTCACCTTGGACGACACAAGGCAAGCCATGGCTGACACAAGGCTCAAACAAGCCCAAACAACACATCTCAAGGCCCAAACAAGCTCAACTCAGGCCCAAAGAACTCAAACAACAAGCCCAAGCCTTCCTCTCAACCCTAGAGGAAGCAAAGAGAGGGAAACATCTCACAAGATGGAAAACTTGCACACAAAACCCTAGAGTTGGGTTATTTGCAAGTAGCCCCTCGAACTCTCAACAAAGCACAACCAAACCCTAATCACCACTTAGAGGTGATTAGCAAGCATCAAACCATCAAGGTTAAGCAAAGCAAACAGGGTAAGCCCTAAACGAAGGTCAGGGTCCTTACACCTATGACCCCTCTTTGACCCGAATTTTCACTCACCATCTTCTTACCCCTCCGCCTCATGAAAGGATGCCAAAGTGCACATATCAGCCGTGGCCACCTCTAAAAGTTTGGGGTGGCCACATCTCCATCTCTCCGCATCACTCTATCCACCATATGCCCTATCTACACCAAAGTACACATAAAGGAGTCACTCTTAAGTCATGGGTGGACATGGAGGGTCTAGAAGATACTTTGGGGGTGCATGTAGATGTTCCAAGACATCATCATGTCAAATATAAAGCAAAACTATTGATCATGGGGGTATCATCAAGTTTTTACAACTCATAGGATCGAGGTTGATCATTTGGTAATGTGAATCATAATTAAGCAACCAAAATAGTGTAAACCATGGGATAAGATTAAAACTTGATCTTGAAACTATTATCATTAGAAAAATCACGTTTTATAGATAAAAAATGATATATAACATCATATGGTTTGATTTAGAAATCAAGGAGATCAAGGGATTGAAGTGTTGCACATTTAATAGGTTTTTTTTGGGGGGGTTACCCTAAATGGACCGAAATGGTCTACTTAGAAGAGCTAACTTGGGCTTAGAAGCCTCCAAATGCCACTCACCATTGCGGTGTGGCTGCTAGGGATGTCTGACCATTCACCACCACTTTGCCATTGCTCCTGGTCGCAGCGCGTCGCAGCCCACTGCCAGGACACAGTGGCACTTGGCAAGGGACCAGTTACGAGTGTCCATTTGATCTCTTGGACCTTTGTGGTCCCCTTTGGAATCCATGTCTGATGTGCTTCATGGTCGGAAGGTGTTGTGCACATTGGGGTGCACCACGTCTCTAGTACGTCGCCTGCTTGCTCGGTGGTTGGGCAAATTGAGGCTGAGTAGGGGCACAAAAGCTCTTAGGAGTTGTATGCATGAGTTGGTGCTAGCTCGGCAGACCCATTGCTGCTTCCAGACCTCAACGAATATGCATGAAGAGAAGATCCCAAAAGGGCTCTTGCAGCAGTTCCGGTCAGAGGAAGGAGGAGAAGAAGGTGGCTAGCGGGTGCTAGGGTTAGCAAAACCCGAGGAAAAGAGAGTTAAAGAGTCGAGGGAGGAGTTTTATAGGCAGAGAGAGGGAAGAATGGTGCTAAAGAGGTGAGAAAGTAAGGCCCTAGGTGGCTTCGACAGGGTAGGTGAAGATGTTGTAGTGCAATTGGTGCAGCACCGTATGGAGGTGAGTGATACAAGTGTAGTCGTTGGATGGGGCATCAATCTGAGGCAATTGGATCAAAGGGTTCTGATTTCTCGGCCATTGAACGAGGACTCATGATTGGTTCATAGAAGTAGTGCAGATCATTGGACAAGGCAAAGCAAAGAGGGGAACCTCTTCCCTCCTAATTGGGCCGCGCGCCCTTGTCCCAATAAGGGTACAAAAAAGGAATTAAATCAAGATAAAATCAAAGACCAAAGTAATATTCAATTGGCCATATCTTGGGATACGAGTGTCCAATTGATGCAAATTTTGCACCATTAGAAAGATAATTCAAAGCTCCACATTGTGAAATAGATTAAAAAGAAAGTTTTGTGACATTCATTAGGTTCAAAGTAACTTGCAATATAGTGACATGTTAAGGACTTGAAACTTAGGTTCAAAAGAAAAATGGATGTCACCGTGAGATATGTACACAAGATGAACCAATCGAGCATCAAAACATCTTTCATCATGAAATAGAGGGATACAGTGATGATTTAGTGTAAATATGAAGTGCACATACATATATGAGGAGGGGGAAAAGTACATGTTATCACAGTGCCATATCACATTGGCGTTGAATTTCCATAACTAACTTGTGACATCACAAGCAAGGAGTGGTGCCTAGCCACACATCAGTGCTACCTAAGTGAATGGAAAGTTGGAGAACACCTTCAACCTACAATTTGTTTAAGTTGTTGCAGTGATTTTATAATTCCTTTATCATTGATATCCAGAGTGAATTTGAGGCATGGACTTATAGTCCTCTCAACATTCAACCCATGTTTCTTGAACCAAGAGCAGATTGTCTGAGATAATGTGACCTCAATATCATATGTTGATTCACATGTCCATGTGCACACATGTATCAATCTCACTTATCAAGTGGATAGGATATCATACTCTAGTAGGAGGGAAAATACACATCTCTATCACTCACAATCTATCCCCATGTGTCAAAGTCACTCAATCATCACATTTATGACAACCAATGTTTCAAGACTGCATTTGATGATGCAAAGTGTATCCAACTACATGTGATGAGTGTAGTAATTTCAATTCTAAGAATCACAATCACCACCTTCACTAAGAGAGATGACTATGACCACCAATGATGGTTTCCATGTGTCACTCTCAAGGTGGATTTGTCTGATACATTGTTCCCTGATATGTATCTATGTGCTTCATTTGATATTACCATACCATGAATAATGAGATTTTGTCGTCAACAAACTCACACTATAGTCTTATGTGTTACTGGGGTCTATCTACCTTCCATAGTAACAATCGACTAAGGACATAATGAGAATATGTATATGTACTCTTAACATCTGTATG
Source organism: Alisma plantago-aquatica (assembly GCA_963693085.1). Lineage (NCBI taxonomy): Eukaryota > Viridiplantae > Streptophyta > Magnoliopsida > Alismatales > Alismataceae > Alisma > Alisma plantago-aquatica. The sequence goes on from OY856411.1 coordinate 658,181,764, forward strand.
ATCTCATTTCCCCAAGGCTAATACTTGAGGACATACATCATTGAGTAATATTATTGTCTAGACATTCATAATATTTCTTCATTATCTCATAACTAAGTGAAACAAAATGAATTGGAAGCTTATGTTTATAAGTATTAATCAAATACTTTATGGTTTCTACCATGTCAATCATCACATGATTTGCTCTTATGGGCATACGTTACCAATAGAAACCTCATATCTTCACCTCCCTCCTACACCATGTGTATATTAGTTCTCTACTCAACATGCAAGAAATTCTTTAAGATCTCTCTTCTTCCTTATACATGATGGACTGACCTTGGATCTGGTGGAGCTTGAGAGGGTTGATCTTGGAGCTTTGGTGGCTGATCATCCTTTCATATGGTGATCTTGAGCTTGATCATCTTCCTTGTGGTGATCTTTGGTGGTTACTCTTCTTGGTAAGTGGTTCTACACCTTGATCACATTTTCTTTTGCACCCTACCTTCCTTCTTCCTTTGTTGGTCGTGAGACTATGGTGCAAACATGGTGTCTATCTTGAGGACCTTCTCTTCATAAAGGTCACAGATTGTGGTTTGACCATGGTGGTACCTATGCGAGAAGAATATGTCCTCTTTCTTCTCTCTTATTCGGCCTAGGATTTGAGTTTTTCTTTATCTTGAGCTTCCCTTTGACCTTGGTATGCTTCTTCTTCTTTAGGTGATCTTGAGGCTGAGAAGTTGTTTCTAGTGGGAGCTTATTTCTTTCTCTTGGAGCTCGTGGCTTTGGGAGCTTGATCTTCAACATAAGGCGGGCTATATAACTTTTCCCTCTTATAATATTGCACCATAATCTTTCTTGCATGCTACTATTTTTGTATCTAAAACATGATATTAATATGATAGATGATGTGATTATGATCTAGGGTTTAAGATTTTGTAGTTTTCTCAAGTAGATTGCTCTTTCTCATAAACCCTAATTTCGTGAACCCGATCCTCTAAGTGAATGATGTGTGATATTCCTTGCATGGACCTTGATCTTTGGTTTCATCACCATGTCTATAGTTCATCCATCATGTTTTGAGTGAGGTTTTGGATCAATTTTCATGGGGTTTAAGCTTGGTTCTCTCTTTCTTAGTTGGTTTCCTTATTGTTTGTGATGGTGATCATTTCTAAGGTTTGATGTTCATCTATTAATTAGTTTGAACATGGTGATGTTTGTGTTCCTTGGTGCTAGGCACTTGTTTGGTTGACATGATTTGGGTCCTTGGGTTGGTTGTTCATAGTCGAAGTGCCTTGATGCATTTTAAGCTTGCAACACCAAGTTGAGGGGTCAACACACTTGCTTTTGTTGGTGTTGGTTGCTACTCTAGATTCTCCTTCGTTTGACATGTTTGCTTAAGGATTGGGTCACCAGATGTTACCCTTGTTGTTGTAGCAACACTTTTGTAGTGTTTGTTTTGGTCACAACAAGTTGGTTTCCATGAGTCGATACACTCATTAGTTGTTGTTGTGGTCGTTACTCTACATGGATGGGTGTGTTGCAGTTGCAACAACTAGAACCCAAATGGATGATTGCTACAGTACCTGTGTTGGTTTTATTCTTCGCTTCTCATGCTTGTTTTGTTGTGGTCAAAGAGCTTTGAGCCTAGTATGATGATGTGTTTTGGTCAGAACATATACTTTGATGCATGGTCGATACACACCCATGAGTGCATGGTCACTACCCATATGCTAACCTAGTAAGATCACTACACATGTACATCTAAGTGACTGTTGATACATAGTATTGTTCGGTATGATTTGACTAATCATGTTAATAATGATGCTTAACCCTAATATGCTCCAAGACAGTGGGAGATGGTATGTGTTGGGTGTGATGATGATTATTTGACATGGAAACCCTAACCAGATATGTGTATGAAACTGAAACCCTGATGCTAGGGTATACCAATTGTTGATCTTGCTTGAATGAACACCATACATTTATGTTTTATCTCTCCTATTTTTTGTAAACCTAACCTTGCAAGTTGAATGAATGTCATAGATAGTGAATGCTATGGCAATTTTGATGTGACACAAGGTGATAGCTATGAGCCTTTATGAGGCATGTTGAGATAATGAAGTGATACGAGAATGATGTGTTTGGGTCTTATGACCTGGTAGAGGCTTAATTCCTAATTTGAGGTCTATCCTCCAGTGATGTGATGAGGGATTAATATCCCATAGCAGTGTGTTTTTGGAGATAGCCTTGTGTGCCTATGGGATAATGGTAGTATCCTTGAAATGGAAATGGTATCAATTGGTAATGTGACAAGTGTATACCTCAAACATTTTATATCTTCTGGAGTTTCACTATACCCATATCTTTGTATAACATGTTTAGGGTTTGTGTGTTGTAACTTGATTGATGCTAAATGATACTCAATTGGCTTAACTAATCAACTAAAACCCTAATCATGTAGTGTCATGTTCCATAGATCCATCTTCAACGTTAGTATTTTGTTGGAAGGTGAAATAGGTATTCCCAAGGGAATCCTAGAGTACATGCTATTGAGTATGTGAGGCGTCTTTGACGTATTGATCCCAAGTGTTTTGAGAAGGACTATGGTAGGGTCTCGGTGATGAATATGTGATATGTGATGATAGAGGACAAGTACAGTTGTACCTTAGTGATTGGGTTATATACCCTATTTCTAGAGTTGTGACCTATTCCAACTTGGGTTAGGTGTTTTACATGACCATATATGTGACTATGAGTTGTTGTCTACATCACCATAGCCTTGAATATGAGTTGTTGTCATTATAGGAGTATAGCTTTGACTATAAGTTGTTATTTTGCAATATGACTATAAGGCACTACAGTGCAGTCTCAAACTGATCGAGTAGTGCAAGAGAAGGTCATGGATTCCCACTTTTCCATTGATCTTGTATAGCACTGATTTTGACTTAGCAGGGGTCAGTTGGATTTGCGTGGTACAACTCAAATCCTAAGGAAAATTAAAAGACGTAATACATCTGTGTAACATACTTGCATAGGGTTAAACATGACTGACATTGGATGACCCTTTGCCTTATTTCTTGTACTAATTTCCTGAATTATAACACGGTAGAGATCGTGTAGCTGAGGATGAGAAGCAAGAGGAGCAGTAGTTGTAGAAGGTTGGATGTGTTCCTATTGTTTTGTAGTAGAGTCATATGTGTCATCCATGTACCCTCAGGACCTTGGGGAGGTTTTGTGGTTTTATACATTGATACGAGGTTTATGGCAGTATGCCATGGTTGTATAAATATGGTTTGTATTTGAAAAGGTTACTATATGTAACAAGTTGTGGAAGGTTATCTAGTGAACAATGATATGTGTCATATGTTGGTATCATATGTAATACAAATGGCACAGTTTGTGGACTCAAATGTAATATGTTCCAACTTTTGTGGTCATATCAAATCAACTTTAATTTGACATGTTTTCTGGATATTTAGTATTAATTATGTACTTTTTTTAGTAATCTCGTTGGCTGTGACACGGGGTGTCACAGTTTGGTTGGTATTATAGCTTTAGGTTCGTTCATTTTATAGGGACATAGGACTAGGGTTTGTATCTATTCTAGTGTCTAATATATCTTATGGTAACTTCTTCTTATGCAGAAGAACAAAAAGAGAAGAAAAGATGTCTGCAAAACATGAAGAACATGCTATCGAGAGTAGTGTTACTACACTAGGAGGTGGTGCAAGGAGGCAGGCTAGGGTTCATAGAGTGCATGAAGTTCCCCAATTTGACCCAGCCATGATGGAAAACCCCACTTTCCAGTCCTTTTTTGGACAGTTTATGGCCACAATGACGCACATGGAGGATAGAATGTCCATACCTCAAGCTAGGGCATTAGTCCCCAATGTTGAATCTTCTGATTCTGGGAAGGCCTCTAAGATGTTGAGGCATGTTACAGTGGTTGAGTTTGCTAGTACAACAGAGCCAACATATGTTGATCTATGGTTAAATGAGTTGGAAAAGGTTTTCAAGATCCTCAGCATCCCAAAGGAGGACGAATTGAAGCATGCAGTGTATCTTTTGAAGGGGAGTGTTGGCCATTGGTGGGCCATCAAGGAGGAGAAAAGGCATGGTGCTGCCAACAGTTGGGAGGAGTTCCAATGGGAGTTTGTGGGTCACTAGTTTCCTCAAACCTATCTGGATGAGAAGATCTTGTAGTTTGAGAATATTCACCAGGGATTTATGTCAATCAATGAGTAAGAGGCAAAGTTTATGGAACTGCTATGGTTTTGTCCTCATATGGCTATGACAACCCAAGAGAGGATCAGATGCTTTTAGAAGGGTTTGAGCCCGGAGTTGATGACGATGGTGTCGGGTCTGGAGAATAGGGAGAGGATTGCCACATTTGTAGAATTTGTTAGATGGATTGAAAGGTCGACAATAGAGAAATGTGAGGCGAATGCTAAGAGACCGACATCATACAGAAGCCTAGATTCTCAGCAATGCAATAAAAACAGATAGACTGATGAGGCGGGTTTGTGATGCATTTTTGGTACACATGGTGAATATCAAGGTGAAGAGTCCTAGTATCCAAGAAGTGCTAGTTGTATGTGACTTCAAGGATGTTTTTCCAGACGAGGTCCTAGGTGTTCCCCGTCCTCAAGAGATTGGTTTTGAGATCAATCGAGATCTTGTTACATAGCCGATAATTCAGACACCGCATAGGATGATACCAACTAAGATGTCAGAATTGAAGAAATAGTTGCAAGAGCTACTTGAGAAGGGCTTTATCAGACCAATCACATTACCTTGCAGTGCTCCAATGTTGTTTTTCAAGAATAAAGATATATCCATGAGGTTGTGCATCAATTACCAATAGTTGAACAAGGTGATGATAAAAAACAAGTATCTCGTATCGCAGATTGATGATCTATCTAACTAGTTGCGAGGTGCCATAGTGTTTACAAAGATAGACCTGAGATCAGGATATCACTAGTTGTGAATCAAGGCATATGACATATCCAAGTCATCTTTTAGGATTTAGTGTGGTCATTAAGAGTTTGTGGTTATGTCGTTTGGGATAACCAATGCATCAACATCATTCATGGATTTGATGAACGTGGTGTTCTGGACATATCTTGATCAGTTTGTGGTTGTGTTCATAGATGATATCTTGATATACTCCAGAGACAACCATCAACATAAACACCATTTTTGTCAGGCATTGACCTTGTTGAGATAACACTAGTTGTACGCTAAGTTCAGCACATGTGAGTTTGGTTGAAGGAGGTATTTTTATTTTGCAATGTGATATCTACTAAGGGTGTTCATTTGGACCCCAAGAAGGTTGAGTCATTGATAGAGTGGGAATAGTCAAAGAGGCCGAGAGAAGTTCATAGTTTTCTGGGTCTGGCAGGTTATTATAGGAGGTTCATCAAGAACTTCAGTGCACTGGCGTTACCCCTAACGAAGGTGACAAGCAAAGAAGTACCTTTCGTCTGGGATAACAAGTGTCAATGTGCCTTCTTGTTGTTAAAGGAGAAGTTGAATAGTGTGCCAGTGTTGGTTTTGCTTGAGTAAGGGAAAGGATATATTGTCTTCTATGATGCGTGCTGATGCAGGATCAGAATGTGATTTCTTTTGCTTCACGAAAGCTTTAGAAACATGAGGAGAGTTGGGTGTATGTGGGGCATACCAAAACAAAGAGTGATATAACAAATATGGATGGGAACTTGGGTTGGGTCTCTCCAACTAAGGTCTGTCATCAACATGCAATACTCACACCCATTTTATAGCTTTAGCAATCACAAGCAATCATCACATATGTCTATTCCCTTCTCTCTTGAGTTTATGATAGATCTAGATTATGAGGTTGTCTCTCTATCGAGATGACAATGTCACAATAACAAAATAACCATATTACCATTGGCTTAAGCATTCTAACATTCTCATGTATTCAAGAAACTTCTTAACACTTAGATAAGGTTAGTGCTACTCTCTTGAGGCACTAATAATCAAGCATGACAAGATGATAGCTAATAATACAAGTGAAAAAACAAGAACAAGTGTAAGGAGATAATCATTGCTAAGAATATATATGTTCAAATGGATGCAAGTATTTACATGTTAGGAGAGGCTTAGTGGCTACCCCCAATCCAAGCTATGTGTTTAGCCACTCACGATGGTGAGGAGCATTACAGATTTACAAATATAGTGAAACATGAGAGATAAAGATGAAATGATGAAGGGGATGGAGCAGGTTGAATATATCTAGAGAAGAAGATGGGAGACACAACAACTATGACCACAAATAACTGAGGCTGATGCACATCTTCTTCAAATATAGATCTAGAGTAGGCATGGAGGATAGTTGCTCCTTCTTGTAAAGAACAAGGCTTGGTGATGGCGTAGATGCATTCTCTCTTTCAGACTCTCGGCTTCAAATATCATGAACCAATGACAAGGTGGGTATGCAGTATGGTAACATATTTCACTGTCTCTCCCACATTGCGACGACCCCTTTTTCATGGATGAAGTGGATGGCTATTTATAGATGTGTTCCTTAACAAAATTAACCATCAGTAGTCATTGTTATTGATGTGGGTTACCCGATAACTAAGATCATGAGTCTCCATCGTTCACTGAGGTTGTGAACTAAGAAATCATCGAGATGTGTTGATCACTAATGTTGATCAGCTCTAGAAGTCGCTTAGGTCGGCGATCGGTGAGGGTGATTGATGCAAGTGACTCTTGAAGTGGAATTTCCATCATCTTCCAGGGGGAGCCTGCTTGGTTCTCGTTGAGAGATCAAGGCCACCGACTGCTGATGTGATGTAATTCTTATTAATCGCCAAGGTATAGAAATGTCAATCTGTGTTGGACATTGGAGGTCTACTGACCACTCAGGTAGAATCTTAGCAATCACTTTCCTTAGGTCTGTTGATAGCCTAAATGTGGTATTTCCAGCGATCGTCTAGATCCAAGTCTAGTTATGGTGGTATTTTGTGCATATCATGGAAAATGGGATGGGATTAGGTAGTTATATCAAAACATGCCAAAACAACTAGATTTGTCTAGATAAAACAATGTCAAATGATAGTGTGATGGTAAAGCATGCATTCTAATATCCACAAAATTGGATGTTATCAACTCTCCCAAACATAGAGTCTAGCCTATCCTTAGGCTAACAAATAGAATTAAAGCATCGAACAACTTCATAGGGTTTTATTAGATAATTATTTTTGGGAGTGTGAAGAATGTCATTATGTCTGCCTTAAATCGATATATATGTATGGTGACTAGGTGTTGTCAATCTCAAGACTCTCTCTTAGATGGGAAGTTGCAGTACTCATATTGCATGTTATGACCTTCTTTTGGGAAAGGATTTCTCTATCGTTATACATTGATGATCCTTTTCTAGGGTGTACTTGCTCAAGGTTCTGGATGAGGTAGCTTTTACACCCAACTTTTATTTTTATGGGGTTTGTAACTATTTTTTGGGGGTAGGAAAAGGTCACAGTGTTTCCTTCCTTTATTAGATTCGCTCAACAATTTTATATTGTATGAAAATGTTACCCAATTGGGTCTTGATGTAATTTTAGGTGGTTTTGGAGGTTTCCTTTGAAAAACAAGTGGGTATATTTGGCTTTCGGGATGGCACCCCTTAGCATATTTAACAATTGGCACAACTCTCAAGATTTTATTCAGCTCAGATTTTATTCTTACTTACATGCTAGTGGTGATAGGATTTTGGTTCAAGGATGGTTTTGGGATGCCAAGCCTCTTTTGATCCCAAAGTAGGGATTTTTGCACTATAATGGGTAGTTCTTTCCTCTTTTGTAGGATTATGTGCTTTCCTACCTATACTCGAGAACATGGTGATTGATCAGGAGCGTAGTAGACCAAGTCCTCCTTACCTCAACAATTCATCGTGGAAGGACAATCATCCTTGTGTATTTTACATTATCTTGAGCAAATTAGACCAAGTCCTCCTTACCTCAAGAATTCAAATAAGACATCTTGTTGACTAATAAAATTTGTTTTATCAGCAAGCGAAATTCAGTTGCACTCAACCGACGAAAATAGGGGATGGGATAGTGGGTCAATATTTGATACTGAAATGAGCAAGGGAAGGAAAGAGGTTAAGCAAATGTCAATGATTCTCGGTGGTCTCTAAGATTTTAATAATCTCAATGGTCGCTCAAAACTTTTGAACTAGGTGGTCACTGAGAAGTTTGTTCAGTGACCGTTGTATTTCCTGGGTGATTCTCATCGGTCACCAAAACATCAGAGAAAGAAGTCATTGAAAAGTTTATTTAGTGGTCACTAAAGTATCTGAAATCGGTTGGTCACCGAAAATATGAGAAGTCTTAGTGGTCACTGACAGCTAATCTTCAAAAATAAAGATGGTCTCCGAATGTTTTGGGGGAATTCTCAACGTTCACTGAGAATTAGTAAATTGTTTAAATCCCTTTCGGGACTCAAATGATGGTTGATTTTTTTATCATGGCCAACTCGAGATATGACTGTTCACCTTTTTCTCGGCAATGATGGAGGAGTTAGGAGCCCTAATTACTGACGATTAAATAGATGATGTAGGTACGAGAGGGGGAAGAAATCATCAGTGATATCTTTATCACATGGAATCGAAATAAGAGGATAGAGGCATTGACTTAGTGATTAATAAAAGTAATAAGGCCCTAGGGTTACCAATAGGCGGTATCTTGTTGCTAAAGTGTGGCAATGTGGAGGTCCTACGTGTGACCGCTGGAGCTATAGTGGACTCGAATGTTGATAGTAAGGGATGATGGTTTCTTTAGTGGTAGGCTGGCATCTCTCATCATCATCTAGGTTGCACTCTATTTGTCTTCACATTTCTCTAGATATTTGCTATTATTAGCATCAGAGTGAAGGATTTGAGATGGACTCGAGGGGTTTATACCCTTGGGTTTAGTGGTTGCCGATAATTTTTATCAACATTCGCTAAGATTTTTTAGTATGGATGGCCATTGAAACTTTTGATTTAGAGGTCATTAAAAATTCATGAACTCCTACGGTCTTTGACAATTCTAATCAGCGGTCACTAATAAACCTAACCCCATGGTCGCCAAAACTTTTGATTAGTGGTCACTGAGAAGTTCTTCTCAACGGTCGCTGAGATTGTGGTTCTCAACAACCGATGGGAAATGGCCTAAATTGATCTCCTGACAACAATGCACATTCATTAATTTCACTTTTAACTTTTTTTTTATATATAGTAGAATTTAAGAAATCTAAAACCAAGGTAAAACTTCTAATTAATGGGGAAAATCCATGGAATTAAGAAAACAAATAATAATTAAGAGAACATGTAAAGAGATTTTTGGAGTCTACAACAAAAATTAGGGTCTCTGGTTTTTCTTGATCTTATTCTATGTATAGTATAAGTTATGGAACAGAATAAAAATGTCGATATTAATGATGGTACTTAAGATTAGAAATTGAAAAAATCTACTTGTTTGAAAATGATATAAAGCAGATTAGAAATTTTTAGGGGAATATGTCAAGGATCCTTGGGTTTCCTTCTAAGAAGCGCTAATTTATATTCTTCAGCTTAACTTTCTTTTGGTTGTCTCCTTCAAACTTCTTCTAGTGATATGGATGGGGGTTCTTTCAACTGGAATTTTGATGTTCTGGTGAATGCTTTGTCTTTATAGTACCTTTTCACTCTATGTCCATTTACCTTGAATGTCTCAATATTTTTGCTACAAATTTCCATCACGTCTGATGGATATATCTTGGATACGGTAAAGGGACAAGACCATCTTGACATTAGCTTCTCTGGGAAGAGTCTAACTCTTGAATTGAAAAGGAGAACTTTATCCCCTTCAGACACATCTTTTCACTTTAGGTGGGCATCGTGCCACACCTTGGTCCTCTGTTTATAGATATTTGCATTTTTGTAGGCATGGAGTCTAAGATCCTCTAGTTCATGTATTTGCAAAATCCCTTTCTTTACAAATAATTTTGTGTCCATGTTTAAGAACTCGATTGCCCAAAAAGCATTATGCTCCAATTCTACTAGTAAGTGACAAATTATGCCATGTATTTGTCTGTAGGGGGTGGTCCTTGTAGGGCCTTGCAAGAAATACAATATGCTCATAAGGTATCATCCAACTTCATAGACCAATATTTTTTCATCCTCCCAACCTTCTTCTCTAGAATTTACTTGATCTGCCTATTGGACACCTCCACTAGACCAGAGGTCTATGGGTGATAGGGGTGGCAACCTTGTGCGTTACTCCATACTTCTTTAGTTGTGTTGCAAACTATGTTTAGGCAAAATGGGATCCCCTATCACTAATGACAGTGTGTGGAACCCCAAATCTTGGGAAGATAATCATTTCAAACATCTTGACCACATTCCTCACATCACAGGATGGGGTAGCTATTTCTTCAACCCATTTTGAAACATAGTCCACTGCCACTAGCATGTACTGGTTACCTCTTGAAGATGGGAAAAACCCCATGTAATCTATCCCCGAGACATAAAAAATTTCTACCTCAATCCAATCTGACATCGACATTTTGTTTCTCTTTGATATATTTCTTATGCACTGACACTCCTTGCAAGATTTTATAAATGTTTGAGCATCCTTGAATAATGATGGCCGATAAAAACCAGGCTAGAGAATTTTTGTGGCGGTCTTGTCTCTGCCTAAATGCCCTCCACAAGGTGCAGAGTGACATTCTTTGAGAATTTTGGGCACTTCTTCTTATGGTATGCATCAACGATAAAGGTTATTAGCACATATTCTGAATAGGAAAGGGTCATCCTAGTAATAATTCTTCAAGTCTGAAAATAACTTTTTATTCTCATTATTTGTGATCTCAGGTGGAAGTTGTCGGCAGTCTAGGTAATTGCATGTCTACAAACCAAGGTGCCTCAATCTCAACAACCTTGGACATCATTAGTGCCTCACCAGAATAGTTGTCATTAACTAGAAAGTGGTTGTCATCGACTACAATGATTCTTGATAAATGATCAACTACTACATCCATGGTTCCCTTCTTGTCAATTATTTCATGGTCGAACTCTTGAAGTAACAAGGCCCATCGTAAGAGCCTAGGTTTAGTATCTTTCTTTTGCATCAAATACTTTATCACCCTATTGTCAATGTAGACCTTCACTTTTAATCCTATGAGGTAGGATCTGAACTTTTTGAAGGCAAACACTATTGCTAGCATTTCCTTTTATGTGGTCATGTAGTTCACTTGCGCCATGTCGAGAGTTTTTCTAGCATAGTAAATCACATGATATTTTTGTCTTTCTTCTAGCCCAACACATCCCAATTGTAAAATCATTGATGTTTTTAATAGCATCCCCCAACCAGTGTCTTGGAGAATGGGCATTTTGGTGAGAGCATTCCATAGTGTTTTGAAAGTTTTGAGACAATTGTCTACAAAATAGAACTCAACATCCTTGACAAGTAGATTAGACAGGGGTTTAGCTATCTTCGAACAATCCTTTATGAATCTCCTGTAATATCTTGCATGTACAAGAAAACTCCTTACTCCTATTACAAACATAGGGGGTGGAAGTTTAGATATGGGTTCCACTTTTCTGACGTCCACCTCTATTCCCTTCTTAGAAATTTTGTGTACCAACACTATCCCTTCCTAGACAATGAAATGGCATTTTTCCCTATTTAGTACCAACTACTTCTCTTTGCATCTCTATTAAACCTTAGAGAAGTTCTTCATATATCAATCAAAGCCATCTTCATAGATAGATAAATCATCAATGAAGACTACCATGATATCTTCTACGAAGTAAGCAAAAATGGAGATCGTGCACCTTTGAAATTTCATGGTTGCATTGTAAAATCCAAATGACATTCTTCTGAAAGCATATGTATCGTAGATACAAGTGAATGTAGTTTTCTCTTAATCATAAGAATTGATAAGAACTTGATAAAATCTAGAGTACCTCTCTAGGAAACAGAAGTCTGAGTGGTGGGCCAGACGTTCTAGGACTTGATCAATGAAAGGTAAAGGCAAATGATATTTCCTAGGTGCATCATTGAGTTTTCTCTAATCAATACACTTCCATAATCCTATCACCATTCTTGTTGCTTCCACATCACATTTCTCTCCCTTTACGATAGCCCTCCCTCCTTTCTTAGGTACCATGTGAATTGGGCTAACCCAATTGTTGTAGCTGATCGGGTATATAACTCATGTGTCGTGCAACTTTAACACTTCTTACTTGAACACTTCCCTTAGTATTTGATTCAACTTTCTTTGCGGTTGAGCTAAGGGTTTGGCAGTCTCTTCCATGTTTATTTAATGCATGCAGACAACTGTACTTAAGTCCTTGATTTCTTCCATGAAATAATGGATTACCTTTCTACGTAGCTTGATTTCACTTGTCAATTTCTCCTTTTGATCTTCTTTCAAGGAGGAGTTTTTTGATGAATGGATTTATTTCTTCATCATCAAGAAACTCATACTTTGACCCTTTTGGGTGGTGCTTTAGCTCTAGATTGGAATTTGGCAATTCTGTCTCCTTGGGTATTTTCTCTAGAGAGGCATATTTTTCGGTTTCCATTGTTCCCTCATCATCCTCTCTATATCTACTTCTGGCCGGTTCATATAATCAAGAATTTTGACCACTTCTGGGTCTTTGATACTAGGGCCTGGTTTGTTGAGGACTCACATTAGTAGATCAACAATGACATTATTATGTTGGACTTCTTCACATAATTGATAATAATTGTACATGAAATAAACTGACTCAAAAAGAGAAGATCCTCTCATGGAGTCTTTCACATGAAATCCTATGTGGTCATTTCCCACTCGAATAGTTATAATCGCAGCCTTGCAATCTATTAAATCTCTCCCTGTTGAGAGGAACGGTCTTTCAAAGATCATTGAGAACGTCGGGTCCTCCAATGTATCGATCATGAAAATATTACATGTGATAAAGAATCGTCCTACACAGATGGGGATGTCTTCTAGGATTCCTACTAGATTCTTAAATGTATCATCATCTAGTTGAATCCTCATTCCAATTTTGACCATATCGATAAGTCCCAATATTTGGGCTAGAGTAAGGGGAATAAGACTAATGCTTTCCCCTAGGTCTGTGAGTTCTTATGTTACTTAATTATCTCCAACGTTGAAAGGAATAGTGAATGCCACATGATCTTTCTTATTTGTAGGCATCTTTTCTTGTATAAAAGTTATTGACATTTTTTCTAACCTCATAGTCCTCACATGGCCTCCTCTTCTCCTCTTTGTAATCAGGTCTTTAAAGAACTTGGTGTAGGTGGGCATCTCCTCGATAGGAATGGTACATCAAGGTGTAGCTTCTATACAACTTTTAAGAACTTCTCATATCTCTTCTTTAAGTGGGCCTTGATTATTGATAGGGGAAATGAACTCTTGGTAAATACGGATCTCCATTTACAAAAGCTTCTTCATCTGGTTCATATATTTTTTTTTCCTTAGCAATCTTCTTACCCTTTCCCTTCCCCTTGGTTTTATTCTTCTTGGTGGACACTTCCTCTTCAACTTCTTCCTATATTATAATTGTTTTGGGTTGTGTTGCAACATTAGGGCTGCTTTCTTGGATAGCCTTGCCTTTCAGATCTTCTACAATCTTTCTAGAATGGAGAGTGGCCATTTTTTAACTCTTTATCTTTGATGGTATCTTTCCCTGTAGGTTCTTAATTAGCTTTGACACTTGTGCAATTTGTTGGTCAATTTGCTTCTGATGGATTTGCACATTAGTCATTTGAGTTTTTATGTTCCCCATTTGAGTTTGCATAGTGTTCAAGATTCCCATGTTAATTATGAAACTTTGAGTTAATTTTTGCATTTAGATTGGCCTATCTCTTTGCGAACTCGAAAATACCAGATACCATATTCGGTTGGTTATTGCTTTTGTTCTGATTCTGATCTTATCTTGGCCTATTTGAATTTTTATCCTAGTTTTGGCCTTGCCCTTGACCTTGATATTTGTTTTTGTTCTGTTGGTAATTTGTAGTATGGGTGAAAATATTTTGTCCCCCACCTATCCCAAATATAGGTGGTCCTTTACATGCTTTATTTAACTGATGGGAATTCTCAGTAGCATCTTTGTTTCCATAGTTGAAACTGAGGTGATTTGGTCTCTTAAAGTTAACATAAGAAACATTCTCAGTATCTTCTTTGTCACTACCTTCCTCGGTTGAGTATATATGCAATAGTCAATTCTATGGCCTCCCTCCCCACATGTAATTCACTTCATTAGTTTCTCAACCTTGTCTTTTCCTTTGGTTCCTATGTCTTTCAACTGCTTTACATCTGAAATGATCATTTGAATGTGAGCAATTATGGTTTATGATTCCTTAGACCTGATGGTTGGTCCTTCAGATGTTTCCTTCTTGTCTGAACCCCTTTCGCCTCTTTCATAGTCTAAACCTGGTTTTAGAGAAGCCGTGTTATCAATTATTACCATAGTTTTCATGGATTCTTTCCTAATAAGTCACTTCTTGCTACCACATTCAACGAGGTTCTTTTAGCAGATGTAAGACCATTGTAAAAGGTGGTCACTGGAAATCTTTTGTCAAAGTTGTGGTGAGGACTGTCTCTCTAGTATTTCTATAATCTTTCCCAGGCTTCATATAAATTCTCTCCAGCCTTCTACATGAACCCAAAAATCTTATGCCTATTCCTAATAGTTTTATTAATTGGGTAGAACTTTGTCACAAAAGCATCGACTAGTGGTGCCTATACATTGATGGTCTTGTCAACTAGAGTGAGGTTTCTACACAAAGCTTTCTCGCTCAAAGAGAAGTTAAACCCCTTGTAGTAAATAACCTCATATCGTACCCTTTTCATCTTGATGGTATCACAAATCTATTTAAAGGCGTCCAAATGGTGGTAAGGGTTTTCATTGCAGGAATTTCCTCCAAACGATTCATTCTAAATCATGGCGATGACGGTTGGTTTCAGTTTGAAATTTGGAGCGTTAAATCTTGGAATGATGTTTGGACACCTTGATTCGTTTTCTCGGGTAGCGGCCAATTTGCAGAGGGAAGGGCCTCTGTCATCATCATCATTATTAGTGTCATTATTGTAATTGTTGTCATTGTTGTCCTTATTGTTTCTCCCATTTCTTCTTGCTCTAGGGAAACACTCTTCATCACAACATCATTCTTCATGCTCCTCATCATGGGATGGTATTGATATGTCATGAGGTGGGTTTTCAGGTCCTGTCTCATCAACATGTTCAGATTCAATATTTGGTGGAGGTCGAGGTTGCTAAATGCTTGGGTTTCAACCTCCTACCAGATGTCTTTCCCTACGAGGAGGGAGGTTGATTGCAAGTGGGTGGTTGTATTCACATCCTCTTCTCTTCAGACTACCTAAAATAGTTCACACAGTTGAGATAGAAACTAGACGTGTGAAATAAAGTTTTTGAGATAGTTAAAGATACTGGATTGAAAATAGTATATTCAAGTTTATTACTTACTTGACACATGGGTGTATGGTGAATAGACTTGGGTTCTCAATGTTACCAATTTCCTTTGTCCCTGGAATAGGCACCAAAAAGTTGACTAGCCAAAATCCCACGTCCAAAAAGGAGCGGATCAAGAGTAGTCAGACTCTTAAATTTGTAACCCAACATTCAGACCCCCTCAACTATTACATGGGGTCCAATGTAGTAAATCAGGGTTGATCCACAGGGATAAGGAGTGGTATGTTCTAAGAGTGTATAATCTTGGCTCAGTTAACCAATCAAAGACTAGGATTGATTTTAGTGTTCCTTAGGGAACGCTTTTACTTCAATCAAACAAACAAAGCAAAGCAAGCAAAATAATGCAAGAAGTAAAATAGGAGAACAAGTAAAGACAAAGAGTGATATAAAAAATATGGATGGGAACTTCGGTCGGGTCTCACCATCTAAGGTATCTCATCAAAATGCAATACTCACTCCCATTTTATACCCTTGGCAAGATCACAAGAAATCATCGCATATGTCTATTCCCTCCTCTCTCGAGTTTGGGATAGATCTAGATTATGAGGTTGTCTCTCTCTTGAGATGATAAACAAACAATCACAAGATAACCCTAAACCATAAACCCTAAAACATTCTTATGTATTCATACATCTCCTTGACACTTAGATAAGGTTATTTCTACTCTCTCGAGGCACTAACAATCAAGTATTACAAGATGATAGCTAAGCATACAAGTGAAGAAATAAGAACACGTGTATGGAGATAATCATTGCTAACAATATATATATATATATATATATATATATATATATATATATGCACGTGCAAAAATCACGTGAGTCCTATAATTAAAAACCTATGTGAAACCATTATTAGTCCATAATTAAGATATATGTAGATTACATCACTACCATAAAAAATGGTGATTAGGATTTTATTGAAGGAAAAAGCATGACATCATGGACTAGTAAATTATTTTCCTTGATCTTATTTGATAGTTTGTATTACCTTTGTAATGTCACTATTTTGCAAATTATATTAGTGTTTTTTTGTGGCATAATATTCACTAAAATTTATTTTCTTATGTATATCCTTGACATTGTGCATTTCACTGAACTTCCTCTACATTAAGTCATGAAATTTTCCTTGATGATTCTATTTATTTTTTCTATTCATAGTAATGTAAATTAGTATATATTATTAATCCCTTTATAGTCACATTCACTTTGCATTTTACCTTGTAATTATATAGACCAATGATATGTAATTCGTTTTTTTTACCATTGAACATAGTGTATACTTGTTATTGTTGTTCTTCCTTTGACATGTTTATTCAAACGATATGTATAAAATATGGTATATTATTCTTATAAAGAGGAATTTGTTCTCTTTGAAGTTCAATATTGAACTTTAAGACAATCGTGTTTTTTGCATAGACTGTTATAGTAAATGTTCATATCCCTATGAAGAAAATAATTCACACCATTAATTAGAAATAAAGGTTGATTAGGAGTCAACAAAACCACTCAAGCATAATAAATATATAAAAAGAATATAAAATTTAACCATTTAATTAACCATTGAGAGAATACATGGTGATATATAAATAGAAGAAAATAGTAAGAATTTCAAATAAAACCATTTGGAAAATTGAATGTTGACTGACATTGTATGCTTTTCTACAACATTGTTCCTAAGCCATTAAATTTGACAAAAATATTATACACGGGCATGACACGTATACCATATATGTTTAGCTTATCAAAACAATGCATGTACTTTGCACGTGATTTTTAAGAACAAAATGTTTAGGAAAGTTGGAGTTACTATACCTCCAGTATTGAAAGTTCACGATGTAACTCAATTCTTTTTTTATTGTTAATTTATTTCTCCCTCATGTACATAGTGTATACTATTGTCTTCTTGTCTCATCTATTTGGTTGATTAGAAGTTGGTACTTATCTTCTTTTCATTCATCAACTTTGTTGATGTACCTGACTCTCACCAATTATGTGACTCGTAACTTCATTTAATATGTAATTGATCCTCGTACTTCATTAAAGTGTCATTTTTGTCAATGTTCACTTGAACAACTATTGAAACAATGTATTTAACATTCTATACTTGAATTCATGCATGTTTTTGATGTTATATTAATAGTCACATTCATTGTGCATTTTACCCTTTTTATATAACCACCCCCGTTTTGAATTACAATGTGGATTGTTTGAGCATAGTAGTCGTTGTTTTAGAATTGAATAGAATAATGATATTTATCCTAACTTTTATAAGATATTTAAAATATTCTTATATCACAATTAATGAGGTAACAATAAGATATTTAATATTCACTTTAATTTATATCTAAAGGGAGTTCTCAGCATATCAATTTCATCAACCAAACTAATTCATTGTCAATGTCGCTATTCAAGATAAACTGTATTAGTATTAAACTTTTTAAGAAAATGCAATTCAAGAAAAAATTCATATTTATAGTGTTTGATGAATTTATTATTAATTATTGAATGTTCACACTTGGGATTATATCTAAATGGTCCCATTTTAGTATGTTATAAAGATAATGAAAAAGGATCCTGACAATTTGTCAAACCCAATATACCATTCTTGAATATTTTATAGACAAATTTGCAAGATATGGAGGCTATATATGGTATATTCATATGTACTTGGATGTGACTTTTGGATGCAAAATTATCATATCATATTTGCAATAAAATTTTATTATATGTTTTCATACTGAAAACTCAAGATGATGATAATATTCCTCTTCTTCTTGGTTTCATGATCAATATTAGAACTCCAAAATTTTTATTGAAGTATTAATAATAGCAAAGGAATTGACAACTCATAATATTTTAGTTGAGAAGTATAGTAATGGCCATTTTTTAGTTTCTCTACAAGTTTATTTGATATGTAATTTTCAACCTAATCCACCACATGTAATTATAAAGCAGAATAATTAGAAATGATAAGTTTACAAAGTGAATAATATATTGACTTAATTCAGTAAACTATAACGGAAAAATCTTTAACAGTTTTTAAATAGCTCTTCTTACATCAATCACTTTATTTAAGATCATCAACTTCATGTTATTATCATCACATAATGTGTTTTGTATGGTAAGTAGCATTGATTCTAAGAAGACACAAACTATTGAAACTCAATTGATGATATATTAAGATGAAAATTAATGATTATTTTTTAAATATACAAGGAATATATTGATCCTTTTGTAATATACTATTGAGTCAACGTTAGACATTGTTTCACTATATCTTCTTTGATATAATAAGAAATAATGGTTGGCATAACATGCATGATTTTATCTTTGAAGTCATAAGGTTTCCAATGTGACCAATTTATTGTCCTAGACATTGTGGAAAAATCAATTGTCATTTTGTACATTTGTTTAACTTTTTTGACACTATATTGACAATAGCATCCTGTAGCTTATATATTAATATCAAACTGGTTGAATATTCATTAACAAATTAATTCATTATATTTGTAAATTCTAGAATAGGTTTAGTGTTCTATCTATAAACATAAGTTTTAGACAGGGTCAAAATCTATATGTACTCCAATATTATTTTTATCACCTATACGAATAAGCCGATTTGCAATTCACTTTGCAATGTGAAAGTGTGGTCTTTAGTGACTTCAAGTTTATATGTTTACCTTTTATTGGTTCACTTGTAAAAAAGTACTAAACAATTATTGGGAAAAAATCAAAACACTTAGATTGTTATGAAAATAAAAAATGAATTTTAGTCAATAATACATTGATGATGGAACAAATTAGTACATTACAAATAATTATATCAAAATATGCTAATTATATATTGTAAATGGCAAGAAATGATAAGAGGGTTTTGAGAGGAAGCCTAAATCTTTTTTTATGATGTGATTGACTTAACCCTTTAAAATGGATATGTAATTGAATAATAACAATTCTAATTCTTATGTAGTGGAAGAAAAATAAGTGGTGTTGGAAGATATAAATAATAAATATATTTAGTTATGGGAAATATCTTAATCGAATAATGGAAATCTTAGTGTATAATGTTATGAATTTATTGTGATAGATTTTACATAAATTAGGCTTTTATTAAACATTTTCTCAAATTTTCATCAAACTACTTCAAAAAAAAATGTACCATTTTTATATAAAACCATTTAAGGATAGATCATCCTCTTAAGGTTCGAAAAATGTAACAATTACTTCCCAAAGTCAATATTTTTTGTGAAATATACATGTTTTAGTGTACATTAATCTTCAATTGTTGCATACATAAGCTATATTATTTATAAACATATTTTAGTTAAAAATACACATAAGTAGATTCAAGTTTAGTATTGAATAAGAGCATAATTTATGTATTTTGTCTAACTCAGTTATAGAGTAAACTTTCATGGCATATTCTTTTAGTTAACTAATCCCATTATGTTTTGTTATTTTTCATAACCATAAGAACATTTGTGATATATTTTCATAATATATAAATAATCAAAATTTGGATAATAATGTTAATCAACAACTATGTGTATCAATAGGGTGTTCAACAGATTTATGAAAAAAAGCATATAAGAAATTTCTTGTATAGTCACTATCATTGTATTTTTATTGTGTAAAGGTTATAGTGATAATGATATAAATAATATAGTGATGGGTTAAATATATTTAGTATGTTCTTTCAAGATTCTTATGAAGCTTATCCATTTATATTATTCTATGTTTATTTATTAGAATGTAATTTTTCCCTATTGTGTGCCAATGATGTTTTCCAAAGTTCACAAATAAGTCTAGGTCTTTGTTTTATATGTACAACCTCCTACTTCACTGAATGACAATAAAGTCTTCATAAAGAGTACAATTTTGTTAAATTTTATATGGAAAAATATAGTAACAAAGTTTTATGATGAACTAATAAAAAAGAGTATAAATACAAGTTATTCAAGAACTAATGTGGAAAGGTTATCTTATTAGGGAAATCACATAAATATTTTCATTTTTAATTATATTTTGATGGAAAAACATATATATGATTTTTCCCTATTAGTATAACTTAATTTGAACAAATAGAAAATAGAGTGAAACTATAATAACCAGTTTCTACTACATAGGTTTTGAAATTTTACTAAAGTGGTTTAATTGAAACTATGATTTCCTTCATCATTGTTATTTGATAAAGCAAGTCAAGATTCAAGTGAGAATATGCATATAATATCATAACCCAGCCATATGTATTTTATTTCTATAGATATTTTGTCAAATAGAAATAAACATGAATAAATCCAAATAACTAATACTTTCATAAATAAATCACAAAATTATTGTGTCTTTTTAGTATTTAAAGAAAATATTTTGTATTGTAGGTTATTACAAAAACATTGTTACATAAAACACATATATGCAACATTCTCATCACAAAATATTTATTTTGTTGGATTTTCACTTATCTCGTATTGATTCTTTAGGTGTCATGTGTTTTGTAGTTGAATAGCGTAATGTAGAAGGTAGATTCACAGATAATGTCGGTCTTTTCCATTATTTTCTTCAAACAATCAAGGTGCACAACTATACAACTATATTGATACACTTTTTGATGTTATGGGATAACTTGTCTATATTTGTAGTGTGCTTGATAAATTGGTATCACCTAGCTTCTAATGTAAAGAAATATACATTAACAATTTGCAAGAATAATATACCTGCGTATTTCTAGGTTTTTCAAAACATGGAGAATGTGCATTACATTGGAATTCCTAACCGATGTTGGCAAGTCCATTTTGGAGTGCAAATCCTAGGTTTCTAGCTAATCTGTGTTGGTTTGAATTAACAATCATGACATTTATGTTGAAATAAGTAGTTTACAACTATTTGATAGGTCATGTTGAATGGATTTCTCATAAAATAAGGACATATATCTATGATTTCATTATAGAATATAAATATGCTATTATAGATGTATTTGATTTACTCTAGGGATAAACATACCGAGTTAAATTTTCATCAGATATCATAGTAATATTTAGTTTGATAGACATATAGTTATTTTCCATAAACATTGCACTAATGATCAATCTACAATGACTAACAATACAATTGAGAAGAAGTTGTGATGGGATGTCAAAACATCTTTTTCAAGCAATCATTTTTTTCATTCAGAAATATTTCACGCATTTTTAGTTATTGATCTAAAAGTATGAATAAAACCGCAGCATTGGAGATTAAACATTAGATAAATTTTCAAGTCTCTTGTACAACGTGAAAATTAATCAATAATAAATAACAAATAGAACTATTGAAAAGTTTTCTTCCCCAATTAAAAAGCATATACACAACATCCATACCAATAAAAGCATTCAATCAAATTTTAGCAGAAAAGAAATACTCTTATGGACAACAATATAAAATGAATGAAGTATGAATAGAGAACATGAGGTTGCCATAAACTTACAGAGATTTTGTATGTTGTACAAGAAGAGACATTGATCCAGAGAAACAAAGTAGTCTCAAAGACAATGAGGGTGTTGCAAAATAATATGAGGATATTTTCTTTACAACTGTACGTGCACTGATATAAGCCACTACAACCATAAGAGATATATTACGATCTGTCCAACACAAGATTTTGAAATAAGTATGACAAAGTATAGAGGTATTGTCATTACTTTTCAAAGATGTATCTTGGATTTATGACAACATCAGTGTTTGGCTGAAATTAACACTCGTCGACATAATGGATATTGAGAAGACATGACAATCTTGTTATATGTGAAACTTGATTCACATATTAAAATGTTCCTATCTAATGTTAGTGATTTAATATCTCAAATATATGTTCTAGTAAAATCGTATATTATATAAGTATGCTATATGTGAATCACTAAAAACCACATGCAATATTTATACAGTCATGCAAATTAAGAAGTAAGGTTGTTAAATCGAGGCAGATGGATTGTTGTAAGATCAGAAAGCAATCACACTTAACTGACTTTCCCACCAGATCAGAAGATAGAAAGGTGTCTTTCAACTAGTGTGTTTCAAATGACGGTCGACATAGGTTCTGCTATGGAATATGTTAGAACAAAAAGTATCAACACCTCTGACTGAAATCTCTACATGTAGCGAACCATAGAAGATTCATTAAAAGGACATTCTTCCATTCAAAACTATTGTCATGTCGTAATGCTGCAATGATCCTGAGGACGTGGTAATCGTAACTTCAGGGATCCTGTACTCCCTGACCAAATGTAGTTGCCCTCTTTATAAACTAATGACTGATGTGGCCGTCATAAACAATTGAGGATTATGCTGAATCCAATATGGCAGAACTACAGTGCCCATGGTAAACACTTCGGCTGCGTTGTTTAGAAAGCTTCCTCTGGTGGTGTCTTCCCGTCTGTGGACATAGCACAACCTTGATTCAATCCAACCGGTGACTTTTAGCGATTAGATTCTTCTGGTTTTCGGACAGAGTAACAATGTACTTATTGCTACTTCCTCTGTGTTAGATGTCGCACGACTACTCAAGAGCGGAGAGGGGTCCTACAAAGAAAGGCAATGTGCAGAGCATATATCTCAGGCATAGGGTTCAAGTGCACGCGGTAAAGGATACAGAGAGTCCAGAAATTTCACGAGATTTGTTTTGCCAGACACCAAAGCCCAGCTCTAACAAGGAATCGATACGGAAGGAGCGTGATTTGTTTTGACGGAGACCAGAGAGCCCAACTGTATCAGGGAATGGGCACGGACGGAGACGAGTATTCATGCTTAGTAGAGTAGAATAATATATATATATATATATATATATATATATATATATATATATATATATATATATATATATATATATATATATATATATATATTCAAATGAATGCAATTATTTATATCGTCGGAGAGCCTTAGTGGCTACTCCCAATCCAAGCTATGTGTTTAGTCACTCATGATGGTGAGGATCATTACCATTTACAAATAAATTGAGACACAAGAGAGAATTATAAAATGACGAAGGAGATGGAGGAAGTTAAACAAATCTCAAGAAGAATAAGGGAGATACACCTAATGTGACCACAAATTACCGAGGCTAATGTACGTCTTCTTCATATTTGGAACTGGAGTGGGCGTGAAGGATGGTTGCTCCTTGCAAACAAGGAATCAACGGGGGTTGGTGATCGCGTACATGCATTCTCTCTTTCAGACTCTCATCCTCAAAGATAATGAACCAATGACAAGGAGGGTATGCAGTGAAGAAACACTTCATCATCTCTCCCATATCATGATGATCCCATTTTCATGGATGAAGTGGATGGATATATATAAACATGACCCTTGAGGTAACTGAATTAACCATCAACGGTCACTGATATTGATGTGGGTTAGTCGGTCGTTGAGATCATGAGTCTCCATTGGTTGATGAGGTTGTGAACTCAATGATTGTCGAGATGTGTTGGTCACTGATGATGATCAGCTCTAGCGGTCACTTGGGTTAGTGGTCGCTGAGGGCGACTGATGCAAGCGACCACTGACGTGGCATTTCCATC
The DNA here is from genome assembly GCA_963693085.1 of Alisma plantago-aquatica. Classification (NCBI taxonomy): domain Eukaryota; kingdom Viridiplantae; phylum Streptophyta; class Magnoliopsida; order Alismatales; family Alismataceae; genus Alisma; species Alisma plantago-aquatica. Next base: position 658,205,790 of record OY856411.1, read on the forward strand.
GATCACCAGGGGGAGTCTATCTGGAGGTTTAGGCCAGTGACCACTGATATGATGTAATTCTCATATGTCACCAAGGTATAGAAATGTCAGCAACTACTACACGTTGGAGGTTCTACTACCACTAAGGTTGAATCCTAGCAATCACTTACCTTAGGCCTGGAGACCGCCTAAATGTGGCATTATCATCGGTCACCTAGATCTAAGTCCACTTATGGTTGTATTTTTTGCAGATCAAGGAAAAGGGATGGGGTTGGGTTGTTATATCAAAACTTGCCAAAAAAACTAGATTTATCCACATAAAAAATTGTGAAATGATAGTTTGATGGCAACACAGGCGCTATAATATCCACAAATTGGATGTTATCACTTTTTCTGAAGATCAACCTAGTTGGATGACCTACACAATAGATTGGGAATATACTATCACATTTAACATGTCTCACAATGTTATGATGTAGTTGAATATGTCTTCTCTTTCTATTATGAACTTCATATTTAGCTCTTTCTATGTCATATTGATTACCTTAGTGGATAAACACTAGTAGAGAAGGTTTTTTTCCAAAGAGAAACTTCTATAAGAATATGTCTCATCCATGTGGGTTCAAATCCAACCTTCTCCATTTCAATACCTCGGATTCCATTGTGGAAAGAGCTACACATGTTTGCTTGGTGGATTTTATAGGCACAACACCTCCACCTATTTTGAAGAAACAACCACTAATGGATTTAATTCATCTAAATTGAAAATGTAATTCCAATCAAAATATCCTTTAGTACTATTGTGTATCCACAAAAGACCAATACATGTCAAACACTATATGTACATAGAAAATTCCAATTATCCTTCATAGGATTTTGAGTATATCTACTTGATCTCCCAACTTCTATATCTAGACGGATGCAATTCGTTGAGTACATACGGCTTCCAATTACTTATACAAATTTGACATGTTGAGCACTACTACTTTTATTTTTCTTAATATTGCAGCTAAAATTGGAAGGTGTGGTGACTGGATTACAATGAAACATTGAAAATATTTATAGGATTTTCTCAAAATAATTTTCTTGAGAGATCATGAATGCAATCATAACCTTTGAGAAGTTGAATTCTCAAAAAATACATACATTTCTTCCATATCTTTCCAGTCAAATTTAAAACAAAAATACTTTTGTAGTATTTTAAAATATCAGCATTAGTGCAAGAAATAAGCTCGTATTCACATAAAGACATATAATAAGACAACCATGGTTATCCACTTTTGAATATATATGTATATATATATATATATATATATATATAGAGAGAGAGAGAGAGAGAGAGTCAGGCTAGAATACACTCGAGTGTATTCGGAGTGGAATACACTCAAGTAGTTTTCCATGATGCAATATTTTTTTTAAAATCTAGTCCGTTGATCTTCTTAAACAACTCATGAACAACTCATACGCAAAATTTGAGCACATTTGGATATGTATAGCTCATGTTATAAAGACCGCAAAAATTATGCATTTCAAATTAGTTTCACGCGTTGATTTTTCTGCCCTTGGATGAGTGAGTTACACTCATCCAAATGGGTTCAAAATTTGTATGTAGCCTAGTTATAGTATGACGGTGAAGATCAGCGGTTTACATTTTGAAAAAAGTAGTCTTGATATGCAAACACACTTGAGTGTATCCGTGTGATCCGTACACTCGAGTGTATTCCAGCCTGACTCTCTCTCTCTCTCTCTCTCTCTCTCTCTCTCTATATATATATATATATATATATATATATATATATATATATATATAGAGAGAGAGAGAGAGAGAGAGAGAGAGTCAGGCTAGAATACACTCGAGTGTACAGATCGCACAGATACACTCAACTGTCTTTGCATATCAGACTATTTTTTGCAAGATGTAAACCATTAATCTTCATTGTCATACTATAATTAGGCTACATACAAATTTTGAGTCCATTTGGATGAGTGTAAGTCACTCATCCGAGGGCAACAAAATCGACGCACGAAACTAATTTGAAATGCATAATTTTTGCAGTCTTTATAACATGACCTATAAATATCCAAATGTGCTCAAAATTTTTATATGAGTTATCCAAAAGATGATTAAGAAGATCAATGGATTAGATTTTTGAAAAAAATATTGCATCATAAAAAACTACTTGAGTGTATTCTGCTCTGAATACACTCGAGTATATTCTACCGTGACTCTCTCTCTCTCTCTCTCTCTCTCTCTCTCTCTATATATATATATATATATATATATATATATATATATATACATATATATGTATATATATACATATATGTGTATATATACATATATATATATATATATATATATATATTGTCTCCTTCTGGTTTGGAACCGATATGATATAAATGAATTTGTAAAATTTATCATGCCATTGTTTTGGATCTTATTTCAATCCAAATAGAAACTTGATTATTCTGCATAATGAATGTTCTTTTCCCAATACAACATAACTTTTTGGATGATCCATATAGACTTCTCCTTCTAAATCTTCATTCAAGCATGGAATTTAATCATCCATTTGATGTATAATTAGTGTCATAATTGATGCTAAAACATTTAAAATTATATTAAAGATATTCTAGATACATGAGAACATGTGTCAAAATAGTTGATATCATGTTGTTGCTTATATACCATGACAACCAATAGCGCTTTCTATTTATCTACAAAACCTATCAATTTTTACTTTTCTATTAAATCTCCATTTTAATTTAAAGGTTGATATCATGGGGAATATCCACTATTTCCCATGTGTGGTTAGATAATATAGATTCAATATCATTATTAATTGCTTCCTTCCGTAGGAAGGAATTAGATGAACTGATAGAATCACTATAAGATTGAGGGTCATAATTCCAATAAAGAAGAGGAGTTATCACCAAGATTATTTTCCTTCCTCATCCTAGTGGATCTTCTAGAATCTACATCACTAGTCTCTAAAATATCATTAGCATTATATGCACTTGTTACATCGTCTAAAGTTTCAATTGGAGCATCAAACATTGTTTCCATAGGAGTTTTTGTAGAAAAGCTATGCTCAGAATATTATGCATATATGGATTCAACAATAATTTTATGTTCTGCAAAATTGTTACTACACAAAAGAACCAAAAATCTATTTGTTTCACTGTTATGATAATAATCTACAAACATGTCAAGTAGAGTTATGGACCCTAGTTTTTTTTCTTAGGTTTAGATATAAAACTTTAACTAAATACCTACGAACATCAAGATATATCAAATTATAAGGTTATTCATTCCATCAAATGGAGTCGTATTTATCTTCATAGTAGAAATACAATTTTGAATAAACAAAGATGACAAAATTACTTCCCCCACAAGTTGGTGGGTTCTCGTTAGTTAATAAAAAATAGAATTCAACATATTATTTATAGTTATATTTTTACATTCAACAATCCTACTTGATTGAAAAAAATATAGAGTGGAGTTTTCATATATAATGTCATGAGTTACACAAACATAATGAATTATGGAATAATCATATTTGCTGCCCCTATTCGAGTGAAGACATTTTATCTTCCTACTAAATTGATCTTTCAATTGTATTTATATTTCCCAAATATCTTAAATGCTTCATTTTTCGTATGTAGTAAGTATATTTTTATATTATGGAAAATCATCTACAAATATGATGTAAATATTTTCCCAATACTATACAAATTTTCCTTTCAATCTCAAATATATATGGACTCAATTAAGCATTGTTGATACCTAATGTAACATTTGTGGATATGGTTTCTATACCGATTTAGTTTTGAAACATATTTTGGGTTTTTTATTCAAATAAAAATGTTATTTATATCCTTTAGCAATCCTAGATATTTTGTGTTGTATATATTATAAATTAATATATTCACATCAATTTTTCCACTTATCAAAAGAGTCAACCATATAAGTAGAAGAAGAAATTCTATCAAGAGAAAAATTTGTAAAGTTAGGATAAATAAACCATTTGAACAATGTCATATACCCAAGTACTCTCCAGATATAGATAGAATGGCATTGTCATATTCAAGAGACACATTGATCCAAAACATTACAAGTTCAAACACGAAGATCAAATTGATCATATTATATGGAGCATATAATACATCCTTGATCAACAAGAATTTTGTAGATCTCATTTTGATCATGACCTTGCTCTTTCCAGTCACAGAAGAAGCACTAGATTTTCCCATGATAACCACATGCACATCATCTCTGGGTAATGAAGGCATCCCTATTTCTAGAAACATGGAATGACCCCTTGGATTAGATGATCCAATCACGTAGTTGAAAATATTCCATATGGATTAGATTGACGAATGCCAAGACTATTTCCTTTATGCCAATAATTTCTTTTTGGTTCATGAGAACCATGAATTGGTTTCTTCTTCCCTTGTCTTGGTTTTGAACAAGTGTAACCATATTTTTGACATACAAAAGAAAAGTATTTATCCTCTTAGTTTTCTTGTTACCTTTATTTTTATTATGGTTTCTTTTTCTTTTCTTTGTCATCCACTATTATTTTATATTAATTACAAAAACTTATTTTTCTTGATTTTATTATCAACAAAAGCTATAAATATGGTAGGACTCAAATATTATGACAACTCTTTATTCAAGTCATATCTTACTCTAATACAATTTTGACCTTCAGATCTAATGTGTATTATTACATCATTCGATGATACTTTCTTTTATTGTACATTACATTGTTCTTGTAATATTTTCAAGAAATAGGAAATTTTTAATTTAAATGCTATTGATGAAATATTTAGAAATATCATTTTTTTCATCTTTTAGGTTATCAAACAAGACATTAAAATCATGACTTTGAGTTGTTATTCCTTCATCTTTAGTGATAAAAAAATTCAAGAAAATTATATTAGTAAACTTTTAGGTAGAAGGCTCTTCCAAAATGTATTTCTTGTGGAGCCTTTCTTAAACTTCATATGCTATTTCTATTAGAAATTATGCATCCAATAATTGATTATGATCTTCCAAAAGTGGTATTGTCTAGCAAAGGAATGCACCTTTCTGCAAAATATGTCACCATTGTGAACATCTCAAATAACTTTGAACCAGTGTTGTTTTATAAAACTCAAATCTGAGCACAAAGATACAAATAAGATGGAAGATGCCTTGTCAGATATCATATGAGGAGTAGAAATGTGTTTTGAAAGAACTTTGTCTGTATAGGAACTACAATCTATATGCATGATTGAACAAGCTATTTTGTTTCTGACATAACATGTAATGAGATGATTTTTCCTTAAAATAGAGTGTGGCATATAAACTAATCCACTTCTATACAAAGATGCAATCCAAAAGATTGCACATACATGAATTTTATTTGGAAAGATAATAAATGTTTTACCACCCAATATAACTTTTTATTTCCTCTCTAACAAGCATTATATATGCAAGAGTGATGGGAATGAACATGTCCCCCATCCTCTCATATCACTGGTGTACCAAAACATGGTTTATATTAAAGCCCACAAGTACTTGATGAGTAATATTGGATATTTTATAATAGACTACACTCTTATCCACTACTAAAAGTTTGAAGTATTGAATTGTTAATTTGCATCCTATACACATATTTTATTTATACTATCCAAAATAACTAGAGATAAATAAGATGTGTGTATAGCACAAAGTGTATTGAAGTCTTATATCAACTTGAGTATATGAAACTTCAAAACTATCACACCCTTCTCTAGGGTCTGTACGGGTTGTGGCATTTGTTGATTATCCTTCTTGTCAGGTATATTCATTGCCTTCAATACTTATGTGACATCCTTCTATTACACAAACAATGAAATGCCACGTGCAAACGTGCAGAACCATCATAAACATCGTATTACCAAAAACATGGGTTAATTAAAACCGATTTTGGAAAGCAGATAAGAAAGGAACTATTACAACCAGATTCACATCTTGCAAGGAAACATGTTATATAAATACACATCAACTCATTGCATGTCTACCATTCATATGATCCAGCTGTATTTTATCCATAAAGGATGCATCACATGTTTATATACATAACAGGCCTAGCCAGGTCAACAACAGGATAAGAAAGCCATATCAACTATATATCGTGAAACCTCATCAAAACACTTGCAAGGACCTGAGAGTATAGGGATGACTCTAGGATTCTACAACAAAACCTCCAAAAGACAACAGCATAACCACCTCTTTCCTTCTACTATTCTTTTTGCTGCTCAGCCGGAACCTCACGACCACCACCATGTCTAGCTCGATCACCTAAAAAGGTTTTAAACCAATGGATTGAGACACAGAGTCCCAGTGAGAAACATAACCCCTACTGAAACTAGAAAACCTCAAAGGAGATCTAGAATAGATAAAATAGGTAATAGATATAAGAAGATCATATATGAGCAACATACTGAGCAGAGCTAACTTTCTATAACTTCTTACCGAGATATTTAGGAACCATATGCACAGAAAATAATATGGAACATGATTGACAAGACAAGTCTAATAAGAACTTATCATAACATCTAAGGAACATGTAATTAGCTACAAGATATAACTAGGGCAACTATAAAAACAAGGCCTCAACCAATGTTTCATGTTTGCCCTAAGCATATATACTATACGGCTGGATTACGATTTATTATTCCCTGAGGAAGTGAGCCGTACTGCTCAAATCCAACCTTCGATTGTGAAACCCAAAGCCAGTGCCATACAAGGTTAATGGAAGAGCCGGACTCCATGACCTCACCTCCTCATAGTTAGTGCACAAGAACTAAAGTAGGACCACACTCTCTTACTTAAGTGGCCTCAGCCACACAGGGTGTAACGCTCGGGCCCACTACCCAAGGCTCTAGTAGAGTTTTAAGAATAACGACTGGCCCCACAGACCACCACTAGCCTTAACTGCACGCTTTTTGTCCACTCACGCGCAAGCCAGGAGCAACTTCCCGACTGGTCACCCATCCTAGTACTACTCCAAGATGAGCACGCTTAACTATGGAGTTCTTTAGAGATGGTCTCCCAGGTACTACTCCAAGCTGAGCACGCTTAACTATGGAGTTCTTTAGAGATGGGCTCCTGGAAAAGGAGGTGCACCTTGGTGATATGGGTAGTCCAATCATCCCTTATGAGATCTTTTTATCTGAGGCCTCAAATCCTGGGATGTTACATAGGGTCAGGATACCCTCTTCCTAGCCCACCTTGGTACAGGTATCGGTGCTAGAAAATCGAGCCATAGGCATGTTCACTGTGCTCCATCATCATTGAGCCATGGGCCTGTTCACCACGCTCTATCACATATCTTGAGCCATGGGCATGTTCACCATGCTCTAACCACACTGAGACACGGTCCTAAAACCATGATCTAAACTTGCACTACTACTTAAGGCGTAGGCGCACCCCACATATTCAACAATACGCATTCCAGGTTAACCCTTAGGAGAACCTATTTCACCATCACCAAACTCCTGAGGATGCTGGATCTATGGCTAGGGAAAACTACATGAAAAGTTCCTTTGTAATTAATTAATGCATTTTAAATGGATTATAAGATTTAACCAAGTTAAGTAACATGCAACTATAACAAGAATGAATGAACAAAAACACATTATCTTGTGTTACATTGTCACTAAGGCCTTCAATGCCATCAACATCATCATGATCCATCACAAGGATCCAACATCACATGTTACCACTTGGCCTCTTGCCAATCATCTAGATTTAGTACAAGGATTAACATCATAGGGATTCAATCCCATCATCAAGGCCCACATTGTCGTTCCATGGGTAACACCCATCATATATCATTGGGTTCATCATAACCCTTGATGTTCCACATCATATCATTGTCATGCCATCATCATGGCCTCATCATACAACTGGTACATGCATGGTTAGCATGAGCATAGAGGTACAACTGTACTCATACAAGGAACATCTTAAAATTATTGCATATACCAAGAGAGATATAATTACACAATTGGATGAGCATATCTATGCATGACATTTGCATATATAACTTTTCAATCAAACATGAGGGTTTCCAACCGATCACAAGGTACAACCCTCACTATAGATATATCGGGAAAGGGACAACCCTCACCAAAGGTGCCATAAACCTCATTAAAGGTAAGACACGCCTCATCAAAGAGTGTGACGCCCAACACTGTATTGGTTAACATGCAACTAACCACCACTTAATGTATCGGCCATCACTGTATCAGTCAACACCCATCTAGGGTTCACAACCATGTCGGGCAACCACTATCACCTTGGTATCGGGCACAACTAGACCCTAAGCACCACCCATCATATAAGTCAACCTTCATATCGGTCAACAGCCATATCAGGATGCACTAGACATCTAGGTGTAACAGGGTATCAGGCATGAAGGATAAACCCCATATCGCACAAAGTAGCAAACCCTAATGCCCAAGCTACATATCGCTCAAGGAAACATAGCCACTAGGGCACCATGTTGGGAAGTACAACTAGGGGAGTGTCGTGCAAGGAACAAGCCATATCGCCCAACATAAGATCTGCCTACCATACTCATGTCGGTCATGGGAACAAGCCACTATATCGCCCAAGGTAGGATCTACTGGATTACTCACATCCTATCGGGCAGAACCATAACGTGCAACGCCTACCCTTGTTTCCCAACAACATCTTGGGTTAGGATCCATATCGAGCAAGGCATCCTCCAACAAGGTGTCAGGCAGCACCATCCAAGAGGATTTTGTGCAATGCATCAACATGCCATGATGCCCAACACAGACCACCTAACGCCCAAGGCACATCCATGTCTGCCAAAAGCATATCGTCCTGCAACACATCTTGGGTAAGGACCCAAAGGTCATGATGGGTTGGTCACCTTCAACCTCAAGACTGCCACAAAGAAACCCTAATAGGTCAAGAGAGTTGGCTCACCTCTCAAATCCATGGTAAGAGAGGGGTATTGCCCAAGCAACTAGAGTATAGACTCACCTCTCAACAACCAAGTGAGAGAGGGGTTTCTCCCACACAAGTAGAGCTTAAGCTCACCTCTCAATACCAAAGAGAGAAAGGGGTTTTGCCCCAAGAACACACCACACGCACCATGGAATTACGAGCCCTAGGCTCACCTCTCAACAACTAAGAGAGGGGTTTTTACCAAAGAACCCTACTCCAAAGGTTCAACCAACAATGTCCAAGAACGCATCTAAACGACATAACCATGTCACCACATCCAACAAGATCGTGGGCGCATACTAAAGCAAGAACATTACTAACAAGGTATGCATGGCCGATCAAGATAACATGTAAAAAAGTAGTATATAAAGAAGGTAGTATAGCTAGGGTTAGGAGTTATGTAACTCACCTCAAGCACACTCCTCAAGATCCAAAGCTCCAAGAATCAAGATTCAAACTCCAAGGCACCACCTTCAGCCAACACTAGGAGAGAAGAGAACTCCATAACCACCATGGCCGAAAAGAAAGAGAGAAGAAAAAGAAGGTGCCAATGATAGGGAGAGATACTCACCACAAGAGGAGAAGGAGAAAGGCACATCTAGGGTTTTTACCACCACTAGAGGAAGAAGAAGACTCCATCAAGGAGATCAGCCACCAAGCTCTACCAAGTGTATCGGCCACCAAAGCTCCACCAAGGGGAGATATCAGCCACCTAGAAGAAGGGAAGCACTACGAAGCTAAAGGAATCCCAAGCTTGCAAAGAAGGGGGTATATATGCAAGGGGGTTAAATGGTCATCCACTAGGGGATTGCTCCACATGTGCTCGCCAAAACCACCACTTGTCCAAACTATGCCACCTTGCTAGCACCCCAAACCACTTGCTCATGACTTGCCACCAACTAGCAAAGCAACAACCACTTGTCCAAAGAATGGTGACACAAATGAGGCTAGGTCAAGAGGGTGTGTATCACCCAACATGGTGCCATGGCCGATACACCACTTGGTCGATACAACCCTAGCCGATACACTCATGCCTGGTACACTCTTGGTCGATACACCAAGCAAACAAGTCTCAAGAAAGCCCAACAACAAGCCCAAGCTTCACAAGCTTAAATGAGGCCCAAAAACAACTCAAGCAAGGTGCCCAACTCATCCTATCAATCCTAGAGGATGCAAGGAGAGAGAAAGACATCTCACAAGGTGGTAAACTTGTACACAAACCCTAAAACATGGGTAAATTGCAAGTTGCACCTCAACCTCCCAACAAAGCACAAATAGAACCCTAATCACAACTCAGGTGATTAGCAAACATCTAAGCACAAGGTTTAGGAAAAGCAAACATGGTAAGCCCAAAATGAAGGTCAGGGTCCTTACAAGCCATAAACGCAAGGGATACTTCATCCTCATCTCTTCCTCGAGCTCCCACATGGCTTCCTTAACACCACGATGATGCCAAAGGACCTTCACAAGAACCATGTCCTTCCTCTTCATCTTCTTCACTCTTCTATCGAGGATCAACATTGAACCTTCCTCGTAGGTCACATCTTCATCAAGATCAACCTCAACTGGCTGTATTACTGTCTTTGTGCCTGGATGACTTTTCTTTAGCATAATGACATGGAACACTAGATGCAACATGTGCAACTCTGGAGGTAGCTTTAACTTGTAAGCCACTTTGCCAACTCGTTCTATCACCGGATATGGCCCCATATACTTGGGAGCCAACTTGCCTTTTTATCCAAACCTCAACACGCCTTTCCATGGAGAGACCTTGAGATACACCTTGTCTCCCACCTAGAACTCTAGAGGTCGTCGACGATTATTTACATACAAATTCTGTCTATCATGTGCCGCTTTCAACTATTGTTGTATCACCTTGATCTTCTCTATCATTTGTTTTATTAACTCAGGACCCAGAAGCTAAAACTTGCCACACTCATACCAACATAAAGGAGATTTGCACTTCCTACCATATAAAGCCTCATAAGGTGCCATGTCGATACTCTGTTGGTAACTATTGTTGTAGGTGAACTCTATCAAACTGAGGTGCATGTCCCAACTACCTAGGAACTGCAAAACACAAGCTTGGAGAAGATCCTCCAAAGTCTAAATAGTCATTTCAGACTGTCCATCTGTCTGTAGGTGGAAAGCGGTACTGAACCTCAACTGCATTCCCAACACTCTGTGCAAATGTTCCCAAAAATGACTCGTGAACTGTGGACCTCTGTCAGAGACTATCATTACTGGCACACTATGCAAACACACTATCTCATCCACATACACTTGAGCAAGCTTCTCTATTGTATATGTTGTCTTTACAGTTATGAAATGAGCAGACTTCATCAATCTATCCACTATCACTCAGATGGAATTGTGATTCCTAGCTATCCTCGGGAGGCCAAGTACAAAATCCATGGTTACATGATCCCATTTTCACTGTGGTATTGGCATGGGTTGCAACATACCTTTCAGCTTCTGATGCTCAGCCTTAACCTGCTGGCATACCACACACCTAGCCACAAATTCAGCAACATCTCTCTTCAAGCCAGGTCATCAATACAGATCCTTTAGATTGTGATACATCTTGGTGACACCTGGATGCATAGCATACATCGATGTGTGTGCTTCCTCGAGCACTAACTTCCTCAGATCATCCACATCAGTAACCATCATCTTGTTATGATAACAAACTAGTCCATCCTCAGACTCATGGAAGCCATCACGCTTCTCTCTGCCAAACTCTAATCTGATCAACTAGACTATAGCATCTACCTGCTATGCTTCTTTGATCTACTTCCTCAATGTAGGCTTCACTTGCATCTGTGCCAACAATCCTTCCAACAAAGATACTTCCAACTGTACATTCATCTGCCGCAAAGAGACGAACATATCCTGCCTATGGCATATCAAAGAACTCAACTGTGCCTTCTTCATAAGAAGAGAAGAACACTTCCTACTAAGCGCATCCGCTACCACATTTGCCTTACCAAGATGATACTCAATGGTGCAATCATAATCACTGATCAGCTCCATCCAATGATGTTGTCGCATGTTCAGCTCACTCTGCGAGAAGATATACTTCAGGTTCTTATGATCTGTAAAGATCTGACACACTTCCCCATAAAAATAGTGTCTCCAAATCTTTAATGCATGGACCACCACTTCCATCTCCAAATCATGTGTCGGACAACTCTCCTCACATTTCTTAAGTTTTCACGAAGCAAAAGAAACCACATGATTTTCCTACATCAGCACACAACCTAAGCCTTTCTTGGAAGCATCACAGAAAACAACATAGCCTTTCCCAGGCACTGGAAGCACCAACATTGGAGCACTAGTCAGCTTATCCTTCAAGTTCTGAAAAGCTTGCTGACAATGATCATCCCAAAAAAATGGTACATACTTCCTGGTCAACTTCGTCAATGACAATGCGATTACATTAAAGTCCTTTATAAACCTCCGGTAGTATCCTACTAAACCCAGAAAACTATGAACTTCAGTCGACATCTTTGGTTGCTCCCACTCTGCAACTGACTCCACCTTATTGGGGTCCACTCTAACTCCTTCTGCCGATATCACGTCCCAAGAAAGTCACTTCCTTTAGCCAAAACTCACATCTGCTGAACTTGGCATACAACGGGTGCTGGCGAAGGAGAGTTAATGCTTGTCGAAGATGTTGTTCATGATGTTGACTGTCCCGACTATAGATCAAGATGCCATATATGAAAACCACAACAAAGTGATCTAAAAGAGGACGGAACACCTTGTGTTCATCAGTTCCATGAAAGCAGTAGGTGCATTGGTTAGCCCGAACGACATAACCACAAACTCAAAGTGACCATACCACATCCTTAAAGCTGACTTTGGTATGTCATCCTCCTTTATTCTGAGTTGATGATATCCAGATCGCAAATTGATCTATGAAAATATTGTAGCACCACACAACTGATCAAATAGGTCATCTATCCTTGGCAAAGGATACTTGTTTTTTATCATAACTTTGTTCAGCTATCAGTAATCTATGAACAAACACATTGATCCGTCCTTCTTCTTCACAAACAGAACTAGAGCACCCCATGACAATGTGCTCAGTCTAATGAAACCTTTATCCAGCAACTCCTATAACTACTTCTTCAGTTCTGCCATCTCAGCTGGAGCCATCATGTATGGTGTCTGAGCAACTGGTTGGGTCCCTGGTACTAGATTGATTTCAAAAACAAACTCTCGAGGTGGGGGAACACCGGGAAACAAATCGGGAAACACATCCTCAAAATCTATGACAACAGGCACATCCTCAAGGCTAGAACCTTCTTCCTTGGTATCCACAACATGAGCCAAAAATGATCTACAACCTTGCCGCAACAACTTTTCTGCCACCATAGCTGATACCAAACACGTCGGAAGAATCTTCCTATCTCCCTGGAAGATCCACTTCTCACCATCATCAGAAAACACCGCTTGATTGGAACCACAGTCCAGCACAACCTTATACCTCTCTAGGGTATCCATCCCAAGGATTACATCAAATCCATGCATATCAAGTGGTAGGAGATCCACTTGTATGTTGTGTCCTAAAAAGGATAGAATGGAAGATGGACACACTTCTCAAAGCATCGAAGAACCATCAAGAGGGGTTTCTAACAACAAGCTATCTTTCTTACAACTAACTGGTAAAAGACAGCTATCAAGTATACTACGAGCGATAAAAGAGTGTGTAGCACTTGGGACAACTAGAACATATACAAAGAAAGAAGACAAATAAGAATGAAATAACTCCATCTGACCTTCCACCACTCACAGGTTGACTATCGCCTCCGGTTGACTCATAGCATAGAATCGAGCTATTGTCTGTTGTCCACATCCTTGGCTTCCTTGAGCAGATGATCTAGCTTGTGATGCTTGGCCGCGTCCTCATCCTCTGGCGCCACTAAACTTCTATCTATCTTACCCTTGTTGACTCTATTTTGGTTGTTGCATCACTTCGACGTCTCTTCTTGGGAAATTCCACCTAATATGCTCAACCTATCTACAGAGTAAGCATGACGTGTCTCTCAGCTGTGGCCTAGATAGTCCTATCACTACCACTGAAGTTGTACTATAGGCTCTGGATTGTGAAAAACCATGCCCTCTTCCTTTACTTGGTGACCATTGAGATGGTGCACTACAGCCTTGCATCACAAAAGGTGTAGAAAACCTCGGCTTCTTGTGGCTGTCAAACCTCTATTTCTGAAACTGAGCAGGCCTTTTCTTAGACATGGTCTCTCTCTTCTCCTTGACTGACCATTCAATCCTTCAGACAGACTCCACAAATGTGGAAAATCACTCTCGGTTCTCTAAAGCAGCAGTAGGTGTTGACAACTCGACACTCAATCCTTTCTCAAACCGTCTGATCCTCTCATCATCCATTGCCGTCATGTGAGGAAAAAACCTCAGCAACTCCATAAAATTGTCTTCATACTCAGTGATGCTCAGAAAACCTTGGCGCAGACGCTCAAACTGGCTGATCTTCTCACCCAGATACATCTTTGGGAAGTATCTACTCACAAACTCTCACCGGAAGACGTCCCAATAGATCACCTCACTGGGTCGCTTCTCTTCCTCGATGGTCCACCAGTGGCCAACACTACCTTTCAGAAGGTAGACAACATGCTTGACTTTGTCTACTTCGGGGATGTCAAGGATCCGGAAGGCTTCTCAAGACCTTTCAGCCACACATATGCATCCACTGGATCAGCCATTCCATCATAATCCAAAGCTCTAACTCGACAAAGCCACTTAAAGATCTTCCCAATACCTGATTATTCTTCACGGGGAACCGGTGCTCATGGCGGAGGCACATGTAATCTCTCCACCATGAGATTCATCGTTGCCATTATTTGTCCCATAAGGTGCTGGTAGATAGGATTCTCAAGAATGGTTGGGTCGATTTGGGGGACCTCAGGATGCCGATCTTTATGTTCCTGCACACTCGCTCCATCAACTGATGCAGCAGCACTGCTCTCGGCAGCATGTTCTTCGTGACTTCTAGACATTGTTTAGTTTTATCTTCCGCTAGGGGCAGAAGGTTATTATGAGAGAATCTAGAAAAATCACAAGAACAAACACAAAACCTAGTCCTAGATCCCTGTAGACACAGTGAACCTAGATCTCTAATACCAACCTAATATGTGACATCCCTTTATCACACAGATAATAGTATTCCACACAAAAATGTGCAGAACCGTCATAAACATCGTATTACCAAAACATAGGTTAATTAAAACCGATTGTGGAAAGCAGATAAGAAAGGAACTATTACAACCATATCCACATCCTGCAAGGGAACATGTTATATAAATATACATCAACTTAATTCATAAAGGATGCATCACATGTTTATATACATAACAGACCTAGCCAGGTTAACAATAGGATAAGAATGCCATATCAACTATACATCGTGAAACCTCATCAATAAACTTCCAAGGACCTGAGAGTACAGGGATGACCCTAGGACTCTACAACAAAACCTCCAAAAGACAAAAACATAACCACGTCTTTCCTTCTACTATTCTTCTTGCTGCTCATCCGCAACCTCACAACCACCACCACATCTAGCTCGATCACCTAAAAAGGTTTTAAACCAACAGGGTGAGACACACAGTCCCAGCAAGAAACATAACCCCCTCTAAAACTATAAAACCTCAAAGGAGAGCTAGAATAGATAAAATAGGTAACTAATATAAGCAGATCGTATATGAGAAGCATACTGAGCATATCTAACTTGCTATAACTTCTTACCGAGATATTTAGGAAGCATATGCACATATAATAATATGGAACATGATTGACAAGACAAGTCTAATAAGAACTTATCCTAACATCTAAGGAACATTGATTAGCTCCAAGATATAACTAGGGCAACTATACAAACAAGGCCTCAACCAATGTTTTGTGTTTGCCCTAAGTAGATATACTATACCGCTGGATTACAATTTATTATGCCATGAGGAAGTGATTTGTACCACTCAAATCCAACCTTTGGTTGTGAAACCCAAAGCCGGTTCCATACAAGATCAATGGAAGAGTCGAACTCCATGACCTCACCTCCTCGTGGTCAGTGCACGAGAACCAAAGCAAGACTGTAGTCTCTTGCTTAAGTGGCCTCAGCCACACAGGGTCAGGTTACCCACTGCCTAGCCCACCTTGGTACAAGAATCAATGCTAGAAAACCGAGCCACGAGCCTATTCACCGTGCTCCATCATCATTGAGCCATGGGCTTGTTCACCACACTCTATCACATATCTTGATCCATGGGCTTGTTCACCATGCTCTAACCACACTAAGCCATGGACCTGAAATTGTGCTTTAAACATGCACTACTACTTAGGACGTAGGTGCACCCCGCATATTCAACAATATGTGTTCCAGGTTAACCCTTAGGAGAACCAATTTCACCATCACCAAACTCCTGATGATGATGGATCTATGGTTAGGGTAAACTACATGAAAGGTTCCTCTATAATTAATTAATGCATTTTAAATGGATTGCAAGATTCAACCAAGTTATGTAACATGAAACTATAATAAGAATGAATAAACATAAAACACATTATCTTGTGTTACATTGTCACTAAAGCCTTCAATGCCATCAACATCGTCATGATCCATCACAAGGATTCAACATCACATGTTACCACTTGGCCTCTTACCAATCATCTATATTCATCACAAGGATTAACATCACAGGGATTCAATCCCATCACCAAGGCACACATTGCCATTCTATGGGTAACACCCAACAAATATCACCGGGTTCATCATAACCCTTTATGTTCCACATCATATCATTGGCATGCCATCATCATGGCCTCATCATACAACTGGTACCTGCATGGTTAACATGAGCATAGAGGTACAACTATACTCATACAAGGAACATCTTAAACTTATTGCATTTACCAAGAGAGATATAATTACACAATTGGATGAGAATATCTATGCATGACATTAGCATATATAACTTTTCAATCAAACATTAGGGTTTCCAACTGATCACAAGGTACAACCCTCACTATAGATATATCGGGCAAGGGACAACCCTTACCAAAGTTATCTCGGGTAAGGGACAACCCTCACCAAAGGCGCCATAAACCTCACTAAAGGTAAGGCACGCCTCATCAAAGAGTGTGATGCCCAACACTGTATCAGTTAACATGCAACTAACCACCACTTACTATATCGGCCAACACTATATCGGTCAACACCCATCTAGGGTTAACAACCATGTCGGGAAACCACTATCACTTTGGTATCAGGCACAACCACACCCAAAGCACCACGCATCATATAAGTCAACCTTCATATCAGTCAAGAGCCATATCAGACAGCACTAGACATCTAGGTGTAAGAGGGTATCAGGCATGAAGGATAAACCCCATATTACCCAAAGCAGCAAACCCTAATGCCCAAGATGCATATCGCTTAAGGCAACATAGCCACTAGGGCACCATGTCGGGCAGCACAACTGGGGGGGTGTCATGCAAGGTACAAGCTGTATCACCCAACACAAGATCTTCCTACCATACTCATATCGGTCGAGGGAACAAGCCACTAAATTGCCCAAGGTAGGATCCACTAGATTACTCAACATCCTATCAGGCAGAACCATAATGTGCAACGCCTA
Organism: Alisma plantago-aquatica; assembly: GCA_963693085.1. Taxonomy (NCBI): domain Eukaryota; kingdom Viridiplantae; phylum Streptophyta; class Magnoliopsida; order Alismatales; family Alismataceae; genus Alisma; species Alisma plantago-aquatica. The sequence goes on from OY856411.1 coordinate 658,223,448, forward strand.
CCCCTATCGCCCAACAACATCTTAGGTTAGGATCCATATCGGGCACGGAATCATCCAACAAGGTGCCGGGTAGCACTATCAAAGAGGATTTTGTGCAACGCACCAACATGCCATGATGCCCAACATAGACCACGTAACGCCCAAGGCACATCCCTGTTGGCCAAAAGCATATCGTCCAGCAACACATCTTGGGTAAGGACCCAAAGGTCATGACAGGTTGGTCACCTTCAACCTCAAGACTTCCACCAAGAAACCCTAATAGGTCAAGAGAGTTGGCTCACATCTGAAATCCATGGTAAGAGAGGGGTATTGCCCAAGCAACTGGAGTATATACTCACCTCTCAACAACCAAGTGAGAAAGGGGTTTTGCCCACACAACTAGAGCTTAATCTCACCTCTTAAGACCAAAGAGAGAAGGGGGTTTTTCCCCAAGAACACACCACACACACCATGGAATTAGGAACCCTAGGCTCACCTCTCAACAACTAAGAGAAAGGGGTTTTGTCCAAAGAACCCTACTCCAACAGTTTGGCCAACAAGGTCCAAGAACACATATAAATGACATAACCATGTCACCACATCCAACAAGATCAAGGGCGCATACTAGAGCAAGAACATTACTAACAAGGAATGCATGGTCGATCAAGATAACATGTAAACAAGTAGTATCTAAAGAAGGTAGTATAGCTAGGGTTAGGAGTTATGTAGCTCACCTCAAGCACACTCCTCAAGATTCAAAGCTCCAAGAACCAAGCTTCAAGCTCCAAGGCACCACCTTCGGCCAACACTAAGAGAGAAGAGAACTCCATAACCACCATGGCCGAAAAGAAAGAGAGAAGAAGAAGGTGTCAAGGATAGGGAGAGATACTCACCAAAAGAGGAGAAGGAGCAAGGCACATCTAGGGTTTCGACCACCACTAGAGGAAGAAGAAGACTCTGTCAAGGAGATCGGCCACCAAGCTCTACCAAGTGTATCGGCCACCAAAGCTCCACTAAGGTGAGATATTGGCCACCAAGAAAAAGGGAAGCACTAAGGAGCTAAAGGGATCCCAAGCTAGCAAAGATGTGTGTATATATACAAGGGGGTTAAGTGGGTGTCGACTAGGGGATTGCTCCACATGTGCTCTCCAAAACCACCACTTGTCCAAAATATTCCACCTTGCTAGCACCCCAAACCACTTGCTCATGACTTTCCACCAACTAGCAAAGCAACGACCACTTGTCCAAAGAATGGTGACACAAACGAGGCTAGGTCAAGAGCGTGTGTATCGCCCAACATGGTTGCCATGGCCAATACACCACTTGGCTGATACAACCCTGGATGATACACTCATGCTCGGTACACTCTTGGTTAATACACCAAGCAAACAAGGCTCAAGAAAGCCCAACAACAAGCCCAAGCTTCAGAAGCTTAAACAAGGCCCAAAATCAACTCAAGCAAGGTTCCCAACTCATCCTTTCAACCCTAGAGGATACATGGAGGGAAAAAGACATCTCTCAAGGTGGAAAACATGCACACAAACCCTAAAGCTTGGGTAAATTGCAAGTTGCACCTCAACCTCCCAACAAAGCACAAACAGAACCCTAATCACAACTCAGGTGATTAGCAAACATCTAAGCATAAGGTTTAGGCAAAAAAATGGGGTATGCCCAAAATGGAGGTCAGGGTCCTTACAACTTACCTCCATCTTCTTAAGATTAAATCTTAAATCTCCTTCTCGTGATCTTCCCTTATATTGTATTAACATTGATCTAATTTCTCCTGATTAATTTGTAAGAAAATATGTCTTGCACTATGATTAGGGGAGGATCAAAAGTAACTCTTGTGGCCAATTCCTTCCGCAAGGCCTCAAACATGACCACAATTCTTTTGAGATTCTAAAGCGATTTTCAACTCATTCATCTAACCCTCATCAATGAAGATCCATCTAAGTCAATTCCATTCAAGTTCTATCTAGACATACTTGGTGAAAATGTTTATGTAAGAAGTCATGTCAGTTACAAGAATGTGAAAAGTTTACAATTTTATCAACAGCTTCATTTGTCTTTGTGTTTGAGAATAGATCTAAGTTGGTGATTGACCAAACTTAAGGGATGGTATGTGTTTCTATATCTCATTTAATATCCTAAGCACACACCCGATTATTCTTGGAAGACAAATTTTATCAATCTTGATCTATGTACACCAGACACATGGCACATGGCAAAGATACCATAAAGTCATACCCTCGATAATCTATCTGTTTATGATGACATTGAACCCAGACTCACATTATCTTTTACTAATAAATGGAGTGCATATTTGAATGTTTTTGAAGTTTTAAAATGCAAACATCAAGTAGGGTTAAAATTGGACTAACGACAAACTTTAGTCTTGTTCCAAATTATCTTCATGGTCCAAATTGGATAGAACAAAATGATGCTCCAAGTCAGATTTTATTGTACATTATGGATATGCCTTTTATGTTCTTACAAAGATGCGCCCACATGAATCAATTAAGAACTGAATTAAGTTCCCAAAAATATCATGTCTAGATCTAGATTTTTCCCATATCAATCTAAAAACCGACCATTCCAAATTTCATGACCAGAACAGAGCCCTAAGGAGTAGTTTGACTTCATTCATTTTAAATCCATTCATTTATATACAAAAAGATGCTCAATTGATATTGATTTTGTGCTTCTGCATTTGTTGTAGTAGTTATATATACTACTATAAAAAGAGTGAGTTCTCAAACCAGTTAAATTGAAACTGACCAAACTCATCTGTGTCCAATCAGAGACCAACATTTCCAGCATTTTACCAGCATGTCAAAATGTTGCACTCTCCTTCACTCAATCTGTTCTCACATTTTTCCTCAGCATTTTTTAATTTAAAAAATGATTTTAATTTTGAATTGCAACTGCCGATCCACACTCCCCCCTCTTTGTATCACATTTGAATTTGAACTTCATATGACAAGTCTTGAATTTGATTTTCCTTTCCTACTCATTCACATTTTACTGCCTTCCCCAACCCCTCCTCTCTCTCACCCTTAAAATGCAAAACCATTTTTGAACTTCGTAATCCTCCATTTCCCGGTTAATACTACTATAAAAAGTGCGAGTTCTCAAATCAGTTAAAATGAAACTGACCAAACTCATCTGTGACCAATCAGAGACCAACATTTCCAGCATTTTGCCAGCATGTCAAAATGTTGCACTCCCCTTCACTCAATCTATTCTCACATTTTTCCTCAGCTTTTTTTACTTTAAAAATGATTTTAATTCTAAAGTGCAACTATCGATCCACACTCCCTCCTCTCTGTCTCACATTTAAATTTGAATTTTGTACGACAAGTCTTAAATTTGGTTTTCCTTTCCCACTCATTCACATTTTACTGCCTTCCCCACCCCCTCCTCTCTCTCACACCTTTGAAATGCAAAACTGTTTTTGAATTTTGTACTCCTACATTTCCCAGTCACCTTGATGGATAATCCAAAATAGATTATTGTCTTAATTATCTATAATAAAACCAAAACCGATAATCATTTTAAATCCAAAATAGATAGTATTTATCTATTACACATGTATATAATTCAGTTACATAAAACCATATTCAAAGGCACGTTCCACCATGTCTCCAAGATGAACACGGTCTTCTTGCGTACTCCAACCCCATGCAATCTCCTCTCCTCTGCATACCACTTTTTTTGTTGTTTCTGCATTCCACTTTCTTCTACACGTTATTCAGAACTCATCCACTGCAGCTGGCACTTAGCGGAAGACTCCTCCTAAAGAAAAAGTATAGAAGGTTAGATCTTCTTGACGATCATAAACTAATGTGTTCAAACGTTGCGTTCATTCATACCTTAACAATAGGCGCCCCCATTGCTGCTGATCTTCTTGACAATCAGCGCACAAGGTGCTTTTTTGCTTCTCTCTCCCAGAAAACTTTTGTGGTAAAGAATGAAGCTTCAGAGATTTCATTAAACATTGTCTGTGCCACATATAGTATTAAAAAAAATTCAGATTCATGTGCAGATAAATTAATGTGTAGATTCATATTTGTAGATTCGTATGTGCAGAATTTTATTTGCATATTCGTATGTGCAGATTTATAATTTGAAGAGGTTATTGCTTCACAGTTCTAGGCCCCCGATACATTTCCAGGTAAACAAATTCATATATATATATATATATATATATATATATATATATATATATATATATATATATATATATATATATATATATATTCCTATCATTCTTTATATATATAAAAAAACAACTGATCAGAAATTTAATTCTCAAAAAAAATTCCTGGTAAACAACCTATCACATGAACTGATGTGTAGATTCATATGTGCAGATTTATAAGTTCAAGAGGTTCTTGTTTGACAGTCCTTAGGCCCCAATATTTCTCCAGGTAAAAAAATTCATATATATATATATATATATATATATATATATATCATTCTTCTTACATGTGAAAAAATCAAATAATTATAGAAATAAATGTGCAAACATAATCAAGTGAATCATAGGAGGTTATTGCTTCACTATCCCTGACCCCTAATACTTTTCTAGGTAAATAGTTGTAGGAGGTTATTGCTTCATTGTTCTATCATTATTCATAGAAATAAACGTGCAAATATTATTGTTTTGCCTCATTTCCCTCGCCCCAATAGTTCTCCATGTATAACATTTATAAACTAATGATTTATACATATTTACTGTATTAGATATAATGGTGTAGAGGCAACTATGCAACAAAGAGACCTCATTATTATTCAAGGATCTGGTAATAAAAATATGAAGCATGTATTTAAGGAACTGATACTTAGATCAAATACACACAGACTGGACCTCAGTCAAGCAACTAGTAAAAGAACACCACATTTAGATCAAGTAGACACGAACTAGACCTAAGTCAAACAGAAATAGAACTCATGTACCACGCCTTAGTCAAATAGAAACATAGACACGGATATAAAAAGAGTGAGTTCTCCAACCAGTTAAAATAAACTGACCAAACTCATCTATGGCCAATAAGAAACCAACATTTTTCCAGCATGTCAAAATGTTGTTCTCTCATTCACTAAATTTGTTCTCACATTTAATAAAAAAAACTATTTCAATTCTGAAGTGCAACTACCGACCTCCACCTCCTCCTCTCTCACACATTTGAATTTGAATTTGTACAACAATTTTTGAATTTGGTTTTCCTTTCACACTCAATTCACATTTTCCTGCCTTCCCCACCCCCTCCTCTCTCTCACACATTTGAAACACAATACTATTTTTGAATTACGTACGTCATTTAGTTCTCATGTTTCATTATTCAAGGAGGTTTTTTCCTCATTGTCCCTGCTCATGTACAAAATAATGCTTTAATTTACGTATTTAATATACGAGATCTAATAGTGCAGCAGAAAATAGAAATAAATGGACACAGACTATACCTCAGTCAAAAAGAGAACAAAACACACGAGCTACACATTCAACTGCATAATCAAGGACCTAATATTTAGAGCAAACAAAATTGACTGGACCTCAGTCAAGCAATTGGTATTAGAACAACACATTTAGATCGAATAGACACAGACTACACCTAAGTCAAACAAAAATAGAACACATGGATTGGACCTCAGTCAAATAGAAACCATTATCACGGACTACACCTTAGTCATAGATATAGAACACATGAGTTGCATGTTCAAGGACCTAATATTTAGAGCAAATAGAAATTGAGTGGACCTAAGTCAAGCAATTGGTATTAGTACAACACATTTCGATGTAATAGTCTATAGGAAAATAAGCAAAAAGACACCCCATTATTCATTTAAGCATTCAGTAAAGAAATACAACGCATTTAGATCAAAATAGACACAGACTACACCTAGGTCAAACAGAAACAGAACACATGGACTGGACCTCAGTAAAATAGAAACCTTTATCACAGACTATACTCAGTCACAGAAATAGAACATATGAGCTCCATATTCAATTACCTAATATTTAGAGCAAATACAAATTGAGTGGACCTCAGTCAAGCAACTGGTATTAGAACAACACATTTAGATGTAATGGTCTACAGGAAATTACACAAAAAAGACACCCCATTGTTCATTCAAGCATCTGGTAGTATATAATATACAAGATACCCCATTATTCATTCAAGCATCTGATAGTATCTAATATATGCATGTACATCTGATACAGAGTCTATGAGGGTTGCATTTTATATTCCACTAACATCCTTTTTAAATTGAAAGGACTGTAATATTCATTCCACAAAGAAATTAATATAAAATAGTAACGAGCAGATCAAATAAGTAGTTGATGATATAAAAAACTCAAAATACCAATAAACTAAATTATCCAGATGAGTTGGTTGAAATAAGACTTATCTTTCTTTGCAAATTTGAGAATTCACCATTCTTGAAGACAAAATTAGTTGCCTTGCATGAAGGGACCTCTACCTGCAACAACGTATAGGCCACAGTTAACAAATGTAATAAATAACCAAGTAAAAATTAAAACCTTAAAAAGTAAATACACCATATCAAGGCCCCTTAAGGCTGAATCATACCTCATGCAATTTACCAATAGAGACGCAAAGGCCGCCTTGTGGTTATATATATGAAGGGACCCATACCTGTATAAATAGGGAGTCCACATTAATCAGATGTAGACATTATGTATGTAAACACACCATGCAAAGGACACCTAAGTGGAATCATACCTCATGGAATCTATCAATAGAGAACCAAAGGCCTTCAAATCGCCAATTTGCCACCTTCTTATATGCAACAAGATAGAGGTCACAAGTACTAAATGTAATCAACAACCAAGTAGAACCTAAACCTTGAAAAGTAAAAACACCATGTAAAGGACCCCTAAGCATAATCATACCTCATGGAATCTATCAATAGAGACCCAAAGTCTTCCCTGATATTATATATATGAATGGACCCATTAACTACATCAATAGGGAGTCCACACTAATCAGATGTATACACTACTTATCTATATTAGAATGCGGTCATCTAAATTTTTATTAATGCCTTGAAATCACCAAGTTTGTTACCTTTATAAATTTTTTGATATGCCAATCAGAACACACTTGATAATCTGAGATCAAGTCATTGAAGCCAGATCTCACATAACAAACATGTGCTTCCCTACATGAAGGGACGTGTACCTACAACAAGATTGGTAACCAAGTAAACATTAAATCCTTAAAGGGTAAATACCTAATATAAAGGATTGTAAAGGAAAAATCATACCTCATTTAGGGACTAATAGAGACCCTAAAGATGCCCTATGATTATATATATCAAGGGAACCATACCTACATTAATAGGAAGTCCACACTAATCAAATTTATACTCTACTTATTAATCTTAGAAAGTGGTCATATAAATTATATTTAATGCCTTGAAATCACAAATTTGTTGCCTTCATAAATTTGTTTAGATGCCCATCAAAACACATTTGATAAGCCGAGATCAAGTCATTACAGCCAGATCTCACATAGCTTCCATGTCCTAGCCTATATGAAGGGACCTGCAACAAGATAGAGGCCACAATAATTAGATGTATGCACTACTTATGTATCTTAGAAAGTGGTCATATAAATTATTATTAATGTCTTGAAATCACAAAGTTATTTACCTTCATAAATTTGTTGATATGCCAATCAGAACACAATTGATAATCTGAGATCAAGTCATTGAAGCCAGATCTCACATAACATACATGTGCTACCCTATATGAAGGGACATATACCTGAAACAAGATAGAGGCCATGAATACCAAATGTAATCAACGACCAAGTAGAACCTAAACCTTGAAAAGTAAATACACCATGTAAAGGACCCCTAGGTAGAATCATACCTCATGGAATCTATCAATAGAAACCCATAGGACACCCTGACATTATATATATGAATGGACCCATTACCTACATCAATAGGGATTCTACACTAATTAGATGTATACACTACTTATCTATATTAGAATGCAACCAAAGAAGGAGCAGCATTGAAGATATCTTCAGACTCGTGAGCATCAACTAACCAGAAAGGCGGACAGAGCCTTAGATACCTGAGAATCAGCCGACCAGGAGACCAAATAATTAGGGCTAGGTCATGGAATGAGAAGGAGTGAGACACGGGTTGTGCATGCAGCAGATCTGACGAGATCTTCTCTTGGAACCACAAATCCAGGCATATATAATTATGTCATAGAGAAATTCGGGTAGGGTCGTGATGCAAGTCTGTCAGAAATAGAAACCACAAAGAAATCATTTTTTGAAAATAGAAATCAAACCGGAGGGAGGAAAGGGAGGCCTTTGCTCATGAGTTAGGGCATTAGAGTAGTCCAAATTATCATTGTTGTGATTAGGGCACGAAGAAGCTTGGGGGTCACAGAGTGCTTAAATGAAGAAATTAGTTTTCGGAAACACAAATGGAACTAGAGGGAGGAAAGGGAGGACGCTACTCTTGGGTTAGGCACCAGAGCAGTCCAAATTACCATTTTTGCAATTAGGGCATGAAGAAGCTTGGGGTTGGGGAGTGCTAAACCAACGAAATTGGTTGTCAGAAATGAAAAATGAAGTAGAGGGAGGAAAGGGATGACTCTTCTCTCGGGTGAGGGCACTAGAGCAGTACAAATCACCACTACTGCGATTAGGGCACAAAGAAGCTTGGGGTCGGGGAGTGCTAAGATGTCGGGATCAGTTGTTGAAAACAAGAAATGGAACTGGAGGGACGAAGCATTGTCGAAAGGTAGGAATTTTTTGTTGGGTTAGGGCATCAGAGTAGAAGAAATCACCGCTGCTACGATTAGGGAACAAAGAAGAGAGGGGGTCGACGAGTGAGGGGTCTTGGGGGTCAAGGAGTGAGGAATGGGGGGTCTGGGTTCGGGGGTCGGGGAGTGAGAAATGGAGGTTTGAGGGACCCTTAATAAAAGTACAAAACTCGTATCTTCAGAGAACTTACAATGGGTCAGTTCTTAGGTGATAAATTAGAGGATAAAACTATATAGATAAGTATCTTATAAATTCATAGACCCCTTAAGACAACAGGACAAGACAATAATTCTAAGTCAATCGATCATTTGAAATCTCATCCAGATGATTTGGGCTTGTGTTTGAAGTAAAAACACGCGTCTAGAAAAATAAAAAGATATGGTCTTTCAACCAAGGATGAATTGTTGTTTACATGTATATAGAGGAAAGGATTAGCTATGAATTTGCTGGGGAACCCTACATCAGAAGTAGTAGCATAGGTCACCACTGGGTTGGCTATCGGCTAGGCAGAACTGGCATTGCTCCAGACTCCAGCCTGCAACTGACTCGCAAACCCACAATCCTCTGTTACCAAGATCCAAGAGAATAAAAACAACACAGTAAACACAAGCAGAGAAGACCTAAAATTAACGAGCTTACCGATTTGACGGGCTTCAAGTTGAAATGCGAGCCACCGTAGAAAATGTCGATTGACCAGGAGCCCTCACCGTCGGGGCACCGACCGTGAGGGAGGTGAGGGGACAGGGCATCATAGGAGTACGTGGAAGATAGTGCAAGCCAAGAATAGAAGGAGACTATCGATCTGAGCATGACAAGGCAGCCAAGGAGGTATAGGAGCACAGTGGCAATTGGAGAAAGGGAGTGCCTCATGTCCAATTCCACCTGGTGTGAACTGCAACTGTCCCTGTACCACCACTGTCCAGTTTCAAACAATGGTAGTGGAGACCGAGGGAGAGACTTCTTAAGCTAAGAGTGTAGATTTCTTAACCTTCGATGGCACGTCTAAGGTTGAAGTAAAAAGTGGAGATGGGAGACCATTTCCTGGAAGGAGAAGGGCGACACTCAAAACATGCACATAGATTGTGATTAAGAATCAGGAACATGATGGATTATAAGAAGATGGCAAATTTTTTTGTATTAGTAACAAGTAGGATGAAGGGAAATAGGTATCTGAGATGTGAAGTACCATTTTACAATTGTGCACATCTCTTTTGACAATTTGTACACCTATGAAGGCAAATTTGGTGGTCGGCAACGTCTCCTTAGATGATTTAGGCATCTATCACCTCAATAAGGATTATAAGAAGATGGATTTCACAGTCAAAATGCAATAATAGACTCAGTCCTTCCTTTGCATGCTCCTCTACAATATCTATTTTTTAAACTTCAAAGATGACATGTGATGCCTTGTCTCACTCCAGCTGGAGAAAGGTTATGAAAGATAAAATCACATTGTTATCAAAATGGAATATGTGGTATGACTTTTTTATATTATTTTATGTATTTTTCTTCTTTTATTCAACAGTTATGTTGCACAATTCTTTTAAATACATGGCTTATATTGCATGTGCCTTGAATTCTACTCAATGAAATGGCCACATAGATATGGTGCTACAAGATATAACATAATAAATTATATACATTATATTATCCCATTTTATTCTTAATGTCACTCTACCAATTTATTTTACACTTTTTAAAATCCAACACATAACACTCGCACCCCCAACAATGAACATGTTTTCTTCGTCCAAATTTATTTTGTTCTTATTTTCAACCATAGCCTGTTAAATTAAATGATTTCCAAAACATCTTGATTTTCTCCTAAATTTTCCTTAATCACATTCTCCTTTAATCTTATCATTTCTTCAAATAAATCCCCAAATAATAGAAGTAATTAATGATTAGTAGAGTTGTCAACATTTTAGTTAATATGGATTTTGGGCCACGAAATTTTGACAAAATTTTCAACCTGTATGACTCGAACACATTCAGGTTTCTATTTTTTCAGTCATACGAGACTTAAAAATACTAAAAATATTGTCTTTCATATAGATTATAGGATTCATAGCACTGCATATAATAATATCTCTCATTCTTTGGACATTACTCAATATAGTTTGAAGGATTCGTGCAAACTATGGAGGAAATATGCCTATCTTCTAGCACTACATCTCAAAGTCGCAACACGCTTGCGTTGTTTCTTACTTCAATAGAGTCATGTACATCTCAAAAAATTCAAATTTGTACTTTCCATAATGATTTGAGGTCCACCCAACGGATGTGCAGATACCATCGTCGAATGGTTATTAGAAGTAGACAAATGCATAGGTGTGTCATATCTGAAGGTGGTGGAGAACTTATTGCAAGATATACATGAATTTACAATAGTTTGCCACCCTATATGAAGATAAGGATTGGTATGCACCCATATTTTGATGAGGTCAGTGAAGTTATTCAAGTTCTTAATGAAGGCGTACACTCAACACTTGGTCAAAGAGCATTGTTTCATCCTGTTACCTCTAACGGAGACAACTTCCAACATCATGCGAATAATGTTGTCAGCAGAATTCATAGGCGTGCAAGGAAATGAAGATATTTGATCTGATTCCTGAAATAATGTGCATCACAGTTGAACAATGTTGCAACATATTCATTGGAACAACCAACCACTTCATACCTTCCTCAGACTAACATTGTTTACAATGGAGATCATGTTGATATGCATGTTGACTCCAAGCCTACAATTTATGATAGTGCCTTTGAGGAGTGCTACAATCCTTCTGAGGTAGATGATTTGATAGTCCCATGTAGTGAAGGTAATGGTTACAAAACCTCATGCATTATTGTACGAGTTACCTTTCTTTTCTCATCTTGTGTTATAACAAAACAAATGCATGTATTGTGGAAGAGACATATGATTTATATATATCAAGCACGGACCCAAATGTAGTAGATCCTTCCAGTAATGACATCTCTAATCCCATTTTTGACAATCTTCTCATCAAACCACATAAGTTATCCACACGTAGTTTGTGCAAATATTGTGGCGCCAAAAGCTACCAATTTGAACTACCATCTTTTTGTTGTATGAAGGGGAAGGTACATTTAGTTACCAATCATGTTCCAACACAACTATATGATTTGTACACATTGTAGACACCAGAATCTTTGGAGTTTCTCAGGTCCATTCGAAGTTACAATAGTCACTTTGCATTCACATCACACGATATCCATATGGATGAAAATTTGTGTAGTATGTGGAATGGCATATATACTTTTTGAGAGTAGGGTCAAGTGTATCATTTCATAAATAGATTACTACTTGGGAGTGATGGACTGAAATACCTACAACTCTATTTCTATGACACTGAGTGTGAGGTACAGAACAGAATGAATGCAAATCCTTCACTAAATAGTGAATTAGTTATTAAACTGATACATGTATTGTCAATAAATCCATATGCCCAATTTTTTTGGAGCCTCAAGGATATTCCAATGTCAGATAACTTTAGTATTGCGATCAATAAAGATGCACATCTAGATCAGAGGACATATAATTCTACAACTTCTTCACAAATTGTGGGTATCTCAATTGAGGGCAATGATGTCAGTGGTGCACAACAAAAAATCATAGTTGTTTATGCCAATTCAGGTGAACCACATATTGTGCAGTCATATTGAGGATGTTATGATTCTCTACCATATCCCTTGTTGTTACCTAATGGTGAATTCAGTTGGCATCCACACCTCCCCAAATTTGTTATATATATATATATATATATATATATATATATATATATATATATATATATATATATATTACGTACCAATATGACACAAATTGTATTTAAAATCAATTTTATTCTGATTTTTAGATGGTGGAAGTAGGAACAAGATATATGTGAGAGAATAGTATTGTTATAAGCTACAAATTCATGTGCTTAACAAATCAATCTTATTGCATGTGGGTCGTCTCCTTCAACAATATGTAGTCGACATGTACATCAAGATAGAATCAACATGTTTAAACTATATCACAAAGGAGCAAAAGCGAATACGTGCTGATTTGTATCAAGGAATCATTGATAGCATTAGGTTAGGAGAAGTCCATAGCAGCATGGTAGGTAAGAGAATTGTGTTACCTTCATCCTTTATTGGAGTACAATGTGATATGCGTCATAGAAACATGGATGTCATGGTATTGGTACAAAGATATGGCAAACCTGATATCTTTTTAACAATGACATGTAATCCTAATTGGGATGAGATAAAATTAGAATTATTCCCTAGACAACTTGCTCAAAACATATCTGATTTAACATCTAGGGTTTTTAGATCAAAATTGGAGGATCTAAAAGATCAACTATTTAAGAAAAATGTATTTGGCATCATATTGGCACGTGTTCATGTTATCAAATTTCAGAAAAGAGGACTTTTGCATGTACACATTCTTATCATCATGAAATGCGCTATAGGATCATCAATCCAAAAAAGTATGATAGCATAGTTTGTGCTGAAATCCCAGATCTTGAACGTTATCCCATATTACACGCATTGGTTGTCAAAAACATGTTGCATGGACCGTGTGGTGTCCTAAACCCTAAAAATTCTTGCATGGCAAATAAGGAGTGTTACTTCTGATATCCAAGGAACTTTTGTTCCAATACCATGCAAGGCAAAGATTCATATGCAATTTATAGTAGAAGAGACAATGGGGTTAATGTTGATGTAAGAGGAGCCACACTAGATAATAGGTGGGTGGCAACATATAATCCATATTTGTTACAGAGATATAGGTGCCATATCAATGTAGAGGTATGTTCGAGCATCAAAGCAGTGAAATACCTCTTCAAGTATATATATAAGGGCTATGATAAGACTTCAGTCAACATAGCTCCAGATATTGTAGACCAGATGGTGAATGAGATGAATCAATTTTGATATGCTCGGTGGATATCTCCACCAGAGGCAATGTGGAGGATATTTGAGTTCAAACTTAGTGAGATCCAACTGTCACTAGTGTCCTTACAACTGCATCTACCTAACATGCATAGTATCACATTCTTAGAAGATGATAACTTGTACAATGTTATCGAACGAGATGATGTTTGCAGGATAATGCTCACTGAATATTTTTCTACAAACTTGAATGATGAACAATCTCATCAATATCTATACAAACAATTCCCTGAGCATTATGTGTGGAATAACTCTCGTAAATTTTGAAAGAAAAGAAAGCAAAGAGCGGTTATCCGACGTGAATACGTTAGTAGATATTTTCCCAAGACTTATATGGATGAGAAGATCTCCCAGTTTGAGCCGATAAGGCAAGGACAAATGAACATTAGTGAGTATGAATCTAACTTTATGGAGCTTCTACGGTTCTGTCCGTACATGGCTGCTACAGATGAGGAGACGATTTGGCGTTTTGAGAAGGGTTTGAACGCTAATTTGACCACACCCGCATCTGCTCTAGAGAATAGAGAGAGTTTTGCCACCTTTTTGAGTTCCGTTAGGAGGATAGAAAGCTCTGTGACTGAGAAGCATCAGGCCAATAGTAAGAAAGTATATACCCAATTCCAGGGACAGAGGTCCGAAATTTTTAAGAAACCAAGGTTTTCTGCACCAACAGCACCACCGAGGTTTAATACTCAGACACAGTGGACATCCAGTAAGGGTAGAGGCCATAGTTTACCACCAAAGGGAGCTCATAGCTCAGCATCAATGTCAGTAATAAGACCATCTAAGCCACAGTGGGAGAACATAAGTTGTTATAAATGTGGGAAGATGGGACATTTAATGAAAGATTGTCTAGCTAGAGATGTGAGTGTAACCCAACCACCGAGGTAGAGTCAACAAGGCTCTCAGAAGAGACAGTTTAGTATTAGCATATGAGGATGTGTACATGCGTCCCAAGCTGGTTCATCTTCACCCAACAATAGGGCGAGTGGTCGACAACCAGCAACGGCAAGATTCTATGCTATGAATCAGCCGGAAGCAGTGGTCAACCCACGATTCATGACAGGTCAGATGGATTTATTTCATTCTGATATCTCTTCATCTTACTTTGTATCTGTTTTGATTGATCTGGGTGCTACACATTCCTTTATCACACGAGAAGTGATTCATGACTGCAATATGACTGTCAGTCATAGAGCAGATAACTTGTTATTAAAAACTACATTAGTTGGATCTATAGTGTTGCGGGAGGTATGTTCTCCCTGCATTCTTTCCTTTTCTTATCACCGCATTTAGGTGGATCTTATACCACTTGAGATGCATGGGTTTGACATAATCCTTGGGATGGGCACCCTAGAAAAGTATAAGGTTATCTTGGATTGCGGTTCCAAGCAGGCTAAGTTCACAGACAATGGTGACACATGGGTTTTTCAGGGGGACAAAAAGATTCTTCCAACCTATCTAGTGTCGGCTTTGGTAGCTGAGAAGTTGATGAGACAAGGATGCTTCACATTCTTAGCACATGTGGTAGATACCAGATCAGAGAAACCTAGTCTTTCTGAAGTTCCAATTGTTAGGGAATTTGAGGATGTGTTACCTGAGGAACTTCCAGGTGTTCCTCCACCCCGAGAGATTGATTTTGAGATTAATCTAATCCTGGGTACACAACCATTAGCTCAAACATCTTATAGATTGGCACCTACTGAGATGGCAGAACTCAAGAAACAATTACATGAGTTGCTTGAAAAGGGTTTTATTCGACCGAGTACTTCACCTTGGGGTGCTCCGGTTCTTTTCGTTAAAAAGAAAGATGGGTCTATGCGATTATGCATCGACTATAGACAGCTAAAAAAACTAACCATAAAGAACAAATATCCTCTGCCAAGGATAGATGACTTGTTTGACTAGTTGTGTGGTGCAACTATATTCTCTAAAATAGATCTGAGGTCAAGATACCATCAATTACACATCAAGGAGAGTGACATACCTAAATTAGCTTTCAGAACAAGGTATGGTTACTATGAGTTGATAGTTATGTCATTTAGATTAACTAATGCACCAACTGCATTCATGGAACTCATGAACAGAATCTTCCGGCCATTCCTTGATCAATTCGTAGTAGTCTTTATAGATGACATCTTGATTTACAGTAGTGATGCTCGACAACATGTGAAACACCTTCGTCAAGCCCTGACTTTACTGAGAGAGCACAATCTATATGCCAAATTTAGTAAGTGTGAGTTATGGTTATCAAAAGTGTCTTTCCTAGGAGACGTAATATCTGCCTCAGGTATCCGTGTTGATCCTAAAAAGGTAGAATCTGTCTTAGAGTGGGAACAACCAAAGACACCAACAGAGATACGCAGTTTTCTAGGACTGGCAGGCTACTATAGGAGGTTCATTAAGAACTTCAGTTCTGTATCATTACCCCTAACCAAGTTGACCAGAAAGGAGGTTCCTTTTGTCTAGAATGACAAGTGTCCGCATTCTTTCTAGTCATTGAAAGAATGGTTGACCAGTGCTCCTGTGTTAGTGTTACCTGAGCAGGGAATGGGGTATATTGTTTTCTGTGATGCTTCTAAGAACGGTCTAGGATGTGTGTTGATGCAGGATAAACAAGTGATTTCTTTTGCTTCTCGACAGCTTAAGAAACATGAGGAAAATTATCCAACACATGATCTAGAATTAGCTACAGTGGTTCATGCGATGAAGATCTGGAGACATTATCTCTATGGAGAGACATTCCAAATTTTCACAGACCATAAGAACCTAAAATACATATTTTCACAGCATTAGTTGAATATGAGACAACGCCACTGGATGGAGTCAATCAAGGACTACGATTGTACAATTGATTATCATCTGGGAAAGGCTAATGTAGTGGCTGATGTACTAAGTAGAAAATCATCATCAACAAACATAGATAAAGCACAGTTGAACTCTTTAGTGTGCTTGAGGAAAAACAATGTATAGCTTAAAGTATCTTTGTTAGCCAGACTGTTAGCTGAGATGCACATAAAACCTACTCTGAAACAACATATCAAAGAGGCACAATAAGCCGATACTGTGATTCAGCAGATCAGGTCAGAGTATGGTAGTGAGAAACGGGATGGTTTTCATGAGTCAGATAATGAGGAAGTCTGTTACCATGGTAGGATGGTAGTACCTGATGCCAATGACTTAAGGAAGTTAGTCATGGAGGAAGCTCATTCATCCATGTATGCAATGCATCCAGGGAGCACCAAAATATATCATAACTTGAAAGATATGTATTGGTGGCCTAGTTTGAAGAAAGATGTAGCTGAGTTTGGTATACGATGTCCAATATGTTAGTAGTTAAAAGATGAACATCATAAGCCCACAGGAACAATGCAACCTTTACCTATCCCATAGTGGAAATGGGATCATGTGACCATGGACTTTGTGGTTGGTTTGCCAAGAACAGCCAAAAGTCATGATTCCATTTGGGTCATAGTTGATAGGTTACTAAGTCATCACATTTTCTTCCTATCAAAACAACCTATACTACTGAGAAATTTCCACAGATCTATATAGATGAGATAGTGTGTTTGCATGGAGTTCCAGCCACAATTGTTTCTGATAGAGGTCCCAAGTTCATGAGTCATTTTTGGGAATGACTACATAAAGCATTGGGTATGAAGTTAAGATTCAGTACCACCTTTCACCCATAGACAGATGGACAATCTGAGAGGACTATACAAACCTTGGAGGATTTTCTTAGGGAATGTGTCCTTCAGTTTGTAGGAAGTTGGGACCTACACTTGAGTTTGATAGAATTCACTTACAATAATAGTTATCAGCACAGTATTGATATGGCACCATATGAAGCATTATATGGTAGACGTTGTAGATCTCCATTGTGATGGTATGAAACAGGAGAATACCAACTTTTGGGTCCTGAGTTAGTGCAACAGACAACGGAGAAGTTTAAAGTAATACAACAACAGTAGAAGGTTGCACAGGATAGACAGAAGTCATATGCTAATAAACGGTGAAGATCTTTAGAATTCCAAGTTGGAGACATAGTTTATCTCAAAGTCTCACCTTGGAAAGGTGTTCTTAGATTTCGGGAAAAGGGTAAGTTAGCTCCTAGATTTATGGGGCCTTATCCAATCACTGAACGGATTGGAAAGGTAGCCTATAAGTTGGAGCTGCCACCTGAACTACACAGATAACATCCAGTATTCCATATATCCATGCTGAGAAAGTGTCACCCTGATACGGAGTTAATATTGCAACCTGTAGAGGTAGAATTAAATGAAGATATATCCTATGAAGAAGGACTAATGATGATTCTTGACAGGAGAATCAAATAGTTGAAAAAGAAAGACATAGTTCTTGTGAAATTTCTTTGGCATCATCGTGGCATTGAAGAAGCTATGTGGGAGTTGGAGGAAGAGATGAGGAGGAAGTACCCTTCTCTTTTCTCTTGATGATTTCAGGGACGAAATCCCTATTAGAGGTGAATAATTGTAACATCCCTGACTTGGGTTATGCCTTAACCCTAGAACTTTTGCTTAATTAAGTCATATAAATTCTTGTCTTTATATTTTGAAAAGTAATTAAGACTAAAGGAGAGTTTATGTTTCAATTTTGATCCTATTTGAATAATGTTGAAACAATATTTTACATGTTTTGGACTAAAGTGCAATTTACCCAAGTTAAGGGGTTACCTTGAAAATGTTACATGATAAATGTTCCTCAAGTGTTATAGTATCATAAGAATGAGAATGATGTTGAGGTATGGCTTGTGGAATCCTAAGTTCCAAGAAGGAGCTTGTTTGAGTAATGATTGTGTATTGAATGCTAGTTTTGGTGTAATTTGCAAATTTCCCAAAACCTAGGGTTGGATATGTAAAATACCACCTCTATTATGTCCCTACTGTTTCTTGGTATCATTTAGAGAAAATAAAAATAATGGGGCATCTTGTTTGAACTACGTTTGAGGAGAGATAATCTTGATAATAAAATAATCAAGAAATAAGCATAAATGAAACCCTAATTTATTTTGTAGAAAAAATAAATATATTAATTGAAGTGCCCGTCAACTAAAAAGGTTGTGGTTGAAATCTTATAGTGGAAGGACGTCCAAATGCTTTGAGTGGCACCGCAATATCCTAAGTAGGTGAAGAATTCCACTCACATTTGTTAATTAAAAAGTAATGTCCACTAAAAATGGATAATAGTATTATAATGATTAAGGTGCTTAAGTGGTTGCTTTTAATTCAAGGATAATTGAAAGGAAATTGAGGAGAAAGGAAGATGGCTTTGAAGTCAAGGAAGGGAGGGGGCATGTGGTAAGAAAGTGGATGAATTTTCTTCTATTTTCTCTCTCCTAGAAAATCAATTATATGTACTCAATTTTCTCCTTACTTGAAAGGCTATTTTTGCAAACCACTTTCTTGCCTTGCTTTGGCTGACGACCAAGGAGCTTAGGAGCAGGAGGAAAACGTTCCCCAATCTGAAGGTAAGCTCCATGATCATCTTCAACCTTGGATTCATGGTTGAAATCGGATTTCAACATTCATTTTCTTCACTCTTCCATCCAATGCTCAACCTTGGCTATCTTTTGCATCCAAAGAGTTGGAAATGAACCTTGGATATTTGAAGTAGCTTCTTTCACCATTAGATATGAGAAGCTTGAAGCTTTGAAGATACTTTGAAGGTGGGTTATATAACTTGAACCCATCAATGTTATTATTGATTTCAATTTCTCATCATATATTGATCTTTTATTTTCTTCTTAAATAATTGATGAATTCATCATATATATGACAGTAGAATTCAGAGGTCTGAAGCTTGATGATGTTGACATCATCTTAGCACACACCTCAAGAATAACAAAAACAAATAGTTTCAAAACCGTTAGAGACCAAACGGTTTCAAACCGTTTGGTGACCAAACGGTTTCAAAACCGTTAGAGGTCAAACAGTTTCAAACCATTAGAGACCAAATGGTTTCAATGGATTCAAGGATCAATTGGCCTCATGACCTAATAACTTCAAACAATCAAATTCAATTGGGTTCAAAACTCTAATTTTAGGTTCAAACGGTTTCAACTCTGAATTGACCAAACGGTCTCAACCCGTTTAGGGTTAAACGGTTTCAAAGTTGATTTGATCAAACAGTTTCATCTCTGAATTGACCAAATGGTCTCAAATCATTTGATGATCAAATGGTCTCAAACCGTTTAGGGTTAATCGATCTTCAAACCGTTTGAGGGTCTTGGGTTGAAACGGTTTCAAAACCGTTAGAGTTGAAACGGTTTTCAAACTGTTAGATATGAAACGGTTTCAAAACCGTTTGATGAGAAAAAGGTTCAAGACCGTTTAAGGATATAAAGACCAAGACCGTTTGAAGGTATAAACGGTCCCAAACCATTTGAAGGTTTAGGACCAAACTATTTGAAGGTTTAGGGCCAAAATGTTTGAAGGTTCAATTGGTCCAAACCGTTTGAAGGTTCAATTGGTCCAAACCATTTGAAGGTCCAATTGATTCAAACCATGTAAGTACTAATAACCCCATAAGTGGTTGAAGAGTATCTCAAGGTTGATTTCAATGGAAGTATCTCTAATGTACTTAGGTGATTAGTATAATTAGATTGATTATCACTCGATGCCTATGAAAGTAATAAATTCAATACACTATGATAAGCATAGTTGCATGTACTTTAGTAAGAGGTTAAGTCAACCGAATAAGGTATGATGATGTTGTGTTCTCCTAAGTACATGGAACAATGATAAGTATGATTTAATACTTAAATGATTCTATGTGAAACCCTAATATAGGGTTATGGCATATGAAATTCTAATTGATTAAGATGAAAAAACCCTAACCCTAATTTCAGGTAATGGGATGAGAAACCCTAACCCTAATATAGGGTGATGTTATGTGAAACCATAATATAGGGTGATGTTATGTGAAACCCTAATATAGGGTGATGTTATGTGAAACTCCAATATAGGGTGATATTATGTGAAACCATAATATAGGGTGATGTTATGTGAAACCCTAACATAGGGTGATGTTATGTGAAACCCCAATATAGGGTGATGTTCTGTGAAACCCTAATATAGGGTGATGTTATGTGAAACCCTAATATAGGGTGATGTTATGTGAAACCCTAATTGATAAGATGGGAAACCCTAACCCTAATGAGTGAATAGTGATGTTATCTTTGTATTGCATAATGTTGATACGTAATTGATACAATTGTTATCAAGTATACTAACCATGCATGTATCATGAGATGATGAGCATAACCAGGTATGAGCTATGATGTTAATGGGCCTTGTGAGCCATTATTTTTTTGTTGCCTAGTGAGAGGTGACAAGAAGTTGAATATGCCTGGTGAACTATGTGAGATGCTTGTGTAACAAGTATCATGAATACCTTGGTCAGATGACCTAGAGGTATTAGTTACCTGATAAGTGATAACCTTGTTCAATGATGAACTAAGGGTTTGAATACCCAGATCCTGTAAACATGATGATGATATTGATGAGGGGAGTGAATTCCTAGGGATGAGGTAAGGGTTTGAGATCCCAATGTTCTATAAAGTTTTGAAAAGCACTTGATAGACGTATTACATGTTACTTTGTAGAATTTGTCATAATAATTCATGTTTGAAATCTTAATTGATGCTAAAAGAATATGATAATGTACTTAAATAATCAAGTGGAATATTATCATGTACATCCCTCGCCATAGATCCATCATCATCAGTAGCTGGTGATGGTGAAATGGGTTATCCTGTTGGTTAATATGGAGCGTATATTGTTGAATATGTGGGGTTTCTCCTAGCCAAAAATAGGAGGATTAGAGTGCATCTTTAGTTGTAGACTCAAGATATGTTTAAGATCATGGTGAATAGGCCCATGGCTCAGTGTGATGGAGCGTGAATGCGTTCATGGCTCGGGCAGCATGGTGAACTGGCCCGTGGCTCAGATTTACTAGCGCCAGGACCTGTACCAAGGCGGTCTAGAGAAAGGGTAGCCTATGGGAGCTAACCATGTGACTGAGGTCACTTAAGCAAGAGACTGCGGTCCTGCTTGTGGTCTCGCACTGACCGAGATGGATGAGATCAAGGAGTCCGGATCTTCCTTTGATCTTGTATGGCACCAACTTTGGGTTTCGCAATCGAAGGTTGGATTTGAGCGGTACGGCTCACTTCCTTAGGGCACAAGAATGATTGTAAAATGTAATCATCCGTGTAGCATATTTGCTTAAGGACGAATTACGGAAATCATTAGTTGATGTTAAATTGCTTATTATATCCTAAATGGATAGATAATATACATGTTCTTCATATTCCTTATTAAAATGAATAGATGATTTACTACTTTATCATTTATAGTTGTAATGCTTCAAGAGATGATATTGCTCTATTCTGCTTAATAATGATTAAATCTTATTTTTCAATAGAGATTCCTCCACTCAGTTTATTACTGTTTATCTGCAATAATAATAATTATGGTAGAGAGTTATATCTCTTGCTGGGACATGGGTCTCACTCCATTGATCACCAACATTTTTAGGTGGACACAGACAAGGAGGCAGGAACCATACACCAGGGGAAGGACAGCAGCATCAGGGACAATAGTGACATCTCAAGTGGAGATAATGACTGTCGTGTCAGGTACTTATGAGTCCTATGTGTCGTCTCTGTACTCTCAGGTCCTTGGAGTCAGTAGTTAGTGCTTTTATGATCGATCTGAGATTTTGGCATTGAATGCCTCGAGGTTTTATATTGCTTATGTGTAGATTTAACAGAGCAATTGTTGTATGTAATCCTCGAGAAGAGAAGGTACATGGTATGTACTTTGTGGACCAGAATGTATATATAATATTTTGGTTCTTGTTATAAGAGTTTCCTAGAAATGGATCTCTTTGCAAATGGTTTTAATTTTTAGTGATTTTTGTTAATCCACTATTTATGTTTAATTCCGCTTAATTTTAACGATTTGTTTATCGGTTTGGCGATTGTCGTCACAAAGGTTTTGGTATCAGAGCCTAAGGTTCGCTGAGTCTACATAGACATAGGATTAAGGTCATTGAGTCTATTCTAGTGTCTTCTAGTTTATCTGATAAGTGACTTCTGCTCTCAGGAGAAGAAGTAAATCTTGAAGATGGTTGGATCACACGAAGAACATGCTGCTAAAGCAGTATTGTTGCACTAGGAGTAGGTGCAAGGGATCAGGCTAGAGAAGAACTAGTACCTAAACATCCCCAACTTGACCAAGCTACACTAGAAAATCCAGCTTTCCATGCTCTATTTGGGCAGTTCATGGCGACTATGACACATATGGCGGATAGGATGCCACCACTTGCACCTAGGGCACCAACGCACAATGAGGGACATGGAGCTGGCAAGACTTTTGAATGGCTTCGTCGGGTAGGAGCCACTGAATATCCTGGTATAGCTGACCCAGCAGACGCAGACTTGTGGCTGACTGAGCTGGAAAAGGCCTTCAGAATTCTTAATATCCCAGAAGCTGAGAAGGTTAGACATGTGGTGTACCTGTTGAAGGGGAGTGCTGGCCATTGGTAGGCCATAGAAGAAGGAAAAAGGCCAGGTGTTGAAGTCATATGGAAAGAATTCCGACGTGAATATGTTAGTAGATATTTTCCCAAGACTTACATGGATGAGAAGATCTCCCAGTTTGATCGGATAAGGCAAGGACAAATGAACATTAGTGAGTATGAAGCTAAGTATATGGAGCTTCTACGATTCTGTCTGCACATGGCTTCTACAGATGAGGAGACGATTTGACATTTTGATAAGGGTTTGAACGTTGATTTGACCACACCGACATATGCTCTAGAGAATAGAGAGAGGTTTTCTACCTTCATGGAGTCAGTTAGGCGGATAGAAAGGTCTGTGACTGAGAAGCGTCAGGCCAATAGTAAGAAAGTATATACCCAATTCCAGGGGCAGAGGTCCGAAAGTTTTAAGAAACCAAGGTTTTCTATACCAACATCACCACCGAGGTTTAATACTCAAATGCAGTGGACATCCAGCAAGGGTAGAGGCTGTAGTTTACCACCATAGGGAGCCCACAGCTCAGCATCAATGTCAGTAACAGGACCATCTAAGCCATAGTGGGAGAACAGAAGTTGTTATAAATGTGGGAAGATGGGACATTTAATGAAAGATTGTCTAGCTAGAGACGTGAGTGTAACCCAACCACCGAGGCATAGTCAACAAGGTTCTCATAAACAACAGTTTAGCAGTGGCACATGAGGACGTGGATAGGCATCCCAAGATGGTTCATCTGCACCCAACAACAGGGCGAGTGGTCGAAAACCAGCAAATGCAAGATTCTATGCTATGAATCGGTCGGAAGCAGTGGTCAAACCACGAGTCATGACAGGTCAAATGGAATTAGTTCATTCTAATATGTCCTCTCCTTCTTTGTATCTATTTTGATTGATTTGGGTGCTACACATTCCTTTATCACACAAGAAGTGATTCATGACTGCAATATGACTGTCAGTCATAGATCAGATAACTTGTTATTAGAAACTCCATTAGTTGGATCTGTAGTGTTGCGGGAGGTATTGTAACAACCCCGTCTCTCGATAACCCCCAATTAAGGGAAACCCGAAGGTCAGAGCCATTATTCAATTAACAGGATCAAAGGTTCGACAAATAATCAATAATAATTATGAAATTCTACTAACTAACATGAGTTTGGTATAAAATTAAAACTTTGCTTACCTTTGAAAACTTTGGAAATCTATCTATCCCAAGCTTGAATTATTCTATCTAATCCTCCTTGCACTTTATTTATTATTTCCACAATGTGTCACTTTACTATTTGTTCTTCCAATTGTTGTTCCTAAAACGCCGACAAACAAAACGTCGGTCAGTATATCAAAACATATTGGTATGTGGGAACAACCAAAAACTTGCAAATATGGCTAACAATTTAATAATCACAATCAAATTAATTAACAAGCCAATTTACACTTTTCAGTATGACATTCTCCACCGCCTTTGCCCTAACCCTGGCATACCCACCTTAGGGTTTCCTTTGCCAATGACTTAAGGCACCTTCTCAATCCCGAGCTTGGTGCCTAAGGGTCACCACCCATGGTTCCCACTAGTCATGCAATATCATATGCCACCTTATCATTCTCGAGCTTGGTGCCTGGGGTCACCACTCAAGGTGTCCATTGGTCTACCCATCTGGGCCTGACCTTTGGCATCATCCATCAGGGTGGCATGTAGGTGTGAGAATACATACTTCTATTTTTAATGTGATAATCATAGTGACTTTATGATTTGCAAGTATGAACATCCAACAAATAATTTGCATTCAATACGATTAACCGTCCGAAAAATCCTCAGGAAACTAAGGCGGTTATCCATAATAAACCACATACCTGATCTGACGATTTGAACAAAAATATCCATGCAAATAAGAATCCAAGCAAGCAAGCATTTTCAACAAGATCCTAAAATAATCACATAATTCCCTTTTTATTATTCATGTCATCAAGATCCATTAAACTTAGCTCGCTTCCTAGGGTTTCACTTTTAGGGTTTCTATTGCAATTAGCGTTTCCCTTCATCTTTTACTATTTCAAACCCTAATTTTATATCATTACTCATAAACCCCTATTATTTTATCTATTCTTCAACATTTAGATTATCTTAACGACATATAACACTATTCTTAGATTTAATGGCACCATTAACCATCAATTAATTTCATTAAGCTTCTTGTAACGACCCCGTCTCCTGGTAACACCCAATCAAGGGAGACCCGAAGGTCAGAGTCGTTATTCAATTAACAAGATCAAAGGTTCAACAAATAATCAATAATAATTAATAAACTTTACCAACTAAACTGATAACTGGTATAAAATAAAACTTTTCTTACCTTGGAAAAACTAGGATTTCTAAACATCTATCCATGAAGATGTTAATCTAACTAATCCTCCTGTGCACACTATTTCTCACTTAGTTTGACATATGCCACTTTACTGTTTGTTCTTTTCATTGGTACCTAAAACGACGACAAACAAAACGTCGGTCAGCAAGAAGCAGGTATGCGGGGGAAACAATAATCGTGCAACTATAGTAACAAAGTAATCAGCCAATTATCATTTAACAGTCAAGGTTACGTTTTAAACCATACTACTCAATCCTTTCCTATCCCATATCTCTGTGTTGTCCCTGCAACAGACTGAGATACTACCTCTCTCTAGGTAGATCCTTTTAAACCCTGCATGATCCTACCTAACATGTAGATCAATATCTAGGGTTGAGTCGCATGGAACTACCCATACGTAGTCCAATCTCTAAATCAATGTGACTTGATGGACCTACCCCATTGGTAGCCATTTACTAAGTCATCCAATGACCTGATGGGCCTACCCCTTTGCTAGCCATTTACTAGGTCAACCCATTATGCTACAGAGGGGACTAGGATCTGAGCTAGTAGGCAGATTTCTTATGTGATAGTCATATTCACATTATACTTTGCATGAATTAAATACATCCAACAGTTTAATTCTAGCCACGATGGAAACATCAATAAAATCCCAGAAAACTAATTCGGGTAGTCATATGCGTAACCACATACCTGTACATGCAGATTCAGGTGCAGGAATAATCCAAACAACAATAAGCAAGCAAGCATTCAATAAGATCCTGAAACAATTATAAAATTTCCTTTTATTACTCGTGTCATCAAGATCCATTAAATCTAGCTTGCTTCCTAGGGTTTCTAGTCCACTTTTTAGGGTTTCCATAGCAATTAGGGTTTCCTTTCATCTTTTACTATTTTAAACCCTAATTTAACGCAATTGATCACAAACCCTAATTATCTTATCTATTCTTCAACATAAAGGTTATCTTAACATCATATAACCCTATTCTCAGATTTAAAGGCACCATTAACCATCAATTAATTTCATTAAGTTTCTTTTACATTAAAGCTACTATTTTTATCCTTTTTAATCCATGACAAGATTATTATGCTCATTCATCATCAATTCAAGGTTCATTATGATCTAAATCACATATGAATTCGATTTGCCATTAATACTACCTTTTATTCATGAGAAAACCCTAATTACTACTTTTAGGTTTTTATCCATGATTTGGAACTTTAAAGCTCGAAATAGATTAGAACCATTATATAACAACATATTTTCACATTTTTTAGATTAAATATGATCTTATCCTCCTTGCCCCTAAATTAGGATTTCTACTGCTTAATCATTCATAATTGGTGTAAAAACCTAAACCATGTGATAAATCATCTATATCAGGTTCAAGTTCATCATTAACATTTCAACAGGTTGCTATTACTAAATTTTGTCAATTAAGTATCATGAATTCAACCATTAACTTCAATTAGGGTTCCTAACATGATTTCAAAGCACTTTCAATTAATTTGGCATACTTTTGCAAATAGGAACAAAATCATATTCTAAAAGTATTTTAATTGAAGTCTACCTGTTCTCCTGGTCAATTTTCATGTTTTGCATATTTCCATCGGAGCTACCAATCTTTAGTTATGGATTTTGCAATAAAACTTTACCTAGGCCAATCAGGAGGCGCCACGTAGCCTCGTTCCCATGCAATGCTCACGCGATTTGGAAATATAAGAAAATTACAACCCTGCCCCCGCTTAAGTTTACTGGCCTTCATACCCACGGAGGGTATATCTGTCCAACGCCTCATGCTCTCGTTCTTCCTTGCGAAAGCCCTAGGCTTCTGCCTGTAGCAGCTCGGGGAGGGCTTCCCTCCTCCACTACTCAGTCCCCAAGGCACCAGCAACCCCTCCATCATCTCTGCCACCTTCCGCCGCACCTGGTGGTGCTTTTCCTCCGCAACCAGGGAAGCTAGCCTACCTGGCCAGGCCTGCAACCCGCGGCTGGCCTGGTGGCCGTGCTGCAGGTATCGCACAAAGATGGCAGGCAGGGAAAGGTGGCCCTCCACCCTAGAACTTTGGAGATGCGTCGTGCCTCCACCGAGCATCTAGATCAGCTGCGAACCGCCAAGATGGCTCTATGAGTTCATGGTTAGGGTTTTCAACCGTAAAGAAACAAGAAGAGGATGAGGAAGAGAGGAAGACGAGGGTTTTCTCTCTGGATCTCGAGGCAGGGGTTCTACCCCTCTTATAGGGGTGGGTACTCGCACCCCAAGACGTTTCCTAGTGGAAACAAGTCCCGCTTCTCAAAGGAAACATATTCCTTTAATGAGATGAAATCTTCTCACTCTCTTAACTTATTCTTTTAATATTCCTTTTTCTATAAATTCTAGGATTTCGAAAATTATCCCACTTATTCTTTTTGTTTCTTGGTTTTCAATCGTTAGGCACGGAATCCTATTTTCCTTTATAGAAATTACTTTCTTTTTAGCAATACCACATAATACATTAATGGTATACTCACATTATGTTCTTATTTTCTGTTATGGGTATTTTCTCTTTCCTCTTTTATTAATTGGGCTCCTTGGACCCCAAGGAATTCTAATAATTTGAAATTCCTTTTATTGTATACATATTATCCTTCTAGATGCATCTAAATGCATTATTCTTCATTATTCCTCATTATCTTGTTTATTTCTCATTAAAATATCTCTTTTTGAGGATTTCTCTTTATTTCTCTTTTATTTTCCTCATTGGTATTCCTTTTATCATTAAGAATACTTGGGATACAAAATTCCATTAAGGATTACTCAAATATACCTCTTTTCTCTTGTTTCCCACATTTCACCATTGTTTTCAATTTCTTCCTTAATAAAGAAATACTTAATTAATCTTTTCTTTACTTATTGCTTTTCTTTGCAACTTTAGACTCCTTGGAACCCAAGGAATCCAAGAGGTACAAAATCCCTCTTTGGATTTTCCTTCTAGAGGTTTCCACATTCTTCTTTTCTCAAAAAAATTCAATTATTCATTCACTAATTGAACTTTCTTGTTATTTGGGCCCAATAGCCAATAAAGCCCACAACACAACCATCAAGGCTATTGTAAATGAAAACATGCATTCAATCAAAAGACATCATTATTTGTTCATTTATCTTTAATATGATAAATTACATTTCTCAGCAAATGAACCCAAAACTGGGGTTGTAACATCCTTCCCCTCTTATAAGAATTTTGTCCTCAAAATTCAACCAAACAAACAAATAATTCAGGATAAGACTTTTCCATGTCCATCAGGGATTCCGTGTGGCTTCTCCCTTTCCATGGTGCTTCTCAAGAACCTTCATCATTTCATATTCTTCCATCTGAGTTCTTTCTTACCTTGGTATATCATACCTTCATAGGTGACTCAGGACATTTCAGCTTCTCAAAAGCTGAATAGGTTTAGGGCTCAACACATGGCTGGGGTACCTCACATAGTTCTCTAGATCGGACTCATGCAAAACATCATTTTATCCAGAGGGTAAGGTTAAACACAACCATCTCCACCAATCCATCTCAAATGGACCCATATATCGGGGACTCAACTTTCTCAGTTGTAGCTTAGAGGGGTCAGATTCTCACATTATATTCTCCCACAATGAACTGCATGTCAGTCTGCTTTGCATCAGCTCATGCCTCATGTCACCACTGGGCTCTCTCTCTCTCAGCCATTGCACGATCAAAGTGACTTCATCTACACACACTGTGGTTCTTTTCTGACCTTCACGAGGCCTCCTTCACCAACATCATCTTAATGAAGTGGTGACCGACACAATCTCCTTCTAGAATTTCTTTCATCCCGATAAAGGCTATGGTGGTTAACGTCACATCTTAAGAACTGTCTCTTTGTATCACCCTGAATGAGCACTCATGCTCACATCAGACCCTTTAGTTTGGATTATACTAACCATTAGTTAGGGGTGATAAACTGCACTAACATTGAGTTCTTCATGTATCTACTTCCACCTCATGGAAGTGAACCTTTAGGTCATACTCAAGAGCTTTTGAACTCGCATCATGGTGTAGGTGAACCATCTCTCTCTTATGTAGTTCAACAGAATTCGTCCCTTGACAGCATTCTTTCATTCTTGTGTTATCTAGGTAAGGCGATCTACCATAACCCATATTGCATCTTGATCTTCCTGGTCAAGGGGAGACTTACCACCATCCACAGTGGATGAACTCCCATTCCCTCTCTGGGATTCTTAACCTCTAAGTCAAAGCATGGGGTTACTGGTATTCATCCTTCACATTTGGCTTGCATGGCCACATGCTACATGCAACTTCACATCAAGCAGCCAAAGTGCTACTATCACTTACTATCTTTGTAGTATCACGATGTTTGGTGATCTTAAAACCATGATCTCTGGTATGTCATGATTCCTCAAGATCGATACCTCGGAAACCCTAAATCATTCTCATCAGGGTTTCATCACTTTCCTTTCCAAGGAAGTACATCTGAGGTTCTACAACCATCCTTGTATTATATCGTAGACTAGGCTGGCTAACCAAAAATCATTTACTTGATCAACCGCTATTGATATATCTGGGTATTTGGCAAACTTATCTCTCTTTCTCAACTTAAGGTTAGCCTAGTAACCTCAACTTCATCCCGCTAAACTAGACAGATATATCTCAACCAGAGCATTCATTATTACTTCTTATCCTTGTGTGTTAGGTAATGTTAAAGACATACACCTCCATGTATTCTAATTATCATCTCATCTCTAAGTTTGTCTTCATCAAGAAACTCTGAGCTCTTCTTCCTGGAGATCAAACTCACCCTTGCATATCTTGTAGATTCCAGATAGCTCATGGTATCACATCCTCACAAGATGATCTCCTTAAAATGCTTAATGGTTGTAAACCATCCATGTATCATTCACTCCCCAAGGGTATGTTATCATCTCTATCCTCTCACCCTGTAGCAACGTTTCAACTCACATCATCTTGATCCTTGGTGTATGGCATGTGTACTATCCTATCTCTCCCTCCCATAATAAGAGGAAATAAGCATTTGGCTGCAGTCCAAATACAGAGTTCTTCCTGTTCCAAGAGTAGAGATGGTACATCCCACCTTGCCACTACGCCTTTAAATCTGAGTTGAAATGTGCCACACATGTCTCCACATAACAAACATCATGATATCAAAAATTGCTTTCATGGAAAACTGGTCTCGGACCCACTGGGATTTACACACAATCCTTGGTCATCTCCTCTGGGTTTATAGGGTGCTGGCACTTTTGGGGCCATCCCTCTTCCCTCATGCATCTAGAGAGTGCCCTACTCATCTGCCCTTTGGGTCCCATGAGTTCAAGAAGGTGATCAATCTCCTAACCCATGGCCCTCAGACAAAGATAGATGTTACCTCCTGACCCTATGGTCATGTGCAACTAGGGAATTAGGAAACTGATTCTTCCATCGGTCTTATCCCTACCTGACCCTTGGATAGACTTAGGATTCTAACATAGTACATGTTCAACTTAGAACCTTAGCCAATCCTTCATCATCTCTTTCTTCATTCATGACTGACTTTCATCCCTTCATAGGGGTCATGTCAACCTGCCTACCTTGGTCAGGCCCCATACCGGTTACCTCCATGGTAACACATCCACATGCACTTAGAGATGGTTATCTATGGGTCTACATGTTCTTTTTCATACCATGTACTTTTCACTTAGCTTCTCAAGAAACCTCTTTAGGTTACCTCAAAACCAACAAAACTGGTATACACCCTACCAAAGGGTCCCTCTCCTAGGATGGGAGGAAACTACAACTCTTGACAACAACGTCACAACTGTCCTTAAGGTTTACATTCACATGAGCATGCCTAACCCAACAAATACTAAGGCACAAGAAGACACTTACAAAACCATGATAGGTCACACATATTCTCATCCTCAACATTAGACCAACTTTGTCGTGAGGGGTTCATCAAACATACTTTAAACTTAAGGGGTTTCCCTTTTCCTCTATACATGAGGAGTACCATGCTCGAAACTATAGAAACTTAATTCTCATCATGAGCATTAGGTATACCACTTCCCCTCTTAGGCCTAGGAACCCTAGGTTCACTTGTAGGTGTCCAACTGTATGCTCTATCTCTTAACCATGAACCAAGCATGTAAAAGGCATGACATGCGCTCCTTGTCATCCTTCAACTCGATCAACACTTAGAGCTGGGTCCTCCTTAAGGACAACCAACAAGGTATAAGGCCTCACATCCTTCTACTATACCTCTCCAATTCTAAGAAACTCTCATCCCTATCTCAGGAGGTAAACACCTATACCATAGGAACAGAGGTACCAGTAGACTCATCCTCTCTCTTGGTTTCATTTCCTCTCATGGCATCCAAGACATCGTCAGCCTCCAAGGGTCAATCATACGGCAACCGCTATCATCCACCTAGGTCGCATCATCCTCAACTCCCTCTGTTCCTCAAATTTCGGGGTTTTAGGCTTCCGACTTTCTTGCATGGGGTCTGTTGTCTCTCTAGAGCTAATCCAACCTCTCTATAAGAGGTCATTCCTTCATGAAGGAACAACCCCATAAGCATGTCCCTACCTGATTGAATCCTATGCTCAAACTTATGCTTACTCAAGATTATCCATAACCCCTTATGCTTATCTCATAAGCCATCCATTATGATTCCTTTTCCAGGGTTTCATCCTACTATCAACACTACTAACGTACTCTGGGTGCAAGCTATACCCTACTTGCACAAGCCCATAGGGTTCTATAAGTTCTCCTCTAACCTCATCCATGAAGGAGCTATCCATCGCTATGGCATGCACGACCCTCTCTAGGGTTGGGTCGCCAAAGGTACTAGGTCATCTACCCTCTTATGGCATCCTAAAGGCGTGACCAACCAAACACTCGGTCAACCACGACATCTAACTCATCATGTCATCTCTCTCTCTAACCTTCCCTTAGGGTTATGGTTAACATCATCCTCAAAGGATGTGCTAGGTCTCTAATCTAATGGAGGTATCTACCTCCAAGACTAACTCTCCCTAATCATCCTCCTACCAAGGAGGTCTATCCTCAGGTCTCTCCTGAGGGCAATGACAACTTGTGTCATACGACCTAAGCATGTATCTATTCCTTTACGCTTACTCTATTAAGCTTATGTCCATGACATCTTATTTACATGCTTTTTATTAATTTGGTGGAGGATTCCTTAATCCTTATCAACCTTACCCATACCTCGAGAGGGTGAGGAGAAGAGAGAGAAAACCCTAATCCTTAAGGTCCTTAATAGAATTTGAGTTGAGAAGGGATGAATAAGATGAGAAAGTCCTAAAGGTATCTTATTTTGAATCATACCCTAAGACTTTGGCCAGCAAGTCACACGGATCTGGGAGTCCTCGTATTCCGACTAGCAGTGCGGAGGAAAATATTGCCAGCCCCCGATCGTGATCCTTTTCTAGTCACCTCTGTCTTTCAGATAATCCTCTAATAACTCCCTTGGGTTCTACAGAATTTGTAAAATTTAATAATTATTAAGGATTAAGTGAGGAACCTTCACTCTGATACTAATTCTAACGACCTCGTCTCCCGGTAACCCCCAATCAAGGGAGACCTGAAGGTCAGAGCCGGTATTCAATTAACAGGATCAAAGGTTCGACAAATAATCAATAATAATTAATAAACTTTACCAACTAAACTGATAACTGGTATAAAATAAAAGTTTTCTTACCTTGGAAAAACTGGGATTTCTAAACTTCTATCCATGAAGATGCTAATCTAACTAATCCTCCTGTGCACGTTATTTCTCACTTAGTTCCACATATGCCCCTTTATTGTTTGTTCTTTTCATTTGTACCTAAAACACCGACAAACAAAACGTCGGTCAACAAGAAGCTGGTATGTGGGGGAAACAATAATCGTGCAACTATAGTAACAAAGTAATCAGCCAATTATCATTTAACAGCCAAGGTTACATTTTAAACCATGCTACTCAATCCTTTCCTATCCCCTATCTATGTGTTGTCCCTTCAACGGACTGAGATACTACCTCTCTCTAGGTAGATCCTTATTAAACCCCGCATGATCCTACCTAACAGGTAGATCAATATCTAGGGTTAGGTCACATGTCACTACCCATAGGTAGTCCAATCTCTAACTCAATGTGACTTGATGGACCTACCCCATTGGTAGCCATTTACTAAGTCATCCAATGACCTGATGGGCCAACCCCTTTGGTAGCCATTTATTAGGTCAACCCATTAAGCTACAGAGGGGACTACGATCTGAGCTAGTAGGCATATTTCTTATGTGATAGTCATATTCACATTATACTTTGCATGAATTAAATACATCCAACAGTTTAATTCTAGCCACGATGGAAACATCGATAAAATCCCGGAAAACTAATTTGGGTAGTCATAAGCGTAACCACATACCTGTACATGCAGATTCAGGTGCAGAAATAATCCAAACAACAATAGGCAAGCAAGCAATCAATAAGATCCTAAAACAATTATAAAATTTCCTTTTATTACTCGTGTCATCAAGATCCATTAAACTTAGCTTGCTTCCTAGGGTTTCTAGTCCACTTTTTAAGGTTTCCATAGAAATTAGGGTTTCCTTTCATCTTTTACTATTTTAAACCCTAATTTAACGCAATTGATCACAAACCCTAATTATCTTATCTATTCTTCAACATAAAGGTTATCTTAACATCATATAACCCTATTCTCGGATTTAAAGGCACCATTAACCATCAATTAATTTCATTAAGTTTCTTTTACATTAAAGCTACTATTTTTATCCTTTTTAATCCATGACAAGATTATTATGCTCATTCATCATCAATTCAAGGTTCATTATGATCTAATTCACATATGAATTCAATTTGCCATTAATACTACCTTTTATTCATGAGAAAACCCTAATTACTACTTTTAGGGTTTTTATCCATGATTTGGAACTTTAAAGCTCAAAATAGATTAGAACCATTATATAACAACATATTTTCACATTTTTCAGATTAAATATGATCTTATCCTCCTTGCCCCTAAATTAGGGTTTCTACTGCTTAATCGTTCATAATTGGTGTAAAAACCTAAACCATGCGATAAATCATCTATATCAGGTTCAAGTTCATCATTAACATTTCAATATGTTGCTATTACTAAATTTTGTCAATTAAGTATCATGAATTCAACCATTAACTTCAATTAGGGTTCCTAACATGATTTCAAAGCACTTTCCATTAATTTGGCATACTTTTGTGAATAGGAACAAAATCAGATTCTAAAAGTATTTTTATTGAATTCTACGCGTTCTCCTGATCAATTTTCATGTTTTGCATATTTCCATCGGAGCTACCAATCTTTAGTTATGTATTTTGCATTAAAACTTTACCTGGGCCAATCAGGAGGCGCCATGTAGCCTCGTTCCCATGCAATGCTCATGCAATTTGGAAATATAAGCAAATTACAACCCTGCCCCCGCTTAAGTTTTCCAGCCTTCATACCCGCGGAGTGTATATCTATCTAACGCCTCATGCTCTCCTTCTTCCTCGTGAAATCCCTAGGCTTCTGCCTGTAGCAGCTCAGTGAGGGATTCCCTCCTCCACTACTCGGTCCCCAAGGCACCGGCGACCCCTCCATCATCTCTGCCACCTTCCACCGCACCTTCGCAACCAGGGCAGCTAGCCTACGCTGGCCAGGCCTGCAACCCGAGGTCGGCCTGGCGGCCGTGCTGCAGGTATCTCGCAATGATGGCGGGTAGGGAAAGGTGTCCCTCCACCCTAGAACTTCAGAGATGTGTCAAGCCTCCACTGAGCATCTAGATCAGCTGCGAACCGCCAAGATGGCTCTATGAGTTCATGGTTAGGGTTTTCAACCGTAAAGAAACAAGAAGAAGATGAGGAAGAGAGGAAGACAGGGGTTTTCTCTATGGATCTCGAGGCAGGGGTTCTACCCCTCTTATAGGGGTGGGTACTCGCACCCTAAGACGTTTCCTAGTGGAAACAAGTCCCCCTTCTCAAAGGAAACATATTCCATTAATGAGAAGAAATCTTCTCACTCTCTTAACTTATTCTTTTAATATTCCTTTTTCTATAAATTCTAGGATTTCGAAAATTGTCCCACTTATTCTCTTTGTTTCTTGCTTTTCAATCCTTAGGCACGGAATCCTATTTTCCTTTAATAGAAATTACTTTCTTTTTAGCAATACCACATAATACATTAATGGTATACTCACATTATCTTCTTATTTTCTATTATGGGTATTTTCTCTTTCCTCTTTTATTAGTTGGGCTCCTGGGACCCCAAGGAATTCTAATAATTCGAAATTCCTTTTATTGGATACTCATTATCCTTCTAGATGCATCTAAATGCATTATTCTTCATTATTCCTCATTATCTTGTTTATTTCTCATTAAAATATCTCTTTTTGAGGATTTCTCTTTATTTCTCTTTTATTTTCCTCATTGGTATTCCTTTTATCATTAAGAATCCTTGGGATACAAAATTCCATTAAGGATTACTCAAATATACCTCTTTTCTCTTGTTTCCCACATTTCACCATTATTTTCAATTTCTTCCTTAATAAAGAAATACTTAATGAATCTTTTCTTTTCTTATTACTTTTCTTTGCAACTTTAGACTCCTTGGAACCCAAGGAATCCAAGAGGCACGAAATCCCTCTTTGGATTTGCCTTCTAGAGGTTTCCACATTCTTCTTTTCTAAAACAAAAATCAATTATTCATTCACTAATTGAACTTTCTTATTATTTGGGCCCAATAGCCAATAAAGCCCACAACACAACCATCAAGGCTATTGTAAATGAAAACATGCATTCAATCAAAAGACATCATTATTTTTTCATTTATCTTTAATATGAGAAATTACATTTCTCAGCAAATGAACCCAAAACTGGGGTTGTAACACTTCTTTTACATCAAAGCTACTATTTTTATCCTTTTTAATCCATGACAAATTCATTATACTCGTTTATCATCAATTTGTAGTTCATTATGTTCTAATACTCATATGAATGTTATTTATCATTAATTCTACATTGATTCATTCTAGAACCCTAATTTCTATATTAAGGTTATTTATCCACAATTTAGGAACTTTAATGCTCGAAACAACTTAGAATCATTATATCTCATCCGTATCCACTACCTTGAATCATTAAAGCTATTAAGAGTCGAATTTACCAGCATTAGGGTTTCAAGTCCCATTAAAGTATTATTCATGCAGATGAAACTCTAAGTTAAATCAATTACATGCAAAACTCATCCTTTTTGTTCCTAATGTTCCCTTTTATCATTAACAGACTAAAATCAACTTCAATCATAAATTATACCCCACTAATCACATTAATCATTCCCAATTAGGGTTTCTTTAATCATCATTACATCTAAAGCTAATAACTTCCATTACTTTTCGAATTGAAATCATAATTAGGCTTCAAATATATTTTATTTAGATTCCTCTCGATTTTTTGAGCAAAATTCATATATTACTTGCTACCATCAGAGTTACTGATATGTAGATATGAATTTTGCAAAGAATACCTTTCTGGACCAATGACAAGCCATCACGTCGGCCTCACCCATGCAACATGAGTTTTAGGAAATATTTCGAAAAGTCATGATTGCCCTCACTTAACCATCCGACCCTAGCACCACGCGGAGGGTAGAAGCGTCAAACGGCATTCGAGCTTCTTCAACCTCGGGATACCCTAGCAGAGCTGTGATGCAGCAGGTTGTGGGTGTCCTACTCTCTCCTCCAGGCCCCGATCGCTACCACCGACCTCTGCCCCAGCTTCACCACCCTTCGTCGCCCTTGGGGCGTCACCCAGATCACGGCCTAGCTAGATCTATGTAGCGCATAAGGTCTCGTGACCTGCGGATGTCTTGCAGCCATCTAGCGGAGGTGGCGCACGATCCAGAGCAGGGGAAGATGGCCTATTCATCTGGTGTTGTCGTGGGAGCACCCTGCTTCCATCCAGACCTCGACACCGCTCCTTGGTGTCCTCAAAATAGATCTATGTCATCCACTAGGGTTTGCACAGAAAGAAGATGAAGAGAGAAAGAGAGAAGTGTGTGAGATCCTTTTCAAACTCGAGCCAAAAGCCCTACCCCTTATATAGGGGAGGGTATCGATGCCCTAAGGTGCTTTCCCATGAAGCAACATGGCTCTTTCCCAATAGGAATCCAGTTCCTTTATTGAGAATCAAGATTCTCTCTCTTATTCCTTATCCTTTTGATATTCCCTTTTCTTTAGATATTAGGAATTCAAAATTCCTCTCCTTCACTCTCTTTATTTGCCTTTTAATCTATTGGCCACGAAATTAAGTTTTCCTTAAGTAGAAAATACCAGTTCATTAACAAAACCACAACATTCATTAATTGTATATTCACATTATCTTCTTATTTGACATTATTGGTATTTTCTCTTTCCTCTTTCTTCATTGGGGCTCCTTGGACCCCAAGAAACTCTATTATTTCGAAATCTTTTTTATTGGATACTCATTATCCTTCTAGATGCATCTAAATGCATTATTCTTCATTATTTCTCATTATCTTGTTTATTTCCTATTAAAATATTTTCTTTTTGAGGATTTCTCTTTATTTCTCTTTATTTTCCTCATTGGTATTCCTTTTATCATTAGGAATCCTTGGGATACGAAATTCCACTAAGGATTACTCAATTATACCTCTTTTCACTTATTTTCCACATTTTACCATTGTTTTCAATTTCTTTTCTTAATAAAGAAATATCTAATTTATCTTTTCTTTTCTTATTGTTTTATCTTTGCAACTTTGGACTCCTTGGAACCCAAGAGGCACGAAATCCCTCTTTGGATTTGCCTTCTAGAGGTTTCCACATTTTTCTTATCTCAAAAACTCAATTATCCATTAATTAATTGAATTTCCTTGTTATTGGGCCCAATAGCCAATAAAGCCCACAACACAATCATCAAGGCTATTGTAAACAAAATCCATTTATTCAAAACAATTTATATCATTATTCGTTCCAATATCTTTAATATGAGAAATTACATTTCTCACCAAATGAACCCAAAATTGGGGTTGTAACAGGTATGTTCTCCCTACATTCTTTCCTTTTCTTATCACCGCATTCAGGTGGATCTTATACCACTTGAGATGCATGGGTTCAACATAATCATTGGGATGGACACCCTAGAAAAGTATATGGTTGTCTTGGATTGCGGTTCCAAGCAGGCTATGTTCACAGACAATGGTGATACATGGGTTTTTCAAGGGGATAGAAACATTCTTCCAACCTTTCTAGTGTCGGCTTTGGTAGCTAAGAAGTTGATGAGATAAGGATGCTTCACATTCTTGGCACATGTAGTAGATACCAGAGCAGAGAGTCCTAGTCTTTCTGAAGTTCCGATTGTTAGGGAATTTGAGGATGTGTTTCTTGAGGAACTTCTAGGTATTCCTCCACCCAGAGAGATTGATTTCGAGATTAATCTAATCCCAGGTACACAACCAATAGCTCAAACACCTTATAGAATGGCACCTGTTGAGATGGCAGAACTCAAGAAACAATTACAGGAGTTGCTTGAAAAGAGTTTTATTCGACCGAGTACTTCACCTTGGGGTGCACCGGTTCTTTTCGTTAAAAAGAAATACAGGTCTATGCGATTATGCATCGACTATAGACAGCTAAACAAAGTAACCATAAAGAACTAATATCCTCTGCTAAGGATAGATGACTTGTTTGACCAGTTGGATGGTGCAACTATATTCTCTAAAATAGATCTGAGGTCAAGATACCATCAGTTACGCATCAAGGAGAGTAACATACCTAAATCAGATTTTAGAACAAGGTATGGTCACTATGAGTTCATAGTTATCTCATTTTGACTAACTAATGCACCAACTGCATTCATGGAACTCATGAACAGAATCTTCCGGCTATTCCTTGATCAATTCATAGTAGTCTTTATAGATGACATCCAGATTTACAAATGAGAGGCTCGATAGCATGAGCAACACCTTCGTCACACCTTGCCTTTATTGA
This sequence comes from Alisma plantago-aquatica, assembly GCA_963693085.1. Classification (NCBI taxonomy): domain Eukaryota; kingdom Viridiplantae; phylum Streptophyta; class Magnoliopsida; order Alismatales; family Alismataceae; genus Alisma; species Alisma plantago-aquatica. Next base: position 658,263,179 of record OY856411.1, read on the forward strand.
GAGAGCACAAGCTATATGCCAAATTTAGTAAGCATGAGTTATGGTTATCAGAAGTGTCTTTCCTAGGACACGTAATATCTGCCTCAGGTATCCGTGTTGATCCTAAAAAGGTAGAATCTGTCTTAGAGTGGGAACAACCAAAGACACCAACGGAGATACACAGTTTTCTAGGACTGGCAGGCTACTATAGGAGGTTCTTTAAGAACTTCAGTTCTGTAGCATTACCCCTAACCAAGTTGACCAGGAAGGAGGTTCCTTTTGTCTAGAATGACAAGTGTCAGCATTCTTTCCAGTCGTTGAAAAAAAGGTTGACTAGTGCACCTGTGTTAGTGTTACCTGAGAAGGGAAAGGGGTATATTGTTTTCTGTGATGCTTCTAAGAACGGTCTAGGATGTGTGTTGATGCAGGATAAACAAGTGATTTCTTTTTCTTCCCTACAGCTTAAGAAACATGAGGAAAATTATCCAACACATGATCTAGAATTAGCTACAGTGGTTCATGCGTTGAAGATCTGGAGACATTATCTCTATGGAGAGACATTCCAGATTTTCACGGACCATAAGAACCTAAAATACATCTTTTCATAGCATGAGTTGAATATGAGACAACGCCGCTGGATGGAGTTAATCAAGGACTATGATTGTACAATTGATTATCATCTGGGAAAGGCTAATGTAGTGGCTGATGCACTAAGTAGAAAATCATCATCACCAAACATAGACAAAGCACAGTTGAACTCTTTAGTGTGCTTTAAACGAGACATGCTTGTCTCTTTGAGGCAAAACAATATACAGCTTAAAGTATCCTTGTTAGCCAGACTGTTAGTTGAGATGCACATAAAACATACTCTGAATCAACAGATCAAAGAGGCACAACAAGTTGATACTGTGATTCAGCAAATCAGGTCAAAGTATGGTAGTGAGTAATGGGATGGTTTTCATGAGTTAGATGTTGAGAAAGTTTGTTAACATGGTAGGATGGTAATACCTAATGCCAATAACTTAAGGAAGTTAGTCATGGAGGAAGCTCATTCATCCATGTATGCAATGCATCCAGGGAGCACCAAAATGTGTCATAACTTGAAAGATATGTATTAGTGGCCTGGTTTGAAGAAAGATGTAGCTGAATTTGTTATGCGGTGTCCAGTATGTTAGCAGGTTAATGCTAAACATCAGAAGCCCGCAGGAACAACGCAACCTTTACCTATACCACAATGGAAATGGGATCATGTGACCATGGACTTTGTGGTTGGTTTGCCAAGAACAACCAAAAGTCGTGATTCCATTTGGGTCATAGTTGATAGGTTGACTAAGTCATCACATTTTCTTCCTGTCAAAACAACCTATACTACTGAGAAACTTGCACAGATCTATATAAATGAGATAGTGTGTTTGCACGGAGTTCCATCCACAATTGTTTCTGATAGAGGTCCCCAATTCACGAGTCATTTTTGGGAACGACTACATAAAGCATTGGGTAGGCAATTAATATTCAGTACCACCTTTCACCCACAGACAGATGGACAATCTGAGAGGACTATACAAACCTTGGAGGATTTGCTTAGGGCATATGTCATTCAGTTTGTAGGAAGTTGGGACCTACACTTGAGTTTGATAGAATTTGCTTACAATAATAGTTATCAGCACAGTATTGATATGGCACCATATGAAGCATTATATGTTAGACTTTGTAGAAATCCATTGTGCTGGCATGAAATAGGAGAATACCAACTTTTGGGTCCTGAGTTAGTGCAACAGACAATGGAGAAGTTTAAAGTAATACAACAACAGTTTAAGGCTGCAGAGGATAGACATGAGTCATACGCTGATAAAAGGCGAAGACTTTTAGAATTCCAAGTTGGAGACATAGTATATCTCAAACTCTCACCTTGGAAATGTGTTCTTAGATTTTAGAAAAAGGGTAAGTTAGCTCCTAGATTTATGGGACCTTATCCAATCACTGAACGGATTGGAAAGGTATCCTATAAGTTGGAGTTGCCACCTGAACTACACAGATTGCATCCAGTATTCCATATATCCATGCTGAGAAAGTGTCACCCTGATACGGAGTTAGTATAGCCACCTGTGGAGGTAGAGTTAAATGAAGATATATCCTATGAAGAATAGGACCAATGATGATTCTTGACAGGAGAATCAAAAAGTTGAAAAAGAAAGACATAGTTCTTATGAAAGTTCTTTGGCATCATCGTGGCATTGAAGAAGCTATGTGGGACCTAGAGGAAGATATGAGGAGGAAGTACCCTTCTCTTTTCTCTTGATGATTTCGGAGACGAAATCCCTATTAGGGATGGATAATTGTAACATCCCTGACCTGGGTTATGCCTTAACCCTAGAAGTTTTTCTTAATTAAGTCATATAGATTCTTGTCTTTATCTTTTGAAAAGTAATTAAGACTAAAGGAGATCTTATGTTTCAATTTTGATCCTATTTGAATAATGTTGAAACAATATTTTACATGTTTGGACTAAAGTGCAATTTACCCAATTTAGGGGGTTACCTTGCAAATGTTACATGATAAATGTTCCTCAAGTGTTATAGAATCATAAGAATGAGAATGATGTTGAGGTATGGCTTGTGGAAGCCTAAGTTCCATGAAGGAGCGTGTTTGAGTAATGCTTGTGTATTGAATGCTAGTTTTGGTGTAATTTGCAAATTACCCAAAACCTAGGGTTGGATATGTAAAATACCACCTCTATTATATCCCTACTATTTCTTGGTATCATTTAGAGAAAATAAAAAGAATGGGGCGTCTTGTTTGAACTATGTTTGAGGAGAGATAATTTTGATAATAAAATAATCAAGAAATAAGCATATATGAAACCCTAATTTATTTTGTAGAAAAAATAAATATATTAATTGAAGTGCCCATCAATTAAAAAGGTTGTCGTTGAAATCCTATAGTGGAATTACGTCCAAATGCTTTGAGTGGCACCAAAATATCCTAAGTAGGTGAAGAATTCCACTCACGTTTGTTAATTAAAAAGTAATGTCCACTAAAAATGGATAATAGTATTATAATGATTAAGGTGCTTAAGTGGTTGCTTATAATTCAAGGATAATTGAAAGGAAATTGAGGAAAAAGTAAGATGGCTTCGAAGGCAAGGAAGGGAGGGGGCATGTGCCAAGAAAGTGGATGAATTTTCTTCTACTTTCTCTCTCCTAGAAAATCAATTCTATGTACTCAATTTTCTCCTTACTTGAAAGGCTATTTTTGCAAACCACTTTCTTTCCTTGCTTTGGCCGACGACCAAGGAGATTAGGTGTGGGCTCTGATCTCCAAAACACAATATAAACATAGCGGAAGCAATTCGATTAACAGCGGAATACGAAAATCACGAGAAATTAAAACTTTTCGAAAATGAGATCTCAAAAACCTGAAACTCCTTTTATAAAAGTAAGATGAACTATTTACATCTCTGATAAATCACTTCTCGAGTGATTATATACGTCATGATACAAAATCTCAAGATTTCAAAATTCTCAGATCAACAAACTCATAGGACCTGAGTGTACAGAGACGACATAAGACTATTCTGACTACAGGACTAGACAGCACAATGTTTCCACCTGAAGTAACTGTTGCTCCTGAATTTGCTGATGTTGCTGTTGTCCACCTGCGGATCGGTTCCTTCGACCTCGACGTCCACCTAAAGGTAGAAATCTACGGGGTGAGACAATTTTAAATAATTGTCCCAGCGAGAGTTATAACTCTCTTCCAGAAACTTTGTTAAAAGCAATCAAAGGAATATCATGAGCAGGTAACTTAGGTTACTCACAGCAGGCTTGATAACAAATACTCATCTTTATTTAAGGAATATGAAGAACATGTATACTAATACTTGAACAGGATATTAAAAGCAAGCAATGTAATATCAATCAATGTTCCTCGTAGTTCAACCTAAGCAGTTATGCTACGCGGTTGATTATGTTTTACAAACATCATTATGCCCTGCGGAGATGAGGTATACCGCTTATGCTCCAACCGATCACTAGTAAGTCGCATCGGTATCATACTAGGTCATCGAAAGAGCCGGATTCTCATGACCTTCAACTACCTCAGTCAGAATGAGGATAAACATGCAGGACATCTAGTGTCCCAGCTAATATAGCTCACCAGGGTATTCTGGTACTTCGCTATTAGAGTCACAGTGGCATTCTGCACTCTCTTCGCTATCGAAAGATTTCATGTTTATCTCTCATCGATGCGGTATAAAAGATTCCCTTGGAAGAATAGTGTTACATCATCCCGGTATAAACATATAGTGAAGGGTTGATGGATTAAGATACATCCACATCAACTCCTACACTAGGATGTAAGGATATACACATCCATATTCCCCCACATACTCTAAAGTATGTGATCCAGGAGTTCCCTTAGGAAAACCTGTTTCACCATCATTTAAATTCTGACAATGATGGATCTATGATCAAGGCTCTACATGATATAATTAAACTTGGTTATTAGGTACATTTCAGTATCGTTTTAGCATCATACATGTTTCCAAACATTCAAGTACTAGACATTGCTATAACAGAAGAATACTAAATGTAACAGGTATTACTCATATCAGTTATCAGATGGATATCAATTCTTAATCATCTTATCACTATAATTTAGGAACATAGGTGTTCATACCCTTATATCATCATAACACTTGTTATCAAATGACATGTCAGCATCAAGTCATCTATTAGCATGACCTTGATGTCATTCATGGTCCTTAAGGCATATCAGTTTCATATGATACCACTTGCATCTAGGTAACATAATTATTTCTGTTCATAAGCTATTGACATGCTTTCAATGAATATGATGTCATGATCCTTACCTGGATATGATTATTTTCTTATAAGAACATGCATGATTAAATCAATTGATAATAATCAACAATTCATAGTCAGACCAGCAGTCAATAAGACAGAATTAATCCTTCAATTCAAAGGGTATACTTATGTGTCCTTACAAAGGGTAAGATTCCCTTGTTTACATCATTTAGGGTCATTCAACCCTTTTATTATGATTAGGAATAATGATTCCTCATTTCATATCTTGATCATACAATTCATGCTCAAAGGAATAACATGAGTTTAGGGATTATTGTTCATTTCAACATATTACTATGAACTAGGGTTTACTATTCACATTTACTCATGATTACCCAAGAATTAGGGTTTACTATTCACATTACTCATGATTACCCTAGAATTAGGGTTTACTATTCACATTACTCATGATTACCCTAGAATTAGGATTTACTATTCACATTTACTCATGATTACCCAAGAATTAGGGTTTACTATTCACATTACTCATGATTACCCTAGAATTAGGATTTACTATTCACATTACTCATGATTACCCTAGAATTAGGGTTTATTATTCACATTACTCATGATTACCCTAGAATTAGGGTTTACTATTCACTTCTTATAGCATCATCATGAATGAGAAACATCATCATTATTGGTGCTTTCAAATTAGGTTAAGACTCATCAATTATCTTAATTAGGGTTTTCATGATCTCTCATAAGTTGATCATACCCTAATCCTGCATATTCATATACATTGAAGGTACTTTATTTGAGTTTCAACCATAAATGGTACTTTCTCTCTCTCCTTCCTAATGAATGGTGATTACATCACTCTAGATAGAGTTGGATTAAGTCCTTATTGATTAACATAAACCAAATCACCACTATCATGTCATTAGGGTTTACATAAAACAAGGTATCCTTTAATTGAACCCATTTAAGATTAAACGAGTATGGACCCACTTGAGCTTAAACGAGTGTGGACCCATTTGAGCTTAAACGAGTATGGACCTGTTTGAGATTAAATGAGTGTGGACCCATTTGGGCTTAAACGAGTGTAACCCATTTGAGGTGAAACGAGTGTGAACCTGTTTGAGGTGAAACGGGTGTGAACCCATTTAAGATGAAATGAGTGTGAACCCATTTGAGGTGAAACGAGTGTGAACCCGTTTGAGGTGAAACGGGTGTGAACCCATTTAAGATGAAACGAGTTGAACCCATTTGAGGTGAAACGAGTGTGAACCCATTTGAGGTGAAACGAGTGTGAACCCATTTGAGGTGAAATGGGTGTGAACCCATTTAAGATGAAACGAGTTGAACCCATTTGAGGTGAAATGGGTGTGAACCCATTTAAGGTGAAACGAGTGTGAACCCATTTGAGGTGAAATGGGTGTGAACCCATTTAAGATGAAACGAGTTGAACCCATTTGAGGTGAAACGGGTGTGAACCCATTTAAGATGAAACGAGTTGAACCCATTTGAGGTGAAACGAGTGTGAACCCATTTAATAAAGTTGGATAAGGACCAACATAGGTATTAACGCCCTTCATCTTCAACCTTGAAACCAAGGTCTGTTCTTCACGAAAAAGCTTGCAAGAGTGCAAAGAAAGATGGGGAAGAAGAAGAACTAACTATTATTTGCAAGAATAAAAGTATGCATAACAAAGCAAGGTGTAGAGTTATAAAACCTGCCTCAAACGTTGTTCCTAGAGATCCAAGATTCCAAGCTTCGAAACTTTAATGGTGGCTTGAGCTGCACAGGTCATCCAAGGTTGTTTCTTCAAGAAAGGTTGGGAAGGATCGGCTAGGAAGAGAAAGCTAAGTGAATTAACCATGAAACCAACCTTATACAAGGATTTCCCCCATGAATTCAAGCTAGAAGATGGTGCTTTCTTACCTTAGAACAGGTTGGTCATTTCCCTGAGCTCCAGATCTTTGCCTTGGTCGGTTGAGAAAGATGAGAAGTGAGGAAGTGAAGGGAATACGTTTGGTTGTTTTTACAAGGAACTAGGCTTATATACTTTAGGTTATTTTCTACCATAAGGACCTCTAAAACATAGATTTCTCATCTAAGTCCCTTCTTCTTTCTAAGGCACGTCCAAGCATGATAATCTTATGCAAAGCTCATCAAAACTCAAGATCTAAGGGTAGATAAAACCAACATGCATACTAAGGTACATATATGAAGGGTCTTCTTACTCATACTAGGTGTTTTCACTACAAAGGTCATCCTTCTTATCCAATTATTTAATAGAAGTGCCCCTCTCATCCTTTCTTCTCTAAATGATGTCAAGAGTCATAAAAGATATTCTAGAAAGTGTATAGCACAAGTTGCACCCCACATTTTGGGTAAATTGCACTTTACACCAAAATTAGGGTTTAAGCACAAGGATTGCTCCACAAACTGCACCTTGGTGCCCAAACTTGGGAAATCCATCATACCTCATCATATTCCTTCATATGATGTCTCTTTATTAGAGGAACATCTTAACCTGTGTAATTTGCAAGTTAACCCCTCTAATTGGGTAATTTGCACATAGGTCCATGTATTACCAAACAATACTACAATCATTGTTTAAAAAGGACAGAAATGAAAATGTATGTTCCTTAGGAACTTAATTACATGCCAAAAGATAATCACAAGGATTTAATTACATATCTTAGGCAAAACACCTAGGGTTAATTCATAACCCAGGTCAGGGATGTTACATGAGGAGTAGGAGGAAAATGTTCCCCAAGCTGAAGGTAAGCTCCATGATCATCTTCAACAATGGATTGATGGTTGAAATCGGATTTCAACATTCATTTTCTTCTCTCTTCCATCCAATGCTCAACCTTGGCTATCTTATGCATCCAAAGAGTTGGAAACGAACCTTGGATAGTTGAAGGAGATTCTTTCACCATTAGAGATGAGAAGCTTGAAGCTTTGAAGCTACTTTGAAAGCAGGACCATCAATGTTATTATTGATTTCAATTTCTCATCATATGTTGATCTTTTATTTTGTTCTTGAATAATTGATGAATTCATCATATATATGACAGTAGAATTCGGAGGTCTGAAGCTTGATGATGATGACATCATCTTAGCACACACCTCAAGAATAACAAAAACAAATGGTTTAAATTTTGTTGGTCAAATGATTTCAAAACTGTTAGAGACCAAACGGTTTCAAATCGTTTGGCGACCAAAGGGTTTCAAAACCGTTAGAGGTCAAATAGTTTCAAACCATTAGAGACCAAATTATTTCAATGGATTCAAGGATCAATTGGTCTCCTGACCTAATAACTTCAAACAATCAAATTTAATTGGGTTCAAAACTCTAATTTTAGGTTCAAACGGTTTCAACTTTGAATTGACCAAACGGTCTCAAACCGTTTAGGGTTAAACAGTTTCAAAGTTGATTTGATCAAACAATTTCATCTATAAATTGACCAAACGGTCTCAAACCATTTGAGGATCAAATGGTATCAAACCATTTAGGGTTAATCGATCTTCAAATCGTTTGAGGGTCTTGGGTTAAAACGGTTTCAAAACTGTTAGAGTTGAAATAGTTTTCAAACCGATCAGATATGAAACGGTTTCAAAACCGTTTGATGAGAAAAGGTTCAAGACCGTTTTAGGATATAAAGACCAAGACCGTTTGAAGTTCCAAATGGCCCCAAATCATTTGAAGGTTTAGGACCAAACTGTTTGAAGGTTTAGGGCCAAACCTCTTGAAGGTTCAATTGGTCCAAACCGATTGAAGGTTTAATTGGTCCAAATCATTTGAAGGTCCAATTGATTCAAAGCATGTAAGTACTAATAACCCCATAAGTGGTTGAAGAGTATCTCAAGGTTGATTTTGATGGAAGTATATCTAAATTACTAGGTGATTAGTATAAGTAGAGTGATTATCACTCGATGCCTCTAAAAGTAATAAATTCAATACACTATGATAAGCATAGCTGCATGTACTTTAGTAAGAGGTTAAGTCAACCTAATAAGGTATGATGATGTTGTGTGCTCCTAAGTACATGGAACAATGATAAGTATGATTTAAGACTTAAATGATGCTATGTGAAACCCTAATATAGGGTTATGCCATATGAAATTCTAATTGATTAAGATGAAGAAACCCTAACCCAAATTTCAGGTAATGGGATGAGAAACCCTAACCCTAATATCGGGTGATGTTATGTGAAACCATAATATAGGGTGATGTTATGTGAAACCCTAATATTGGGTGATGTTATGTGAAACCCCAATATAGGGTGATGTTATGTGAAACCATAATATAGGGTGATGTTATCTAAAACCCTAATATAGGGTGATGTTATGTGAAACCCCAATATAGGGTGATGTTATGTGAAACCCTGATATAAGGTGATGTTATGTGAAACCCTAATATAGGGTGATGTTATGTGAAACCCTAGTTGATAAAGATGGGAAACCCTAACCCTAATGAGGGAATAGTGATGTTATCTTTGTATTGCATAATGTTGATATGTAATTGATATGATTGTTATCAAGTATACTAACCATGCAGGTATCATGATATGATGAGCATAACCAGGTATGAGCTATGATGTTAATGGGCCTTGTGAGCCATTATTTTATTTGTTGCCTAGTGAGAGGTGATAAGAAGTTGAATATTCCTAGTGAACTATGTGAGATGCTTGTGTAACTAGTATCATTTATACCTTGGTCAGATGACCTGGAGGTATTAGTTACCTAATAAGTGATAACCTTGTTCAGTGATGAACTAAGGGTTTGAATACCTAGATCCAGTAAACATGATGATGATATTGATGAGGGGAGCGAATTCCTAGTGATGAGATATGGGATTGAGATCCCAATGTTCTATAAAGTTTTGAAAAGCACTTGATAGAAGTATTACATGTTTCTTTGTAGAATTTTTCATAATAATTCCTATTTGAAATCTTGATTGATTCTAAAATAATATGGTAATGTACTTAAATAATCAAGTGGAATATTATCATGTAGAGCCCTGGACATAGATCCATCATCGTCAGTAGCTGGTGATGGTGAAATGGGTTCTACTACTGGTTAATCTGGAGTGTATATTGGTGAATATGCGGGGTTTCTCCTAGCCGAAAATAGGAGGATTAGAGTGCAACTTCATTTGTAGACTCAAGATATGTTTAAGAGCATGGTGAACAGGCCCATGGCTCAGTGTGATGGAGCATGAATGTGTTCATGGCTCAGGGAGCACGGTGAACTGGCCTGTGGCTCAGATTTACTAGCGCCAGGACCTATACCAAGGTGGGCTAGAGAAAGGGTAGCCTATGGGAGATAACCCTATGACCGAGGTCACTTAAGCAAGAGACTGTGGTCCTTCTTGTGGTCTCGCACTGACCGAGACGGATGAGATCAAGGAGTCCAGCTCTTCCTTTGATCTTGTATGGCATCGGCTTTGGGTTTTGCAACCGAAGGTTGAATTTGAGTGGTACGACTCATTTTCTCAGGGCATAAGAATGATTGTAAAATGTAATCAGCCATGTAGCATATTTGCTTAAGGACGAATTATAGAAATCATTGGTTGATGTTACATTGCTTATTGTATCCTAAATGGATAGATATTATACATGTTCTTCATATTCCTTATTAAAATGAATAGATGATTTATTACTTTATCATTTATATTTGTAATTCTTTAAGAGATGATATTGCTCTATTCTGCTTAATAATGATTAAATCCTGCTTTTTAATAGAGATTCCGCTGCTCAGTTTATTACTATTTATCTGCAATAATAATAATTATGGCAGAGAGTTATATCTCTCGTTGGGACAAGTGTCTCACTCTGTTCATCACCAACATTTTTAGGTGGACGCAGACAAGGAAGCAGGAACCATACACCAGGGGAAGGACAGCAGCATCAGGGACAACAGTAGTATCTCAGGTGGAGATACTAACTTTTGTGTCTGGTAGTTATGAGTCCTATGTGTTGTCTCTGTACTCTCAGGTCTTTGGAGTCAGTAGTTAGTGCTTTTATGATCGATCTGAGATTTTGACATTGAATGCCTCAAGGTTTTATTTTGCTTATGTGTAGATTTCACAGAGCAACGATTGTAAGTAATCCTCAAGAAGAGAAGGTACATGGTATGTACTTTGTGGACCATAATGTATATATAATATTTTGGTTCTTGTTATAAGAGTTTCTTGGAAATGGATCTCTTTGCAAATGGTTTTAATTTTTAGTTATTTTTGTTAATCTATTGTTTATGTTTAATTCTGCTTAATTGTAACGATTTGTTTATTGGTTTGGTGACTGTCGTCACAACAATATTAGTGTATTGTGAACCAACATATGTAAAGCATTGTGGGATGCAACCCTCAATGATATGGAAGAAGATTTTTGTAGGATTGGAACTACTGATGAGCATCAATTGGTGCAGAGAGTGCTACAGAGTATTAAATCAATTATTGAGAGCATGGGGAAGAATATAGAGGATTATGACTTGCCAATGGTTGATGAAGATTTTTCAATAAATACTGGAGAAAATATGTCACATGAAATTGCTGAAGAGATGAATATACAAGTAAGTGAAGAAGATTTTTTGTTTATTTCATCAGTAAACAATGACCAAAAATATGCATTGAATGAGATATTTAGTTATATAATGGGTAACCAGCCTAGAATATTCTTTGTTGATGGTCCTGGTGGAACTGGAAAGACATTTCTATATAAGGCATTGTTAACAAAAGTAATGTCAATGGGTTTCATAGTCATTGCAACAACAACATCTGGTGTTGCAGCATCGATCTTACCTGGAGGGAAAACTGCTCATAGTAGATTCAAAATTCCTATCAAAGTTGAAAATAATTCAACTTGTAATGTTAGCAAACAGAGTAGTCTAACATAACTTCTTAGATCATCAAAATTAATTATATGGGATGAGGCATCCATGACAAGGAGACAAGCATTCAAAGCCTTAGATTGCACTTTGCAAGATATAATGGGATCAAGCATACCATTCAGAGGGAAAGTGGTAGTTTTTGGTGGGGATTTTTGACAAGTTTTGCCTATTGTTCGACATGCAACTAGAGGTGAGACAATTGATGCAAGTCTAATAAAGTCATTTCTTTGGAAAAAAAATGCACAAATTGAAACTAAAGCAAAATATGAGAGCTTTGTCAGATTCATCCTTCTCAAACTTTCTACTACGTATAGGACAAGGAACAGAACCAATAACAGATGACGATTACGTTCGCCTCCTGTACGAAATGGTTCTTGAGTACATAGATGACACGACCTCTAAGAAAAGACTCATACAACATGTCTTCCCATCTCTTCAAGATAATGCAATGTAGACTGACTACATCATGAGTCGTGCAATATTATGAGCAAAGAATGAGTATGTTGATGAAATAAATAATGATCTCATATAACAGTTTCTTGGGAAGGAGATCACCTATTATGGTTTTGACAGTGTTGTTTATGATGAAAATCATAACTACCCTGAAAAATTCCTTAATTCATTGGTTCTGATTGGTTTTCCCCCTCATGTATTGAGGCTAAAGAAAAACTATCCTATAATTTTGTTGCAAAATATTGATCCAGCAAATGGGTTATGCAATGATACACGACTGGTTTGTAAAGGGTTTCAAAAAAATGTAATTGATACAGAGGTTACAGTTGGTCAAGCAAGGGGAAAAAGAGTTTTCATACTCATAATACCTCTTATCACATATGGCAATGATGGTCTTCCATTTGATTTTAAAAAGACACATTTCCAATGCGTTTGAGTTTTGCAATGACAATAAATAAGTCACAAGGTCAAACTATTCCCAATGTTAGAATTTATTTACCCCATCCTATATTCTCTCATGGACAGTTGTATGTAGCACTATCAAGAGGAACATCCCAAAATACAATGAAGGTCCTGGTTAAACTGGAAGAGAAAAAGTTCAATGGTGGAACATTTACAAAAAATATTGTATACAAAGAAGTATTAATATTTATTAATGGTATCCTTCTATCTTTAGCATCTCATGTTGATTATTTGTAAATACTACTTTGCTACACTAACATTTTTACATGTGATAACAGGGCGACAAAAGATAATTATGCCCCCTTTCGATATGTAAATTGATTCCAAAATAACTGGAAATTAAAGGTTCTCTTGGCCTTTAAATGGAAAGCACATGAAATATCAAGGGGAAGAAAGAAGCAAAAATTGTTGTTTATTGATGAAGAGGTATATTAAATTACAATTGTTAATTTGTTCTTACTTCAAATATGTTTATGTGTTCATGTGTTTGTGTGTTTATGTAATGTCTAAATACTGACTTTTTATTCTAAGGGAGAGAGGATGGAAGCCAATTTAGTTGATGATGCGGTAAACCAATTCAGTAATACTTTTGAAGAAGGAAAGTGTTATATATTGGATAATGTCTATTTTGAACAATTCTACAATGACTATAGAAATGCAAAGAGGAATGAAGAGTGCATAATCAACAAAAAATGTGTGGTTGTTGAAAAATCAGAAGATTGTGAAAAAATACCTATGTACTCATTCCAATTTACTGAGTTTGATGACTTTTTGGGTCTTCAAGATAAGAAGTCATTTCTTATAGGTAATTCTACTTTATTATCATTTAATATTATTTTCTATGTTACTTGCAGATATCATTGGAATGATTACTAATGTTGATGAGATTCAAATCATTATGAAGAAATCATGTCAATAGGTTGCCAAGTGTGATATCACATTGCAAAATAAAATATAATTAATAAAGATAATTTTAATTACTCAATGACTAAATGAAGTATTTATTTTCTAACACTTATATTTATCCTTAGTATTTAGGCGTATTATGGCTAAGTGTACATTATGGGGTGAAATAGCAGTCATGTCATATGACAATTTAAAAGAAAACTATAAAATGATGAATATAATTGTAATTATTGGATTGCAAGTTTGATGCTTCCAAGGTATGATATTATTAATAATTTTATTTTTGTTTTCATAAAGTTATTTATTATTTTAATTATCAGTTTGTACCTTTAAGCACTTACACAACAAGACTTATAATTAATCTCCCATTGCCACGAGCCGATGAAATGAAGACAAGGTAGTCATTTCCATACATCACACATTCAAACAACAGTTCATATATATTTTTTTCCAAATTGACATCTATAATTTTAATAGGTTGTCTGACAGTGGTGATAGTTTGTCATCACCTGTGAATGTGTCTATGCATAAACAAAATATAGATCCAATAAGGATCACTGTTGCCATCTTGGATGAATCCTTAGAGAGTGGGATACTACACAAAGTAAGTAATGGTAGTTTGTAACTTATACAAATACTTAAATATATATTATCAGATTAACATGTTGAAAATTTTTAGGGCCAAGTTTATGAAATTAAGGCAATAATTGTACGGATTGATTGGTATCGAACCCTTTGGTACAATGCTTGTGTGAGGTGTAGCAACAAAGTATATGATGAAAATGGGTCACGACAAAGTCTGCACCAAATGTGAAGCAAAAGATAGTATCCTCAGGAAATTTTTCCTTCTTTTATTATCTAATACATCTATATTTTATAATTTTCTTGTAAGTTAATATTGCATTTTGTCGATTATAGGTATATTATGAAAGTTGAAGTCATGGACGTTTTTGATTACATTCGATTAACATTATTTGACACAGTTTCACACCATCTCCTGGATTATACTGCTGTAGAGTTAAACAATATCTACACACAGGTAGTTTATTCTTTTTAAAAATATATAGACAATTCATGGTCTTTATATTTACAATAAATAAAATTAAATTTGTTTTATAATATAGGAAAATGGTAAAGAAATGATGGATGTCATACTATCAAAGGTTAAAAGGAATCAGATGATTTTTCAAAGCACTAGATGCCCTACCCTTTGTACTTGAAGCACAAAGGACACGAACAACAATGAAGCAAATGGCTAAAGTCTTAGATGTAGTTCATTTAGATATTAAGCAAGAATGTATGAGTCTTTTATTTGATATTGATAACAAAATTACTTTTTGATGTTTTTAATATATGTCCTAAATTCTAAATTGCTACTTTTTTTTCCTTATAATTATATTCTTTGGGGTGTTTTATGATACTATCTTTTTATGATTGATATTTTTATGTATTACAGCAAAAGTTATTCCAAAGCTTCGTGTGGAAACAAATACAAAATTATCAATAATTACTATTGAAACACATCATTTTGCCAAATTGGTCACCAGAATTGTAAGTAATTTGACTCCAACAATGATTATATTATTAAAAAATTTGAATAGTCACACTAATTATTTTTTGTATGTGAAAGGTTCAAAATCAAATTATAAAATATTTAGGATTAAATCACCAAAATGTGAGCATGTGCATTGATAAAAAGTGAGATATTATTGTATTTTACTTGTTCTTTATTTATTTCATAATTTTATTAAATTATCAAATTAAAATTCTCTTCTTCAATCAGGTATCCACTCTACTTTGATACATTGTATGAGGACGAACTCATTAGCCTGCGTTTGGCACAGGACTGGGATTTTGGAATCTGGACTGGGTTAGTCGGGGTTAGTCTGGATTCCGATGTTGGGGTAGTCAGGATGCAGTCTGATTTTGTTTGGCAACGCAGTCTGATTCTGGTCAGCTGGTCTGATTTGAGTCTGTGTGCAGTCTGAATTTGTTTGGCTACATGTCTGATTCTGTTTGGCAGTGTAGTCAGTATCTGCTTATTCAGTCCTGTTCTTGCAACACTGTTTGAGCAAGTACGCAAAATGTGTATTTGTGATGCCACTTCAACCTAAGTTTAGAATATATTAAAAAATTATTTTATTTGTGTTGTGTGGGTGTTATTTTTTATATTTAGAATAGTGCAAATAATATATGATAATGCTAATTTTTACATGGGGATTAAAAATTAATGAAACATTATTGTCGTCTAGAATGACATTTGCATGTGGTATATATGTAATGTTGAACATATTCGACACAATAATTGTCAAGGTACATGAAATATGAAATTGGCCTAATATATTTTGTTCATAACATAAACAAATAACATTATCGTCACTAATAGCAATTGATAATAAGCATATTGTCGTCATTAGTTAAACATAAACAATCATTGATAATAAAATAATTGTTTACGGGTAAACTTTGTCAGGGGAGAAGGACAAAAAATGGGACGCATGTCATAGCAATAAACAGCCAAACAAAAGCTAAGATTTTAACAAGCCACTTTGGGGGGACATGGTTGGAAGTGGATCTTGATTTAAATTGGCCAATGTTATGGCCTCATCGTACTCGTCCCATAACACTGGGCATGGTTCCTGTACCGGCAGCTTGTTTTGTTGTTTGATGTCATCTTTTGGCCAATCAAACAACAATGGAAAATGAGGAACATGCTGACTGACCCGGCCCTTGACTTGTTCATCGGTCCCAATTTTTCCCTCCTCCTCCTTTGTGTGATTGCAACATGGTTTTTTACATAAAAGGTTATATTCAACATATTTTTGAATTTTTTCCAGAGACATTAACAGTTTTTTGAATTTTTCCCTTGCCCTTGCCTTTGCACGCGATGTCAACATCTAAAATTAATAAAAACAAAGGTATGAACAAATAACAGAAATCATAAAGTAACTGTGCCAATAAGTTTTACAAATAAATAACGCAACCTAACTTAGATTATACTAAGTTTGAAGGTGATGCAATTTTTGTAAACATAATAATGAAGTAGGAAATTTGATCACATTATGGTAGCAACATATAATATTGTAACACATAAGTAGAGCATGTAAAATGTTGCGATGCAAACACACAACTACAACATTTAGCACATTTGTTACAAGCTCATTTGTTTATTTCAATCGTCAGTGTTAAAGAATGCAGAAATCCCTGGTGGGTAAGTGCGACGCGCCGTCAAAAAGTTGTGTTCAATGCCTTGTGGAGCAGCCAATGTGGGGGAGGCAATAAATCTCCCAATATGAAAAGACTGTCTCTTACAAACTCTCTCTTGATGTATTGCCATCGCATTTGCAACTCAGTCAATGAAATGTAAGGGCCTCCTATTATGTATAGGAACTGGTGTCATGCCTCCATCCAAGCCTGTGTAGAGTATACTCCATTTACACATCTACCCACGTGATATTGGGTTATCATCAAACCCTTGAGAACCATATCAAGCTCGGTAGACCAGATAAAAGACG
Source organism: Alisma plantago-aquatica (assembly GCA_963693085.1). NCBI lineage: Eukaryota > Viridiplantae > Streptophyta > Magnoliopsida > Alismatales > Alismataceae > Alisma > Alisma plantago-aquatica. The sequence goes on from OY856411.1 coordinate 658,280,206, forward strand.
GTTTCGGCAGTTGGCCAGCCATATCACAGATTCCGTAAGTAATATGTTTTTCAAAAGTAAGGGTGTATATCACAATTAATTGTATTATTTGGTTTTACCTAACGTTAAGGAAAATTTCGATTAATAACATACACCATTAATAAAACATTCACTAACATGAAGAAAAAATTCATAAGACTTATAATGTAATACGACGTTTATAAAAGTACCTAAATTAAACAAGTGTATGATGTTCATAACATCCATTGATAGTCATTCTAAATAGAGAAGACAATGTAAATGTATTTGCCCTTCAACATTATGGAGTCATTTGAGGTGAAGGGATGTCCACAAGCAGATGACAATCTTCCTCCAGACTCGCAACGTTGCGTTCTAAAACCTCATGCTCATACTTTTTGTTAGTGTAAAATTCATCATAGTTGTGATGAATTTCAACGAAGTCCTTCATGTTCATCGCCTGACCTCACATTGACTTGCACTCAATAGTTAGTAACATAATCTCCGCTTTCAATGAATCAATTGTTGGGGGGAGATCGACTGCCCAATGGAAGTATCTGCATCGGTCTTTTCCCTAAAATGTAGTACCAAGTTCAAGTTAATGGCAAAGAATGCGGAGCCTCGACAAGGGCAGTCTATTATTGATTGATGTATTATCACACCTCACAAGTAGGGCATATGTAATACATTTTGCCTGACCTTTGACTCAGAATGGAAAATTCATATTACCCTACATCCTCTGTGTTAAGTCGTAAGGCTGCATTTAGCCCACAATCACACCTCGAAACCTTAGATGGATTCATCGACATCTAATAAAACAAAATTGACGATTAATACAAAAATGTCGGGTTCATGACTTAGTTTTCAAAGATAATATGAAGACCATTTGTTCAGGAGTAGCTAATTGTTGCATCAGACAAGTGTAGTTCATTTGGACATATCATAATATAGTATATCTATGACGTATTGTATCCATCTTCTTCTGTTGAAGAGTCATTATCGCTCGTTATTTGAAGTCGGTGGCGAAGATATCGGCACCTCTCCCGCATACTTGAAATTTCTTCTTGTGACCTATCAGTGGCTGCTTTTGTTGAACAGACAAAGTCACAGTGTTCTGACCAGAACTTGCATTTGCTACGTGCATATGCGAGTTGTGATACCATTGCATCCCTAATTACAGTTAGCGTAGCCACTATAGGTTGTACTTGCTGTGCGGGCAACCTCATATGGCATCTGGTTGGTACAAGACCCCTACCACATGTAAAATATGGCATGTGGGGATTTTTGTCTTCAAACCGTCCATTTGTCGCATCTGTGGCATCCATGTACACTCGTACGGTGCACTGCAGACCACATGGGCACGACGGCATGTCATTATCCATTTCTAGACAGAAAACCTAATGAGACATAATTTGACATTGTTTATAAGTAGGCAAAATTGTAGTCAACAATAGAGTTTGAGAACAAAACTTGGTCGTTAAGTTACAAAATTAAATTGGAAAATGGAGTAAGTGAAACATGTTGTAGAACATGTTTCGATGTCTGCAAGTTAGAAAACATATGTATAAATCACTGATTTGCCCACATAGAATTGGCAACAGTTTCGCACAAAACATCTCCCTCTCTAGCATCAGCCTGGCTTGTTTGTTGGAGAGAACTCAATTCGTTCAAGATGTCAATGGTAGTATGAGGCTCATCTAAGTTTTCGTCCATCATAGGATCACCATCATTTTGGTGCTGGATAAAATTGTGAATGATACAACAAGCCATTACAATCTGAGACTGAGACTGCATGGGAAAAGTCTCTCTTTACGAAAGTAGGAAAACCTCTTCTTCAACACACCAAAGGCTTGCTCAACAACGTTACATAGTTGAGCATGTCGGTGGTTGAACATTTCCTTTTTGCTGGTGTATGAGCATCTGTTACCCCGATAGTCTGCTATATGGTAAGCAACGTTTTGATATGGTGCAAGAAATTGTCTGGTGTTGGCGTACCCTGCATCAACAAGATAGTACTTCCCAATGGGTACTTTGAACCCGCCTATGGTTGTAGCTGCGTGAAGTACCCTTTGGTCAGCAGCAGATCCCTCCCAACTAGTCATGATATATGTAAACTCCATTGAGAATTCTACTACAGCCATGACATTCATGGAAACATTCCCTTTTCTATTCCTATATCAGTTCTTCTTTTCGCGCTTCACCAAAGCGAGGATGTGTGTCCCGTCAATTGCCCCAATGGCATCCTAAGACAAGTATATAATAAATACGCAAGTAAATACCAAACTCAACGATGACGATAGTGGTTATATTAACAACAGAATGGATAATGGTCAACTAAGTGATGGGTATACGTTGAAGTAAGGGTAAAATCTTGAACTCTCGGTGATGTGGCGGTGCAGAGTTGTGAATGCAGTTGGTATGACAATATATTCGTTGCACAAAGCACACACTACATCCAACACCTCGTTAAACTTTCTAGTTATGGTCTCACCGCTGTGAATGTAGTCCTCAGCCAGAACACTGTTGGTATGGCCATGGCCAACCATTTGAAGGAAGTAGCAAACTGCCTCCACTGATGACACACCTCTAGTACTTTTCAACAAACCTCAATCCTCAAGTTTGTCAACAAAGGCTAAAACTATGTTGGGTAGCATACGGTACAGATCGTACGCCCTCCTTTCATGGTCAGTTATTATTTCTAAAACATTTTGATGGCCACTCCTAATACTAATCGATCTCGGTATTGGTTGGTGTGTGGTTATGGCGTATGAATTTTGCATGATATTGTTGGATATTTGGTCAGCTATTTGGTAGGATGTTGCGTTAGCAATGTCATTAGCCGGACCAGACATAAGATCCAGTAGTTGTAGAATGTTATCAGTTCTTTTATATGGATGAATACCGGCCATCATGTCTAGAATTAAAAGTGATTACCCGCATCAGAAAAATATCGAGATATTGCAGAAATGAAATTAGGTCTATAGCGACAAAATAGCAAATACTGACCAAATAGCAAATAACAAGATAAACCATTACATAGTACCATAGTTCATAGATTGTTCCCAACGGAATAAAATAGTACAACAACAACTTTTGAGAAAGTTCATAAAATAAAAGGCAGGATACTGATATAGTTCTTAAATTAGACAACCTCAGAAGTACGGCGGTGGGGTAGGATCTCTACTATTGTAACCACTTGTGCTAGAAAATGGGGACGATGGAGATTGTGGTGTGAAGGGTGATTGTGATGCAGAAGCTCCAAAAGTCGTGTTCTTCATTTCCCACAAGTCTTGCAACCAAATGGTAATTTTTTGTGGGGTGTCCATAAGGCTTAGGTAAATGTTACGGTTAGCTGGATCTTTTATGGCATGCACAAGAGTGGTAAAACCTAGGACATGGGAGTTAGGGTAGCTTGCATGAAAGTGGTGAAAAATGGTTTTATGACACCCCGCCATCACATAGACAATGAGATGACACACGAAAACATGTGGAACCATATATTACCAAAAACATAGGTTAATTAAAACTGATTGCGGAAACATACGTACAAAACATTTGCAACCAGACCCTGCAAGAAGATCAGATCATATATAAATATATTCAAGATCACCTGCTAGATATGTTCACATCTTAAAGCCACCCACTGTCATAACAGCGTATATTAGTTCATCACTTGTTTATACATACAGAACGGCCACGTACGGCCAACAGCAGGATATACAAAAATTACAGTAGCTAAACATCGTGAAACATCGTCAAACACCTCCGAGGACCTGAGAGTACAGGGATGACTCTAGGACTCTACTACAAAATCACCAAAACAGCAACATGTCCATCTCTTGCCTTCTACTTCTCTTCTTGCTGCTCGGTCGCAACCTCACGACCACCACCACGCCTAGAGCGATCACCTAAAAAGGGTGTAAACCAGCGGGGTGAGACACACAGTCCCAGCGAGAAACATAACTCCCCGCCGCAACTATAAAACCTCAAAGGTTAAAGCAGATAACATCAAATAACTGAATAAGCGTATAGCAAGAGCAGCATACTGAGTAAAGCTATCATTACTTTCAAGCTTACCAAGATATCCGGGAGGCATATAACTAAGTATTTCTTTATGGAACATGATTGACAAGATAAGCTTTATAAGAACTTATCACAAGATATAAGGATCGTACACATATCTGCAAGGTATAACTAGATCAGCTATATAAGCAAGGCCTCAATCAATGTTCCGTGTTTTGCTCTAAGCAAGATATATTTATTCGGCTGGATTACGTTTTATTTTTCCCTGAGGAAGTGAGCCTTCCCTGCTCAAATCCAACCATTGGCTGCGAAGCCCAATCCCGTGCCATACAAGGTCTAAGGAGATCTGGACTCCATGACCTCACCTTCTCGTGGTCAGTACACGAATCATCAAGCAAGACCGCAATCTTATGCTTATAGGGCCTCAGCCTCTGGGTCAGCTCCTCAAGCTACCCATCTCTCTAGCTCACCTCATCATAGGTGCTAGTACATACATCCGAGCCATGAATGCATCATGCTCATCATCACATATCCTGAGCCATTGGTATGTTCACCATGCTCCATATATCCTGAGTTTGCAACCACAGTAGCACTCAACCCTCCTATTTTAGGCTAAAGGGGAAACCTCACATATTCAACAATATGCGCTCCAGGTAATCTCGCAGGATAAACCTATTTCACCATCACCAATTACTGACGGTAATGGGTCTATGGCTAGGTCAAACTACATGATATGTTCATCTGTAATTGATTAGTATATTTTAAGCCAATTGTTGAGGCAAAACAAGGTATAAACATAGCCTTATAGAATTACATCATTATTTCCATCAGCATACTATCTTGGGACCTCAATCCCTCATGATATCAACCATTGCCTCTCAAGGCATCACAATCATGCATTAGCATCCTGGGAACGCATCCCTTATCTCATCATCAGAGGATAACACCTCAACTAGGCATTCAGCCTTATATCAGGTCCTCAGACCTATCAACATGTTACTTTATTAACAAGGATTATCATCACATAGTACTAGTCAAAGCACATATATCTCATAGCTCTTACCATGCTATGAATCCACATGAAATACATGCATGGTTAGTATCACATTCACAGATATTACTGAAACCATCATGGATTAATAGAATGATCATGCTATCAGGTATAAAGAAGCATCCATGAATATATTACACAAGCTTTAAAATTCATAGTATTATTATCAAACATGGGCATATGTTATGCCTTATACTTGTGACCATATTCATGTGTTATATCAACATGTGAAGTAATATCATAATCTTCCAAGCTTCCTGGTTCACAACCTATCATTATATCTCATCATCATATTTGTAGGATGCAAGGTGATTACATCATATCACTTGTTTTATCATTATTAAAAGAGAACCATCAACTATATACATTCTGGGTTATCAGAACCCTCTCCAAAACTCCTACAACCCTCACTACCGGTATGGCGAGTAGCGCCAACCCTCACCAAAGGGTGTACCGGCTAGGGTTCCAAACCCTAAAGCAACTCACCACCATATCAACCAAACACTACACATCCTCTAACATGCATCAAGGTTCCACTAACACTCATGGTGTCGGGCATCCATCCACAAGGTCATCACGTGCAGCACTACCATGCCTATCGGCCAAGGGTCTAATGTGCACCAAGCTAGGGTTAGGGTTAGGTTCCACTATCGGGCTATCCTTCAACATGAGCCATATCGGCTAAAGGGGTGTCACCCAAGGCGCCCCTATCGTGCAACCTTCTCGCATCATCCGAGGGTTAACCCTATCGTCCAGGGTAACCATGACGCCCAAGAAAGGTGTCGTGCGTGGCCAGCATCATAACGGTCAGCATCCTAGGGTTGGCATGTCAGGCATGAAACCATATTGTCCAAGCTTATCTAGGATAACGGCCAAGGCCACCTAAAGACAAGGGAGTGCATCGAGAACCCTCTCTACAAGGTGTTTCATCCAAGACTTAACCCTAAGGAGGGTATCGGGCAACATCTCATCAAGGGTATATCGCCCATCTATCAACTCCACCAAGGGTATCGACCAGGGGACCATAATGGGCACCAACTAAGCTTCAACTAGCCATATCATCCAGGGATACAAGGATCACCCAGGCAAGCTTATCTACCAAGGAATACATCTCAAGGACATATCGTGCATTAAGGGTAGACAACTCATGTCGCCTAGAGCAACACTAACGCCCAAGCTTGGGTTGAGGCTTCACATCGACCATGTCGCCCAAACCCTAACTCTAGGGTGGATAAGGGATATCGGGCACCAAGGTAAAACTATCTCAACAAGGTGTATCGTGCAGGGCACTCAACAAGGCATAACGCCCAAGCACACATGGGTATCGGCCAAAGGTACAACCCAAGACAAGAAGGTTATCAGGCAGCACTATCCCTAAAGTCATATTGTGCAAGACACAACCCAACAAGGTCATCTTCAACCTCAAGCACAAGGGAACCAAACCCTAATTGATCAAGAAGGTCGGATCACCTCTCAACATCCAAGAGAGAGGGGTTTTGCACAACCTCTTTCACAAGTCGGGCAACCACAAGGACCAACCTCAACATAGGTCATCAAAAGCTCACCTCTCAAATCCATGGTGAGAGGAGGGTATTGTCCAAGCAACTAGAATAAAAGCTCACCTCTCAACTTAAATGAGAGAGGGGTATTGCCCATATTACTAGAGCTCAAACTCACTTCTCTAGACCAAGGAGAGAAAGGAGTGTTGCTACCAAAGAAAACCCCAACTATGGTTCAGCCAACTAGGTGTAAAGGCATATAACCCATCAACAACAACAACAACATCATGCTCATAAACCATAAGATCAACAACATGTTCTAGAGCAAGAAACATAGATGCATGGCCGATTGTCAACATATATGAAACATGCAACATAGAGAAAGTGGTATAGCTAGGGTTAGAATTTATGTAACCCACCTCAAGCAAACTCCTCAAGCTCCAAAGCTCCAAGCTCACCACTTCGGCCACCAAAGGACAAGACCCACCTAGGGTTCGACCACCAAGCTAAAGGAAGAAGAAGGGATCACCACCAAGGGAGAAGGATCGGACACTAACTTACTCCAAAGGGTAGGTGTATCATGCACAAAGGAAGATAGGAGCAACAAAGAGTTAAATGGTTCCTATGGAAGAGAAAGGCAAGGCATATATAGATGGGGGGTCAAGGTTAGACCAAGGCAAGGTGTCACCTTACCAAGGGACACTTGTCCACATGTTTTACCACCTTGCAAAACTCATACACATGCCATGCCACTACTCTCCCAAGGTTCAACCACTTGTCCAAGCTATGGTGACACAACCAAGGAAAGAAGGTTAACAAAGGTCAAAGGCTAACACACTCCATCCATGGCCGATACAAACCTCATGGGCGACACAAAGCACCCTTGCCCAATACAGGGCTCAACCAAGCAAGGCAAGGCCCAAACAAGGGAGAACAAGGCCCAAAAGAGCTCAACCAAGCCCAAGACAACCCAAGGCACGAACCCAAACCTTCCTCTTAACCCTAGAGGAAGAAAAGAGAGAGAAATACATCTCTAAAGGTGACAAACTTGCTTTCCAACCCTATCTCAGGTTATTTTGCAAGTAGCACCTCAACTCTCAACAAAGCACAAGCAAATCCTAATCATCACTAAAGGTGATTAGCAAGCAACCAAGCACCAGGTTTAGGCAAAATAAATAGGGTAAGCCCAAAACGAAGGTCAGGGTCCTTACAGGTTTGGTATTCGTCTTTATCATTAGACTTAGCAGCAATTTCGCTGCCCATCTCATGTACCTTGGAAAACACCTTAGTGAATTCAGACATGACATCATTAGACAGGACACAACTGTCCTGTGAGCTTGACGCTCGCTTCCTGCGTATGATCGTGGTGGGAGTCCTTGCACCAACACCTTGGTTGTGTGATCCGCCGTTGGTGTCCTCACTTTGCGTCCCAGAATTACCCATGTCTTCAGTGAAACTGGTCGGACCGGTTGGACCGGTCGGTTCTGGGCTGACAAATGAATCGGATGCATCTAGGTCAATAGCAACATCATCTTTAGATGCGACATCAAAAGGAGGTTGTATATCAGTTGAGGACATTGCATGATGGCCCCTAGCTATGTTCCTCCCCCCATCAGCTTGACGTCATGGTAGTGGTAGAATGGTATGTTGATCAATCTCGCTAGTTCCTTGTTTGCCTAAAATAGGGGACAACTACTGATTAGGTCAATATTAACAAGTTTAATTTAATATATAATACTCAAGAGAGTGTATATTATTAGACATACTGTAAGTGCCTCCCTCCACTCTAGGGTGTCAGGCAATATTGGCTTGTACCTACTGTCATCGCATCCAACACCACTTTTGTTGGTCACCGGTTTTATCTTTGCATAGTCTCTCTTGAGGTTCTTCCACTGAGTTTTTAATTGATCCAACGTACCCTCGTTCCTCCCCATCCTGATATGCCAATCGCGTAACGTCTCCCTCCACACATCTCTAGTAAATATTCCATCGACGCACCTACCCATGTCATATTGTCTCCTCAATGCCGCAACCAGAGCCTCGTCCAACTCTTTCGACCATACAATACGGAACCTCAGGTCGGGTGCAGCCATAGTAGCAATGACACTGCGATATATCACTTTATTTTGGGTGTTTGAACAAAACCTTTATACGAACTTAGCATGAGACTACTCAGTTGAAAGGAATAACTTGTATTGAAGTAGTCTAAGACAAGATCCATTAGCCGGACCAGACATAAGATCCAAAATTTGTACAACAAATTTGAAATTTTTGTTAAATTTGAAATGGTTGTAGCAAACGCATCATCCAATATGTTCATTATAGGAAAACTACATAAATAGCAAGCATTCAACATGACATTCACATTAAACGTGTTCGTATTGCTCATGAGATATACCTGGTAAGCCGAATTGAAGGTTGAAGAGAGTTGCATGGCCAACGACAGGGTCAGGGACGGTACATACAAGAAATTCGGAGGGAATATAGATTAGCTGAAATAGTTGGATTATTTGCAATATAATCAGCAGAATACTAATGGGTGCATATTTTGGTCGTACATGAAAATTAAAATCATTCATTCAAGCTAACATATATCACAAAGCATAATTGTTTCACAACAGAACTGTCATTTGAAGTATAAATCCCTATACTAACATATATCACAAAATTCCTATACTAACTGGTAAAAAATTCCTAACCTCACAACACAACTGGCATTTGAAGTATATATCCCTATACTAACTATATATCCCTATACTAACATATATCCCTACACTAACATATATCACAAAATTACCTATACTAACTATAATTTCAGTTGTGTATATATTTTTATTATAAAGATGATCATGATTTTTTCTTGGAAATAGAGATGATACGATTCATGACATAACCTCATAAATTTGACCCAAACCTGGTTGACAAAGACTCTACTAAATTTCCACATGTCTTTCAGTATGTGGTAATGACCACATTTCAACAAGTTGTGTATGTGCTTATTGGTTCGAATTGTATGTTTGTTCCACCAGTCTATCTATGTCCCAGGTGGCGGGATGAATGAAGTATGTGCAATTGACCACAAGTCCATCTTTCACAAATTAAAATATTTACATGTACAATTACAGGTAAGAATTAGAAAATATTGATATATGTCTGCTATATCAATAGTGTGTACAATAGTAAAATTATAAAAATATTGATATATGTCTTCTATATCAATCACGTAAAAATATTTGAGCTTAAGAGGATGTGTGTACAATAGTAACATTGTTCCTAGTTAGAAAAGGGCTATAATATGTGGGTAAGCTGAACAGAAAGTTAAATAACAAAAACCATCAACTCATAAAGTCCATCTTTCAGAAATTAAACATTTTTTCTTTTGTCTCTTTTTTGGATTGGATATGAACATTATCATCAGATGTCTTCAGAAACATAACCTCATAAATAGGGAAAAAATCCTTGACACAAACATCATATTTGTATTACAAATATTGTTGCTGAAAACACAACGGTAGTTTGTCATTTGTTATGAAAAGCCCTTCTACATTCGCAATATTGCTCTTCCTCACAAGCCTTATTGTACCAAGTAATCATAATTCATGTACGTATAATGCAGACGGCAGTGCACGTATAATGCAGACAGCAGTGCAATTTCTTTCTGTATTTGCTACTCATATTTAGAGAAATGAAAGGACATGTTGATGTCATTTGTTTCTCGTGATGAAAACTGACTTAACTAAACAATTTGTATAGGAGGGAGGGTAAGGATTTATGTGGAGTGGCGTTTTAGAATAAACCAACCAAGTTTTCTTACCATCATTTTGTTATGCACAACTACATTGAATGTTGCAAAAAAATATTTGCTTAAATGTGAGCCACATGTATGAGTTGTGCCAGATGACGTTCACAAGAATTTTTACAATTTAGGAAGGATATGAATTAAATCTAGTGAATATGTGACATGGATAAGACATGGATTTTCTACTTAACATAGTGACTGATTATTTTTCAAATACAGAGATTCTAGTGGATAATTGCAAATACAACACTGCAGACCTTGGCGAATCATGTAGGTGGATTAATAGTGCCAAATACATGGATCAGATTGGAATGCACGGATCATTTTGCATACTCCAACCCCAGTTCTTATTCTTCTTGATTGAAACTAAAAATATGTGTACTCCCTTAACTCCCTAACTAATAAAACATGTGACAAGGCCACATTTGAAATTATGTTTCTAGTAGGTTGTGAATACTTGAGCTTTGAGGAAGATATGTTGAAGTGCATATGGAATGAAGAAGATCATTATAAATATAGTATATGATAAAATTAATGAGACTATGCCATAGTCATTGGAATGGACTTTATGATTGAAATAAGTGAAAATAACGCATCCACCATTGTAGTGTTTGAGGTATCTTCAAACACAAATATAATGAGGTCATTATGTCTATCATTCTAGAGCCAAATTTAGTGTGACTCTTGGGGGGGTTGATGGAGATGAAAGAAACCACATCAAGGATAGCCCAAAGTAGATGACTAGAAGAACCATCTTTCCATCTCAGAAACAAAACAGGCATCATTGAGAATACATGAAATAAATGTGTTAAGAATCATCAACCTTGCAAGTGTAGTATATGTAGACTACATATTGATGAATTTGTTAAAAGTAACCATTCATCTCATGACATGCAGCGATATTGTGACAAGGTCAACAACAATAGGAACAAGATGCTAGAATAAGCACAAAAAGATCTGGCCTAGTGTGTTACAATGTGGTAGAATAAGCACACAAAAAACTCCCTTACAAAATTAGACCTAGACAATGCATACAAATTTGTGTTGAGAATATTATTGAAAACCCCCATTTATTGGGTGCTTGCCTCTTGTAATGTTGTTTATTGGTGACACATAAAAAAGAATCAATAAATATATTAATGGTTGGAGTAAAGTGCCTTTGGCTAATGAACATGTATTTCCTTGTGGACAATGGTAAATTTTTTAATTACAGTTGTTCTTTAGTATGTTATCAATAATATTTAACATTAGGCCAACAGAAGAAAAGAGCACGATCGTCTCATGTGTAGTACTTGGAGTGTCGACAATGTTACAAGAATAGAGAGTTCAAATACAAGGGGCATACATACAATAATTCGTGTTTTCCTGGTAACTAACCAGCAAAACTGAGCTTTACTTGTTACTCATATACAATACAACAACAATATCATGGCGATAATACAATAGCCAACAACCATGTTATTTTACAACATCTCAATGACCCCTGTTACTCGTGGACATAATGCAACAACAATATTGTCCGAATCAAGCAAGCAGGCAACCAGAATAGGAGAAAACGTGTAAAGAGGCGAGATCACCTCCTTACTAAAATTTAAAGGAAATACAACATCCACAAGTTTTTAACAAAAATTGAGACTTTTGGGGATGATTGCATAATAATCCAATTAAATAAGCATGATTCCAGATACATAATAAAATGTCAATAGCAACGGAAGGAAAAGAAATAACAAGCCTTCTATTGGCCTTAATGTTTTATTACATCATTGTTTTCTAAATGAAAAGATAAGATAGCATAGAGGATCAAGCTATAGCAACCTAGCCATCCTTCTTCACAAGCAAACGGACACAGCAAGGAATCTTTCTTTAAGCCCTTCCTTCTCCTTGAAAAGCTCCAACACCTGGGTGGTTGGGAAGGCACCCAGCAAGAGGGAAAAACAAAGAAAAAGTATGTGTTACTCTACTAATCTATGCAAGGCAAAGAAAAGATGTAACAAGGAAACTAGTCAGGTATTTGGTGTAAAAGGATATCAAAGAGTATGAGGTTTTCATTAAAGAACTTGCCATTAACAAAGATAATAAAGGATTTTAGCATGCTTATTAATATGTCTATCTAACTAAGTAGGGTTGAGGCACCTACCGAACCTCTAACCTTAGGTGAGGGAAGAATTATAAACATTTCCAAGTCACCTACAAATTTTTAATGGGGAGAATAATAAACATTCCCCTAGGGCGATTTTATACATGCCCTCTATGGGTGGTTGTACATAAGTACCACTACTTAAAATTTAAATAGAACATTTAATTTCATGCTAAGAGATTTATGGCAAGAATAAACAAAATATATTCAACATGGCAATGGGCATAAATACCCAAACAAGAGAGTACCATAACTGAAACTGAGGCAATTAAGACAATTTAGGTTTCAAAGATATTCAATGATTTGGATCAATTAAACCTCATAAGAAAAATCTAGGTATTGGATTAAGTATTCCCAACTGTTAGGTAGATGTACAACATGACTCATAACAAGCAAAATCCTTACTAAACTCATACACATACTAAGCACATACCTTTGCCACAGATGTCCTAATATCCCTTTTCAGATCTTCTCACGAACTAAAGATCCAAACTTCCTAATATATCATTTAATTCATTTATTAGAATTACATGTATTCACTTAAAAGATTAGAAACCCTAGTTTACTAACTTTTTGTTCAAACCTTCGATTCAGACTTCAAAAACCTCATAATTGACTTAGTTAGGTTTTCCTGATCAAAATAACATATAATATTGTATATTTTGGAAATATAAATATTACGGTAAATTTTTAGAGATTTTTAAGTTAATTAATTTGATATTAAAAACACTTTTTCGCAAAACTCAAAATCAAATTTCAAAAATATTTTTATTGAATAGATCTCGTTTTCCTGATTTCAAAACACTATTTATTTTTAAATTTTGACCAACGAATTAATTATTAGAAATTATTTAGCCTCGACCAATCACAACCTGCTACGTAGGCAAGGTTGGAGTGGACGGGCGGTGACAGGCGTCCGGTTGCGGCGGCCAGCGCCACGCGAACGCTCGCGTTCGCTCGCGACCACTCGCGACCGACCGAGCGATGGAGACCGGCGATCAGCGAAAAGACGAAAAGGACCCCGCGCGGAAAACCAAAAGAAAAAGGCGGCGAAGGGCAAAACCGTAAAAAGCCACACGTCATCCTCTTCCTCCCGCCCGAGCGGCGCGAGCAGGCTTGCTCGGCCGTTTTGGGCAAATCCGTGTTTCTCGACGAAACTTCGCGTTTAGGTACTCGAAAGAACGAGAAAGACGAGACGAAGAGATTGGTACCTTCAATTTAGACGAAGATGGAGCAAACAGGGAGCACTTGGCGCCGCAAGGTAGGAGCTAACGGCGGCCCGATGGTGGTGCAAACTTCGACCAAATCAGAAATTAAGGGTATGGGGGAGTAGCTAAGGTGATGGCGGAGCCAGGGGTTAGGTTATATATAGGCAAGGTTGGCCAGGTTTAGGGTTTGATAGCAAACCAAAGGGAAGGTCGGCGGCCACAATGGGGGTTTCACAAATACCCAACAAAACTCGAAAAACTTGGGATAATCCTATGCGAAATCTTGCAAGGAACCCATTGCAACAAAAATCAGAGAAAAAGGTCGAGTAAATCTCGAGTTATCACAATTTAAGTAAACGAGAAAAACAACCTGTTTCCTAATCTAACTCGAGGTTGAAGACGATCGTGGATCGTCGGATCAGTGGACACGGGTCCACCAATCAACTTGGACCGTTTGATCTCACGTTAGATCAGGGAAATAACCCTGAGCAAAAACCGATTTTAAAATCCATTAGATTTTTAATCCTTTTTCTCTTTCTTATTTTGGGGGCTCAAACGTTGCCCAAAAATTATGAAAATTGGTTCTCTGACTTATTTCGACGCATAGAATCCGAATATGGAGTTAGTTTTTCATTTTGAGAAAGTTTATTATGTGAGTAAATTAATATGTCATTTTCTCTCTCCTCCTCCAAAAGAGGGGTTAACATTATCTAAAATTAATGTAACTTCACCCTTACGTTTTCTTAATGATTTGAAACACGATTTTGTAATTATCTTCTCAATATGACATTATCTTTTTATTTATTAAATTAATTAGAACTTTCTACACTCTTTCTCTCTCCTATTTTCCTATTTATTCATATGTCATCCAAATAAATTGCAAATTTGCACAGAGTCTTATTTTTATGTCTAGAATACGAATTTGAAGTTATTTCCCTAATTTGAGAGCATTAAGTATTTTATTTCTTTTTATTGTCTTATTTCCCTTCTTTCTTTGATAATGTTATTAATATTTTTATTTTAAATAATACTTGACCCTTAAGTTATTCTTTCCTCAAATAAACGAATTAGACTATCAAATTATTATGATGGTTTCAAATTATCTTGTTTGTTACAAAATCTTTGTAATTATCTTCTTTACTCATATTTTCTCATATTTCTTTTTACTTATTATATTTATCTTCTTTCTTTTATAAAATTCGGATTTCCTCCTTATTTCTTACATTCTAGGAAACACTAGAAGATTCTAGGACGAATTATTTTATCTCCTTTTTATTTCTTAAAGTGAAATTGCATATTAAACCCCTTGTCTAAATCTAACTGAGTCATTTGTACATGAAACCTTGAAATGAGATTATATGGGAAATATTTAACCAATAACTATCTAAATTTCTCTTAAATCAAGACCAAGGACAGAAAGAACGAAAATGGAGATTAAAGCTTATAGAAAAGAGTACAAAGAGGTACAAAGAGTTTTCAGTATGTTACAGCACTCCACCCCTTAAAAAGGATTTCGTCCCCGAAATCTCATACAAAAAGGGAAGGGTGAGTACGTAACATCTCATCTCTCAACTCCCAGGTGGTTTCTTCTAAACCATGATATCTCCACAAAACCTTTACTAACTCTATCTCCTTGTTCTTCAACTGCTTCACTCGGGAGTCAAGGATCTTCACAGGTAGCTCTTCATAGGTCAGGTTCTCATTAATCTCCACAGGTTCAATGGAGAGCACATGAGACGGATCCTTAACATACTTCCTCAGCACAGAAACATGGAACACATTGTGAATCTTGTCATAAGCAGGAGGCAAAGCTAGGCGATATGCACAATCTCCCACTTTATCTAAGATCTCAAATGGTCCAACATAACGAGGACTCAACTTGCCTTTTACTTTAGATCTTGCAATAGAACGTATAGGCTTGATCTTCAGAAAAGCATAGTCGCCCACTAAGAAACTTATATCAGACCTCTTCTTATCAGCATACATCTTCTGTCGGTCTTGAGCAGCTTTCATCCGTTTCTTTATCAACTGTATCTTCTCAAGCATCATCTGCATGTCATCAGACTTCACCAGAGAACGTTCTCCAACATCATCCCAATACAAAGGTGAACGACAAGGTCTACCATAGAGAGCTTCAAAAGGTGGCATACCAATGCTGGCTTGGTAGCTATTGTTGTAAGCAAACTCTGCTAATGGTAGATACCGATCCCAAGCACCACCCCAATCCATCACACAGGCACGAAGCAAGTCCTCCAGAATCTGAACTGTTCTCTCGGACTGACCATCAGTTTGCGGATGGTAAGCAGTGCTGAAACGCAGATCAGTACCCATCTCTTCCTGAATCTGACCCCACAAACGAGAAGTAAATTTCGGGTCTCGATCAGAAACTATCACAGCAGGGACACCATGCAGACGAACTATCCACTCCACATACAGCTGAGCCATCTCAACCACTTTATGTGTAGTTTTGAAAGGCAAGAAATGTGCAGATTTAGTAAGCCGATCAATCACCACCCAAACAGCATCATAACCTCTCTTGGACTTGGGGAAACCAGTAACAAAGTCCATTGTGATCTTCTCCCATTTCCATTCTGGAATCTCAAGAGGATGAAGAAGACCACCAGGTCGTTGATGTTCAATCTTGACTTGCTGACATGTCAAGCATCTTGCCACAAACAGAGCTATATCGTTCTTCATATTCTTCCACCAGAAACTTCGCTGTAGGTCCTTGTACATCTTGGTTGTGCCAGGGTGAATAGTGTACTTGGAACCATGAGCTTCACTCAGAACCTTCTGTCTTAGATCACCAACATCAGGTATCCACAACCTTTGTCTAAAGCGGATAGCACCATCCACTCCGACAGAGAAGTCAGATTGCGGTTTTTCAGCTAACGCTTTCAACTCTTCAAGCTCGGAACTCTCCAACTGTGCAGACACAACTTCTGAGATCCAAGTTGGTGTAACAGACAAACTAGCCATATGAACACACAACTTATCTTCATCTACTGAAGCAACAGGTTGAGGCCTCCAACTGGCAACATGTTCAAGGTTTTCCCACACAGAACATCTCAGAGCAGCACAAACAACATCCTTCTTGCGACTTAAAGCATCGGCTACAACATTTGCTTTACCAGGATGATAGGTGATGGTGAAATTGTAATCTTTAAGATATTCCATCCACCTACGTTGTCGCAAGTTTAGATCCTTCTGAGTCAACAAATACCTCAAACTCTTGTGATCAGAAAAGACTTCAAACTTTTCTCCATAGAGGTAGTGTCGCCAGATCTTCAAAGCATGAACTATGGCAGCCAACTCCAAATCATGCGTAGGCCAATTAGCTTCATTGGGTTTCAACTGTCGAGAAGCATAGGCGATCACTTTTCCGTCTTGCATAAGAACACACCCCAAACCTTGTCGGGATGCATCAGTGTAGATGACATAAGGTATACCCTCAACAGGCAAAGCAAGCACTGGAGCAGAAGTCAGACTCATCTTCAACTTCTGAAAACTTTCCTCACAATCAGGGGTCCAAGTGAACTTGACTTCCTTCCGAGTCAGCTTAGTCAATGGTAAAGCCAACTCAGAAAACCCTTTGATAAACTTCCGATAGTAACCAGCCAGACCAAGGAAACTACGGATTTCAGACGGGTTTCTCGGAGCACTCCATCTGGTCACAGCTTCCACCTTTGCAGGATCAACAGATATGTGGCCGGCAGAAATCACATGACCAAGAAACATCACTTCTGTTATCCAGAACTCACATTTCGAGAATTTTGCATATAATTGATTTTCTCGCAATGTGTGGAGTACAATCCGCAAGTGTTCGCGATGTTGTTCCAACGTCTCAGAATAAACCAAAACGTCATCAATAAACACCACCACAAACTTGTCTAGGTATGGGCGGAATACTCGGTTCATCAGGTCCATAAACGCAGCAGGGGCATTTGTCAAACCAAAAGGCATGACCAAGAATTCATAATGCCCATAACGAGTTCTGAACGCCGTCTTAGAAACATCTTCGTCCTTCACCCGCATCTGGTAGTAGCCACTCCGCAGATCCATCTTGGAGAACACTGTGGCTGACTTCAGCTGATCGAATAAGTCATCGATGCGTGGCAATGGATAACGATTCTTTACTGTCATTTGGTTGAGCATGCGGTAGTCCATACACATCCGCATCGAACCATCTTTCTTCTTCACGAACAGGACAGGGGCTCCCCAAGGAGAAACACTGGGGCGAATGAAACCCATGTCAAGAAGCTCTTCAAGCTGCTTCTTCAACTCCGCCAATTCAGCAGGTGCCAAACGGTAAGGTGGTTTCGATATTGGTGAAGTTCCAGGTACGAGCTCGATGGAGAATTCCACTTCGCGATTTGGTGGCAACCCGGGCAACTCCTCAGGAAAGACATCTGGGAAGTCCTTCACCACATCAACATGGTCCAGGGCAGGAGGTGTAGCTTCGAGAATTATGGAAGCTAGGAAAGCTCTGCACCCATGAGAGATGAGCTTCTCAGCTTTGATGGCAGAGATGACAAACTGTCGTTCTCCTCGCTTCTTGCCCTTGACACACACTCTTCCTTCATCAGGGTGGAAAAGGCTAACCATGGATTCCTCACAGAACAGAACAGCTTTAAACTTCTTCAACCAATCCATTCCAAGGATGATGTCAAAGACAGTCATATCAAGCAAGACAAAAACGGTGGGAAACATTATCCCGGATATACAGAGGTTCAGGGTAGGAGTTTGGAGATACGAGGAGCAGATTTTCCCACTAGGAGTTTTCACATCTAACACATGATCCATGAACTCAGATTCAATTTCAAGCATAGAGGCAAACTGGCTAGATATAAAGGTATTGGAGGAACCAGAGTCAAAAAGAGCCTTTAAAGGATGCAAATTGAGGTGTAGGGTACCTTCAATTACTTCATTACCATCACCATCTTCTTCAGCATTGAGAGCAAACACTCTCCCATTCCGCCTCTCAGCAGGCGGGCGTCTCGGATTCTGGTTGTTGTTGTTTCGCGGTGGAGGATTCTGTCTCGGCTGTTGTGGTGGCTGAGCTGGATTCTGCCCTTGCTGGAAACGAGGACAGTTAGGTCGGATGTGCCCAACTTGGCCGCACTCATGGCAGGTTGGGGGAGGACGATTGCCAACTCGAGCAGGTGCGTTGTTGGCGGGACATCTTCCAGGAGGATGGTGGCGATTGCATCTGTTGCAGCGATCTCGACCACGGTTCTCATGCTGATTCGGGTTCTTCCTTTTGTTGTTGAAGCTACCAGAGGACTGGAATCCTGGATATGACTCGATGGCGAGAGCTTTATCTACCATCTGCTGAAACGAGAGGGGCAACTGTGGAACAAGGCTTCGTCCAACATGATAGTTCAGACCTTCCAAGAACAAGGTTGCTCTCCTATCAGCTCCAAGATCAGTGGCGTAACGCTCCAGCAGCAGAAACTTCTGAACGTAGTCGGCCACACTCATGCTTCCTTGCTTGAGACTGTAGAACTCAGCCTCCTTCTTCCTCAGAAACGCGGGGCAGATGTACTTCTCTCTGAACAGCTTCAAGAACTGAGCCCACTCCATGGAGGAAGTGTCTCGGGTTCGAGCAACTCCATTCCACCAGACCCGTGCTGGTCCATCCAGCACATACGTTGCAAACCGAACCTTCTGGTGAGGAGGGCAAGCCATACCCTCGAAGGTCCGATCCAGGGCCAGCACCCAGTCATCTGCTTTGTCCACCATGTTAGGCTCACTTTCACCCTTGAAGTAGGGTGGCTGCATCTTGATGAAGTCGGTGAGGGTGAACTCCCTTGGCTTGGAAGCAACAGCAGCTATGGTGTTGAGTTGTCCCATCATGGTGGAGGACAACAGTTGTCGCAGCATCGCCAGTTCTTGCTCAGGAGTGAAAGCAGGAACACCAGAGTTTGATTGGTTCACAGCAGGTGTCGCCGGAGTGTCAGGGTTGTCGGTGTTGGACTCCTGGTTCGAGTTGTCAAACAGGTCACCTCTCCTGAAATTAGGGGTAACTTATTAAATTTTCAAGAGTAAAGGATCATAGATGAGAGGGAAAAGAAATAGAGGTGAGAAAAGGATAACTAGAATGCTATTGCCTAAAGGCATACTATTTCGGGCAGTTCGTATCAGCGCAGGCCAGGCCGGATCATATGGGCACGGGAGTCCCCGTATGCCAAGCTAGTGGGTCGGAGGAAAATCTTGCCAGCCCCCATGCCCTGATCCTTTCTAGACACCCTTGCCTCAACTGCATGCCCTAATAGTCGCCCTAAGGCTCTGATACCATGCTGTAAAGAGGCGAGATCACCTCCTTACTAAAATTTAAAGGAAATACAACATCCACAAGTTTTTAACAAAAATTGAGACTTTTGGGGATGATTGCATAATAATCCAATTAAATAAGCATGATTCCAGATACATAATAAAATGTCAATAGCAACGGAAGGAAAAGAAATAACAAGCCTTCTATTGGCCTTAATGTTTTATTACATCATTGTTTTCTAAATGAAAAGATAAGATAGCATAGAGGATCAAGCTATAGCAACCTAGCCATCCTTCTTCACAAGCAAACGGACACAGCAAGGAATCTTTCTTTAAGCCCTTCCTTCTCCTTGAAAAGCTCCAACACCTGGGTGGTTGGGAAGGCACCCAGCAAGAGGGAAAAACAAAGAAAAAGTATGTGTTACTCTACTAATCTATGCAAGGCAAAGAAAAGATGTAACAAGGAAACTAGTCAGGTATTTGGTGTAAAAGGATATCAAAGAGTATGAGGTTTTCATTAAAGAACTTGCCATTAACAAAGATAATAAAGGATTTTAGCATGCTTATTAATATGTCTATCTAACTAAGTAGGGTTGAGGCACCTACCGAACCTCTAACCTTAGGTGAGGGAAGAATTATAAACATTTCCAAGTCACCTACAAATTTTTAATGGGGAGAATAATAAACATTCCCCTAGGGCGATTTTATACATGCCCTCTATGGGTGGTTGTACATAAGTACCACTACTTAAAATTTAAATAGAACATTTAATTTCATGCTAAGAGATTTATGGCAAGAATAAACAAAATATATTCAACATGGCAATGGGCATAAATACCCAAACAAGAGAGTACCATAACTGAAACTGAGGCAATTAAGACAATTTAGGTTTCAAAGATATTCAATGGTTTGGATCAATTAAACCTCATAAGAAAAATCTAGGTATTGGATTAAGTATTCCCAACTGTTAGGTAGATGTACAACATGACTCATAACAAGCAAAATCCTTACTAAACTCATACACATACTAAGCACATACCTTTGCCACAGATGTCCTAATATCCCTTTTCAGATCTTCTCACGAACTAAAGATCCAAACTTCCTAATATATCATTTAATTCATTTATTAGAATTGCATGTATTCACTTAAAAGATTAGAAACCCTAGTTTACTAACTTTTTGTTCAAACCTTCGATTCAGACTTCAAAAACCTCATAATTGACTTAGTTAGGTTTTCCTGATCAAAATAACATATAATATTGTATATTTTGGAAATATAAATATTACGGTAAATTTTTAGAGATTTTTAAGTTAATTAATTTGATATTAAAAACACTTTTTCGCAAAACTCAAAATCAAATTTCAAAAATATTTTTATTGAATAGATCTCGTTTTCCTGATTTCAAAACACTATTTATTTTTAAATTTTGACCAACGAATTAATTATTAGAAATTATTTAGCCTCGACCAATCACAACCTGCCACGTAGGCAAGGTTGGAGTGGACGGGCGGTGACAGGCGTCCGGTTGCGGCGGCCAGCGCCACGCGAACGCTCGCGTTCGCTCGCGACCACTCGCGACCGACCGAGCGATGGAGACAGGCGATCAGCGAAAAGACGAAAAGGACCCCGCGCGGAAAACCAAAAGAAAAAGGCGGCGAAGGGCAAAACCGTAAAAAGCCACGCGTCATCCTCTTCCTCCCGCCCGAGCGGCGCGAGCAGGCTTGCTCGGCCGTTTTGGGCAAATCCGTGTTTCTCGACGAAACTTCGCGTTTAGGTACTCGAAAGAACGAGAAAGACGAGACGAAGAGATTGGTACCTTCAATTTAGACGAAGATGGAGCAAACAGGGAGCACTTGGCGCCGCAAGGTAGGAGCTAACGGCGGCCCGATGGTGGTGCAAACTTCGACCAAATCAGAAATTAAGGGTATGGGGGAGTAGCTAAGGTGATGGCGGAGCCAGGGGTTAGGTTATATATAGGCAAGGTTGGCCAGGTTTAGGGTTTGATAGCAAACCAAAGGGAAGGTCGGCGGCCACAATGGGGGTTTCACAAATACCCAACAAAACTCAAAAAACTTGGGATAATCCTATGCGAAATCTTGCAAGGAACCCATTGCAACAAAAATCAGAGAAAAAGGTCGAGTAAATCTCGAGTTATCACAATTTAAGTAAACGAGAAAAACAACCTGTTTCCTAATCTAACTCGAGGTTGAAGACGATCATGGATCGTCGGATCAGTGGACACGGGTCCACCAATCAACTTGGACCGTTTGATCTCACGTTAGATCAGGGAAATAACCCTGAGCAAAAACCGATTTTAAAATCCATTAGATTTTTAATCCTTTTTCTCTTTCTTATTTTGGGGGCTCAAACGTTGCCCAAAAATTATGAAAATTGGTACTCTTGACTTATTTCGACGCATAGAATCCGAATATGGAGTTAGTTTTTCATTTTGAGAAAGTTTATTATGTGAGTAAATTAATATGTCATTTTCTCTCTCCTCCTCCAAAAGAGGGGTTAACATTATCTAAAATTAATGTAACTTCACCCTTACGTTTTCTTAATGATTTGAAACACGATTTTGTAATTATCTTCTCAATATGACATTATCTTTTTATTTATTAAATTAATTAGAACTTTCTACACTCTTTCTCTCTCCTATTTTCCTATTTATTCATATGTCATCCAAATAAATTGCAAATTTGCACAGAGTCTTATTTTTATGTCTAGAATACGAATTTGAAGTTATTTCCCTAATTTGAGAGCATTAAGTATTTTATTTCTTTTTATTGTCTTATTTCCCTTCTTTCTTTGATAATGTTATTAATATTTTTATTTTAAATAATACTTGACCCTTAAGTTATTCTTTCCTCAAATAAACGAATTAGACTATCAAATTATTATGATGGTTTCAAATTATCTTGTTTGTTACAAAATCTTTGTAATTATCTTCTTTACTCATATTTTCTCATATTTCTTTTTACTTATTATATTTATCTTCTTTCTTTTATAAAATTCGGATTTCCTCCTTATTTCTTACATTCTAGGAAACACTAGAAGATTCTAGGACGAATTATTTTATCTCCTTTTTATTTCTTAAAGTGAAATTGCATATTAAACCCCTTGTCTAAATCTAACTGAGTCATTTGTACATGAAACCTTGAAATGAGATTATATGGGAAATATTTAACCAATAACTATCTAAATTTCTCTTAAATCAAGACCAAGGACAGAAAGAACGAAAATGGAGATTAAAGCTTATAGAAAAGAGTACAAAGAGGTACAAAGAGTTTTCAGTATGTTACAAAACGTGTGTTGTTGTTTGATAAGAACAAATACTTGCTTAGCCGAGATGACGGAAATAGGAGCACGACCAGACATTGCCAGGGATGAAATATGTGACAAGAAATTGAGAGAGAAATACACATTAGTTTACTGATTAAATCATTTATCGTTACAAGAGTAAAGATAGGATGCTAGCAAACAGAAAGAAAGAAAAGGGTCGGCGCAGACAAACCTTGCAAGCAGGTCGGCGACTTCCCAGTAAAGGGGCTCGACAGTGGCAGCGGAATAGAAGACTGTGTGGAGGGTTCGAAGGTGAAAAGCAAGAAGATCGTTGATGAAGCGCAGAACTATATAGCAGCCGCGACAGTGCTTGCCCTTGCTAGGGTTTATTGCACGACTTGTACACGGTGGGTCGCTTTGATGGGAGATGACAACTCGGGAGGGTTCCTTATCCGTGTGTAGACTGTCAATGTAGCTCGGCGCTTGCAGACGAGCCACCACACCCATACATCCGCTTGATTGACCTGGTATTCCGCCTACTCCACTGGGAAGGGTTTGTCGTACGCCAGTCGCCTACCATGGCTTTTCCGCTGGAAACGATGGGTCAGCTTTAACTCACGGAGAATAGTAATGGCAAGGTCGTCTCGAGGTCTCGGGAGAGAAGAGAGCACATACCACAGAGCAGAAGATAGAGCAGGTAGAGGGGAAAGGCGAAGAATGTCGAGATGGGTGTCGGGGCGAGGAGAGGATCAGATCGTGAAAATCGGTTTGTGAACCAGAATCCCGTCCCTCGTGGGACTGAGAGAACCCGGGTTAGTGGGTTTCGTTATCCCAAAACAGGAGTTTTTCAGGGTTGCGAACCAAACACAAATCAGCTTCAAACCGGCACTTGTTTGGCAGGGTTGGCACTAAAAGACAACACCAAACCATATTTCGGTCCCGTGCCAAATGTAGGCTTAAACTTCAATATTGGATGGGAAAACAAACGTCTCGCGTCACCTGCATATTATTGTCAAATAATGAAATTTCAATTACAAAATAAAAATGTATTTTCATTATTTTTAAAACAAAATGCCTACACATAATATACATTTATAAATTCAGTTTTCTTATTTAACGATATTAACATTATAAAATTTTATATTACAATTTTAACAAATTATATATGTCACGTACATGTGCACGTGTGCGTTCACTAGTACTTAATAAAACAAATATATCTAGAATGAGGCCTGTTTTTACGGCCCTACAAACTCCCGCTCTGGTGACCGGAAGAAGTCTTATGATTTGCTCGTAAGCATGCTGCAACAGGCAGCAGATTTATTCGCTTAACAGGCTGGAGCCATGACACCCGGAAGTTTCCTGTGTGGGACTAAACATATACAAGAAAATTGTATTGCACTAAGCTCATTTTCACGCCGCGCGCCCGCAGTATTCAGAGCTACCGAGTGGAGTAGTGGACGGAATAGCACAGAATAATAGTCGTGCATCGGAAAATGATGCACGGACGGCGGAATAGAACACATCCGCCAGCGATGGAAACGCGGCTGAGTAATGAGCACGATGCTTTGTCAATCCTCCAGGTCCACGAGTAGCACGATGATGCCTTAGGTGCTGTTTGGTTTAAGATATGATCTAGATCAGTAGCTATCTTTCTGTGTTACGTCAACGTTAATCCCAACTAATCTAGTTCAGTTTTAGTTCTGTTTTGTTTAGCAGAAATCAGACTGTAATTCAGACCAAGTTAGTCTTGTTATGAGCAGAATTCTATCTTAGTCTGGATTTGACTTTATCTTTTGTGCTATTTTGTTTTATTTGTCGGACTGGAAAAACACAAGTTACGAGACCAGTCCAACAAACGAGTGCTTGCAATGAGATTAAGTTACCAAACAGAAATAGGACTAAATCTAGATAAACAAAATCCAGATATATCGACTAACCAAATCCGGATTTCACAATCTCTAACCGAACTGGGGCTTAGAGTTAGGTCATCCACACCTCCACCCACTTACATCCCCACCCGCTTGTTGTGAGGTATGATCATTGTTGATGTTACAAAAAAATAAACTACTATTAAAGAAAAAAATTATGAAACAAATTTTATGTCGAAATAAAATATATTAGATTAATCACAAAAAATACATTATGTGAAGACCAATGTAGACATATTTTGAAATGTACAATATAAATTCTGGATATCGTATTGAGTAACAGTAGTAGTATTAGTATTGAACCTCTAAAACGATAATAATATATCTTAAAATATCGGTAATGTACCCTCAAACATTGCTACTATACCCAAAATGATTATCAAGTAAAATATTAAAAATAGTACCAGTTATAATAAACATTCGTATACCCATGTTTTTAAGGTATAATATATCCGAAAGTGAAACACTAGTATTGTACTCTCAAAAACAAGAATAATTACCCCAAAATGTAGGTATTGTACCCAAAACAATATTGATACATCCGGGTAGATAAATAAAGGAGTTAAAATATTGTGTTTTGTGATATATTACTCTCATTTTGGATACAATACACATGCTTACTTACTAATGTATCACTCAAAATATGAAAAATACACCCCGAAATATATCTCAACATACATATATTATATTTCTCTCATATTATCATTTCTTCAAAATATGTCAATATTAATTTTGTTGGAAAATATTTTTGTAAGGATTCTAATATTTTTTTCATCAAAAATATATTTCGGATTCAAAATTATGGACAAAACAAGTTTCTCATTTTTCTACTACTTTCATCTTTTATTAGTGTATTGTTGATGGTTAAACTGAACAAAGTGCCCATTCACAATCCTGAAAATCAACACGTGTCATAAGATTATGGGTAAATTTTTGTCTACGTAAACGACGAGAACGTTTGGTCGCGCTGGCGACCTGGAATGCTGAGTGGAGTCGACAGTAACCAAATTTTTATATGCGCATGTTGATGAACGATGCTTGATATTTTCCTCATCTTCAACACTCGAGCCATTGTAAATAGATGACGTATAAGTACACCTAAATGGTTAGTACGGACCTTTTAGATTGGTGTGGCGCTGTTTCCGCTCGATTCTTCGAAAGCTGGCCGCAGTTGAATATTTTTCAATCAGGCAGCGGATGTTGAAAATCGGATTCCAAACTCTTTAACGGACAGTAGCTAAAAGTTCACTAACGGCTGACATTAGGATGATTACATGCGTCTGCACTTGTCGGTAGGATAACCTGTATTCAACTGGTAAATATTGTTGGTTTGTTAATTACATATTCTAGATCCGATATCCGATAGGAAGATCCAGTAAAAGGACTATAACACAACTATGGTTTTTTCAGTTCTGTGAAGGGTAGGACTCTCCTCCTCAACTATTAATAAATATAAAAAGAAATCTTACGGTCTTACGTCTTATCCGCTGGACCTACCTAATATTGGAACTACATACTTACTACAATAGAAGAGGAGATTGATCCTTTGATAACGATGGCAGCACGAAGCACACAAGATGAACCAAAACAATCCTTTGTGAGTAAAATGGCTCACTCGGATGCACCCGTTGCATTCTAACGCATCCTTTAGCTTCCGGCCTTCGCTGCTTCACGACCCTTTTGTAGTGTCGGCTGCACCTTACTCCCGGCACACCACAAATATATGTAAGAGAGATAAGCAAGGTAAGCCCAACCTCTGAACCAAACCCCCACCTTCATTCTCCATCCATCCACATCAAAGATTGCCCTCCTGGTCAGGCGACAATGGGTTGCTTAGATAGTCCACGAGGTCTCCCTGTCTTTACCACCCTCCCTCGAATAATTTATGGTCACATAAGAGCTTCAAAAGCTGGATATACTGCCTTCTAACAAAAGTCCTCATGCTGACCCTAGATTCCCCAATTGAACCCCCCTTCCTACTTCCGCAATCGACCATCATGGCACACAACATGCCAACACCTCCCCCCACCTCTCAAGCACATCCCCACAGATCATGACAAACATCCCAAGACGTATTTGAAATTCCCTAACCATCAATTTGTGTGCCGCAATAGTCCTTGTCCTTGATTCTTGATATGTCTAACAAAAAGGGCTCATGTCTTCCCCAATAGGTGGCACGAAATGGTTTGTTGCTTGAGACTCATTCACATCTTGTAGTATTACATACAACATTCTAATTGAGCCAGATAGATCAATGTGACGATGAATGCATGTTCATCCAAATTTTAGTGTATTTAGCTTAATTGTGCATTCATACTCCTCAATTTACTTTAGAATTAGCTTATGTTCATATTCTTTAGTTGTATGTTGATTTCATGGGGTTTTGGTGGTATTTAATTATAGACTTCTGCTACAGGACTAAGCTTAGTCTCTCCATACCAATATACCATAGGGGTCCCACTATCCTTCAACGGATGGGATCCAAGAGGAGGCTGCCTCACACGAGGTGTGAGGCAGCACCCATCCCAAAATGAATTTTCATTAAAGTCATGTGGGCAATTCATCAAATTTTGAGACCAAAATCCATGCCTAGTGCTCCACATTAACTCTTTCTTATCATCGGTTTGTAGTTCCATTATTCTACACTCTTATTGGTTTGGGCTCCGCCTGTCAATGGTGAGATACACCCATGTGTCAACCGACAACACACCAACTGATGGACTACTGATGGCGCTAATCGATGGTGTTAACCTATGGAGTCAACCAATTAGAGCTTTGCACACCCTAGTCGATCTACATCCATCGAGGGGGAATCGTCAACCTATGAAGACTAAAATCACCAATTGATGACAATACAGTGATGCCTACCAATGAAGTTTTTGCACTCTTGTCAACCAAACATACCATCAACCGACAAATCCAACCAATGAGGATCTAAATTTATCAAGTATTGAAGCTTCTATGCGAAAACTGATGAAACATCTATGATCGCTAATTGATGGAATTGCCTAGTACGTCACCAACCAATGAAAGTGTTGATGCTGCCAACCGACCACCTACGAACAATGTCCTGGATTCTTAAATTTATGAAGTATATAACTATATCAATAATCCATCACCTCTCACCAACTGATGACCCCCAACAGATGTTACTACTTCAACCGTCAACCTGTGGGAATACAAGAGTTACAAGGCTCCTTGTATTTTTCCCACCAATGTGAATAGTATTTGTTGCTGTCAGAAACAGAATCCTATATTTGTTTTATAAATATGAGTCTCTGCCTCATGGTAGTGTGATGGACTGGATCTTCCTCTCTTTTCAATTATGTGATTCTAAAAACCTACCTTACTCAATGTTCTTATTTTACCATCAATTTTATAATTGAATTTGATTTGATCCATAATTGATAGCTATTGAGTGCAAATGATACCTTGGTGACACTTAATTTGACTCTGATATAGTGTTATATCATATAACACATCATCACCTTTCCCTTATGCTTGATCGTATCCTAGTGAACTTTTATGTCCTATTCTTGTCCACATTTTGTAGAACTCGTTCTCACATTTCTATTGCATGTCATTTCATCCAAATTGGAGCTCAGATGAGAATGGTATGTCCGTTTGAAGCCCTAATTCTTTGAAACCCAACTCTAATGTTTTTCCTACCCTCTTGAGCCTTTGAATGGACATTTTGGGCCTGGGATAACTTATTCGCAGGCCAGACACACCCTCTCTTCTTTTCCCCTTCTTATCTTTGCATGTATCTTGCATCTGACCTTAGCCCAATGTGAGCCGTCCGATCTGGTGAGCCATGGATTGTGGAGGGAATCCAATGACCTGGGATTCATCCCCTTCCCTGGGTTGTACATTGTGCAAAGACACAATTTCATCTACATTGTGACCGAAATAGGTCCCTTTTCACACCCATCTTGGCCTCGTTTGCCTCCCATCTGCCTCGCCTTGTTCCTATCTTTTGTTTCTCCCTCTTTTCCTCTCTCATAAAACCCTAATCGTCCTCCTTCAAAGTTGGCCTCACCCCTACGCCTTGTAGCTTTTTTGTGTAGCTGTTACATCTTCAATCACTTCCAGAGCCCCTTGACATTGGTGTTGGCAATGTGGGACTCGTATGAACCCTTCCAACCACCTTGCACTGCTCCACAGCCCATCCTTCCCTTTTTCCCCTTTCTTGCTGACGAGGGTTCCACCGCGGTGGAGACTCTCTCACGTGGGATGGGTCGGCTAGAGGGATGGGTTGAAAACCATTGGATCTCCATCCAATGCTAAACTCACATCCTCTCCCACCCTCTCATCTCCCTCTCTCTTCTAGGCTAGCCTCATATAGCAAGCCTGGGCATGCTACGCTCCCTAGGCCTGCAAGTCCTCAGCTCGCGTGGCAACGCCCAAGCCAGACGTGCTCGCGACCACTTGGCTCCGTGCCAGGATGCCACCAATTGTCCCCTGACACATCCTCTCAATTATCACAAATGCTCACAACCGTGCCAACCCACTGCTCACCTCCTACAATCTGGCTCCACCACGAGCCAGAGCACCCCAACGCCCATACACACAGCCTAGGAAGGGATCCCCAACCCTAATTGGCCCATTTAGGGTAAATCACCTATGAAATCCTTGATTAAATGTTCAATCTTCAAATCCTTGTATCTCCTAAGTTTCTTAACCAAATTCTATGATATTATATACCATTTCAATCAGAAAAACACTACCTTTCAATGATGTTAAGCTTTGTTGTTAATTTTTCTTGTACCATCCCTATTTTTCTAAATAAGTCTCTTATATTGTCTTTTGAATGGTGTTTAGTATCCTACATGCTTCCCTTGTGGTAATGGTGATCTATAACTACATATCCATG
The DNA here is from genome assembly GCA_963693085.1 of Alisma plantago-aquatica. Classification (NCBI taxonomy): domain Eukaryota; kingdom Viridiplantae; phylum Streptophyta; class Magnoliopsida; order Alismatales; family Alismataceae; genus Alisma; species Alisma plantago-aquatica. Next base: position 658,310,280 of record OY856411.1, read on the forward strand.
CAAACTAGTAACTTTAACCTACTTTGTTATTACTTAAGTCTTGGACCATCTGAATAAACCCTAATGATCTTCTTAAACCTCTATGGCTACCTTTGACCTAAAATTGGTTCTATTATGTGCATACATGATCAAGTAAACAACCTTTTCTTGGTTTGTTATGATACAATCCCTTAATCTTGAAATCAGTAATCCTTGCTATGTTTTATGCCTAGATTCCATGTAATATACTCATGTAATCTCTTGACTACTTGTAACCTATGTATGACCTCTAACATGTTCTAGATGCATATGTTGATTGTTGGGCTCTAATCTTGTTAGACCATAATCTAGTGGTGCACATGATATTGTGATGACTTCTAATTAGTTTCATCATGCTATAGCTCTAAATCCCAACTTGATCAACCTAATTCTTCTATGATTTGGAAATGAGACTTTGTTGCATGGAATTGAGGTTATATGACTAAATCTACCTTGCATGATTAGACAGTGATGACAAACTATATCTCATTATTCTTCCTCACTTACCAAATCATACCTTATCTATATCTTTATTTATTCATAATGTGGATGGTCTGCCTAGACCTAATGTTTAATATTGAGACTTGTATTATGAACAAATCAAGGCATGCATGTTTAACAAGAAGAGACCATAATTGAACTATATGATACTTATCGAATCAAGGCATGCATGTTCAACAAGAAGAGACCATAATTGAACTATATGATACTTAGGTTTAGGATACCATACACATGACATGATTCATGTTTATATTAATCAAACCTATTGATCTAAGAGTCTATCTTGTATCTTTTGCATGTTAGGTCCACTTGGGTTGGACCATCTCTAGAGATCTTATCATATCTTGCTCACTACTCGTAAGGTACGCTTGATCTCTTGACCCTACTATGATATTGGTTTGTTTGTATGTATGCTCGTATGAATGCTTTGCTACATAAATACTTGTTTGATCTATTGTTCCATATGAATACTACTTTCATGTTGATTATACTATGTTGGCAAATTTTGAACATAATTTAGAGAAATCTATTATATACCCTGGTCCTCCTACCTAAAGTTTTGGGGTAAGGACACCAGGTTGGCCATCTTACTTGATATGGTAGACCATTATGAAAAAAGGGTTACCTTTTGGCAATGACCTTGAGACCCTCACAGATAGGATAGCTAATGTTGAGCACCCTTATAGACTCTTCCAATGAGAAGTTATTATAAAGGCTTACAGTTGATATAATGGATAAAGAAACCTAAAACATGCTTTATATAAAATAAAGTCATTAAGTGATCTCACCTTATTAATTGTTCTTTCTTATTATGATGTTTCTAGCCAAGCAACTTTTATATTACTCTTAAGTTGTAGTTACATGTTTTTCATAGTGTACTCAATGCACTCACATTGATATATAATCTGTTTGTTGAGTTTGTAATTGCCAAATGAAGATCCACTGCACTCAAGACTCTAAGCTCTGAAATGCAATACAAATGGGTATACTTGAATCTGGAAATGGGTACATATATCATATCTTCATGTTTACAATCCTATTCTCTCTTGTTGTTATTGTTTTTACATATATATTTCCTATGTGAAATATTCGTTCCATTCTATGGACGGGTGCCCAAACCCTACTGCCACTAACTCTATAGTCAGTGGGGGTAGGATGAGGGTAAGCAATAGTTCTGTGACATGTAGGTTGTCTCTTCTCCATCCGATAGGCTTCCATATTCCATGCTCAATCCCAATAAGATACTCTCAATTGTTTGTTGCCATTGACCATTATCATCGGTTTGCAACCTCCACTCCATTGAGTCTATATCTCCTGTCCTCAAAAGAAAGTCCAGGATGCATTCAATCGATGTGTCAGATCAACCCCTTTATTTAGCGTGAAGCATGTTGTCTCACATACAAAGATTCATCGCTTCTACCAACACAAAAATGTCTCTTTTTTGTCCTTTGTTCTTCCTGAACTCGCCATGACTAGGTAGTGCCTTCTTACAGTAGGGAACGTGTGGGGAATATCCATGCTACCTAGTTTTGTTCTTTAGCTGCATCTAAATCTACATGAACATTGTGGAATTTTGAATCAATTATTTTGTGTTGGTATGCTTTTCTAAGTGGTAGGATTACATGTTTGCCAGACTTTGGAGTAAAGAACATAGAACCCATGATAAAGATGGTGAAATCCACTCACCCAAGTATTTCCATCCATTGATAATCTCAACATTAATTCAATCTTTTTATTATTTCTCTTAGCGTAATGAACTATCAAAAAAAAATTTGTTAAGTACTCTTCCTAGTTTGTTTGATCACATCAATTTGTTTTACAAATGTCATCCTTTATGTTTAATCCTAACTTATACTATGATAAGATCCACCCACTTTTGGGTGAAATTACTGGACTATTGTTTTGGTTACAATTATAGATTTCATCTCTACTGAATTTGATGTGCGATAAAAATACCGCATCAAGTTGTTCTTTTCCCAACAGGGGGGATTCATTCATTTGACTCTAACCAAAAAAATAAATAGGAATAGAACATCTCCTCATATACACTTGTATACCCTTTCCTAAATTCTATACATCCCCCTTGTCTTGCCTCAGGCCCACGCCTAATTGTGGGCCACTCTCCATTAGAAATAACAAAAGAAAAATCATCTATCCTAGCATGGACGCTACCTCAACTCTATCCCCTACCTATCCAAACAAGACAAATATATGATGTTCCCATTGCCTCAAGGTGCATCAAACCTCTTATATCTTATAAGCGTATAAGGAAACCTATAAACCATAATTTTTCGATCCGAACATCCTCTTTTCCAAATCTCAATAGACACACTATTCGTAACTCTCAGAATGCACTACAAATACATGCCATGTTGTTTAGGATTTGGGTTATGCTCACATGTGGGGATATCAATTAGTTCACATGTATAGACCATTGGGTTGATCGTATGGACACCGTTTCCAGAAGGTATGTTTGTTACATCACCATTATTTGGATCTCCTATTAGCACCCCGGTCTATCAGTTCATGACTTAATAGGTATTGTGATATATCCACAAATTTAACTCCAATCCTACAACTCCCTCTGTTTGGTTAATCCCTCCCCCAAAGTAGGCACAAACTCCTCATATGACGAGTGTGCCAGACTAGACCCCTATCTAGATGATGAGAATAATTTTCTTATTCTCAAATTGACTCACTTCATTGGGTATGAACAAATCCATTCTATTAACGATCACGATTCAGTCATTTCTCTACCCAAAGTGGCTCCTCTACTCCTTGCCACATGTGATGCTACTCTCATACCCGCTAACACTACAACTAAAATCTCATCAACAATTGATACCCCTTCTTACAGGCGCCAACACCTTCAAGGCGTCACTATTGTTTCACAATTAGTGGACATAACCAACTCCGATGATGACAATAAACACAATAAATAGATGAAATATGATGATGATTGCCTCAATTTATATGATGGAAACAACATATATGACTACGAATGCATCAAATATCTCTCACAAAATATAGAATTCCCCCATTGACCTCATCTAAAAGTTTTCATACAATACCTAATTTGATTCAATTGCATGTCACATAGGTAGGTAACATTCAAACAACCTTCCATCCAAAATGAAAATTTTCAAGTAATTTTTACATCTTATACATGTTTATCCCCACCCTCCATTTGACATAAAAAATACTTTTTTTCTCTCACATTAAGCTTCCTCACCTATGTTGTTGTTTTATATGTGATGTTATAAGTTATAAATGGCATGACTACTATGGTTGTGCTAAATATTATCATTTCTCTTCCCATAATTACACCTTTTTTGCATGCCCTCATTTTTTTTCTCGCCTAAAATATACACATAAAACATATCAGCACATCTTCATCCATGTTCATTCTAAAACCCTTCATGTTAAATAACCTACCTATGGTGAGACCCTAATTCCTTTACAATTATTTTTATTCACTACACCTTTCACTCCAACCAATTCACTACCCCTTGGTTGACACCCCAATTATGGTCATTTAATCAACATTCATGATCATATCACCTCTCTCACTAATGATGGAATTTATCCAAATGGAGGGGGCAAGCTGAGGACTTGGTACCTCCAAGCGTGGGAAAAATATCCATTCACTAATAGTATTAAGTATTATCTACTTCTCTACAATTGACTAATTACCAATTCTACTCGGTCAACATGATAATTGTCTTATTTAAAACACTCAAACCAGTACATATTCAACTAATTTTTTTTCCATTGACGGTTTGCAGTCTGTGAGATCGTTTGTTCGACGTTCGAGACGCCTCATCTTCTTATGGTTACACATTGGATAATAAAGTGTCGAGGCAAATAGAAGACACACTACAACGCTCTGAGTCCCGCACATGCACAAATTACCGAGAGGAAAATACGGCGGCTGACACTTGGGACTCTGGTTCATAAGAAGACCCAGCAGGAGCGGCAATGTGCAGACAAAATACCGACTTGGAGAAATTAAAAAAATATTAGAACAGTCATGTTGTATCATCATATCATATGAAGGGAAGAGAGATAAACAAATGTCTTTCTCCAACTTCAATGCTTCAAGGTATGATGCATTAAATATGTCATTTACTGTATGTTATCAGTCTGAAATGGGACATTAATGGAGACTGAAATTGTGAGACATTATTTTCTAATGTCAAGTAGATCGTGCCTTTTATGCATTAAATATCTCATCGCCTAAAAAAATAAAACACGATACCATATCTAAATTTGAGTCTTATTGTATGCCGCTTTGTTATGTAAAGATACATTATTTTATCTTTACACATATTGTTATGTGTACATATCTAAGTAGCAGATTTTTTTATATTGAGAAAGCAAGTTTATCTTAAGTAGCCATTAGATTTTTATTTCCTTAGTTCAAACATAATGTTCCATTTGAACAATATGTTCTTATTCTTATTTCTTTAGTTCAAAATAGTTTATGTGTTATGAATAATTTATTTTCAAATTGTGTAACAACAATCACTTGTCTACGAAAAATTCATTACCATGTCTACCAATTATTAATTTTATCATCAATTGAATCTAGGTGAAATATGAGATGTTAGATGTACATTATATTATATTGGATAACTAATTTCATTCTTCATCTAGGTCGGGGACTATGGGTAAAAACAAAACAATTACTTCCTTTTTATTATTTCATATAAATGAAGCAGAAAATCCATCATGCTCAAAAGTTGCATCTAATGTTCCTCCTATGGAACCTCATACATCATGGGAAATATAATTCAAACTAATCCTACTCATAAGCGCCAAAGTATGGAAGAAGAGAACAACAAACAAAATTCTATAGTTTGTGATCTAGGCTTGAGGTGACAAATTCGGGAATATCCTCTTTAAAAAAAAAGATGAAATACGACGTGCTTATATAACTTCCAGTCCTTACCAACATCATATGGAAAATTATCCAACATCTGGGTCTGACAAACATCCAAGTAGGTTACAACCATATTGGTCTCAAAAGTTCCCAACATGGTTAGAATACTCTCCATCAAAAGATGTTGCATGCTTCTTACCATGTTTTGTATTTTGCAAACCACCATCTAGATGTTATGGGTCATCTACATATATGATTGAAGGACTTTGAAACTAGAATAAAGTTGGGGTTTTGATTGTGCATTGTTGATGCATGTTGGTTTTGATCCTTGTTCAGTTCATAACTCAACTGAAAAGGTGTGCAAAGATTTGATGATTCAAAAAGGACACATAGACAAAGTCATCCTTCAACAATCAGAGCAACATACCTTATCTAATTGGTTGCATCTTAAAGCTTCAATAAACATTGTCAGTGGCTAGATTTTCAAGCTCATACATTTAGAGGACATGATGAATCTTCAAGATCCAGAAATAGGGGAAATTTTATTGAGATAATTAAGCTTTTATCTCAATATAACAATAATGTTGCTGATGTGGCCCTAGAAAATGCACTGGGAAATGCCAAATACAATTGACTGACAATCCAAAAAGAAATTTTACACATTATCTCCTCCAAAGTTCAAAAAGTTATCCACAAAGAAATTCTAGAGCACCATATTGCATTCTTGTGGAAGAGGCACACAGTGAATCAAGACGGGAGTAGTTATCCATTGTTGTTAGGTTTGTTGATGAAGATGGATTTGTTAAGGAACGGTTTCTCGATGTAGTGCATGTTGAAGATACAAGTGCCCTTTCACTAAAAAATAAGATCACTTCTGCATTATCTCAACATGATCTGAGTAAACAGTGTATACATGGTCAAGGATATGATGGTGCAAGTAACATGCATAGTGAGTGGAATGGACTGCAAGCCTTAATATTGAAAGAATGTCCATCAACATATTATGTTCATTGCTTTGCACATACAGAAAAATCCAATTGACTTTAGTAGCAACTTTTAGAGATGTAATTTGTGTTCATCAAATTTTCACAAAATTAACCACAATTGTTAACATTATGAGAGCCACTTGTGAACGTACAAAAGAACTACATACTTCACAACATAATGAAATTTTTGAGAAAAATACAAAAGGGGATATCAAAACTGGAAGATGACTTGATCAAGTAGCAAACTTGCAACGTTCTAGTGAAGCTCGATGGAGTTCTCATTATTCCTCTGTCTCTAGCCTAATACATATATTTGATTCAACGTGTGTTGTCTTATGTAATATTACAAAAAAAGGATCCACTTACTCTCAACGTTGTGATGCAGATATAACACGTAATACAATGATCTCATTTGAGTTTGTTTTTATTATACTACTCATGCCAGAAGTCTTGGTAATAAGTGACCGTCTACGCCAAGCATTGCAGTGTTAAGAACAAGACATAGTAAATGTCATGAGTTTAGCACAAGTACAAAGTCTCTTATTCAAGCCACGAGGGAGGATGGTTGGATGAATTTTATGAATTTTACAAAATCATTTTGCGTTGAGCATAAAGTAGAATTCCCAAATTTGCCTTCACATTACCTAAGTTGTGTACGTGTTTGACATTAGTCTAATGAGATTACAATAGATCATCACTTTCGAGTTGATATATATATTGTTGTGATGAACTTCAACTGCAAGAAATAAATTACAAATTTAATGAACATGTCGTGGAGCTTCTCCGTCTTACATTATCATTGGATCCAAGAAGTTTTAGGGTACAACACATCCGGAAGTAAACCATTAGTGTTGTACTCTAAAAAATGAGAGTACTTACCCTGAAATATAGGTATTGTACACAAAACATTGGTGATATGCTCGGGTAGATAAATAAAATGAGTATAATACTCATGTTTCGGTTTACATTACTACCATTTTGGGGGTATAATACACATATTTACTTATTGATGTATTGTACTCCAAATACGAATATTGCCCCCGATTCAAGCTTATTATACTGAAAATACGGATACTATATTCTCTCTTATTATCATTTTTTCAAAGCATGTCAACATTAATCTTGTTGAAAGTTATTTTTTTGTAAAAACCTAATATTTTTTGTTTTATGAAAAAATACATTTTGGAATGAAAATTATGGACAAAATAATTTTCTCTTTCTTCTACTTCCCTCATCTTTTGTTGATCTATTGTTATTGGTTATATGTGATAAAGTGCCCATTCACAATCCCGAATATGGTGTGGGTGAACGGATAGAACATAAACTATTGGGTAAATTTTATCTACGTAAACGATGAGAACGTTTGGTCGCGCCGGCGATTTGGAATGCAGAGTGGAGTCAACGATAACCTAATTTCTATATTCCCATGTTGATAAACGATGCTTGATATTTTCCTCAGCTTCAACGCTCGAGCCATTGTAAATGGATGACGTATTTAACACCTAATGGTTAGTACGGACCTTTTAGATTGGTGTGGCGCTGTTTCCGCTCGATTCTTCGAAAGCTGGCCGCGGTTGAACATTTTTAAATTAGGCAGCGGATGTTGAAAATCTGATTCCAAACCCTTTAACGGACAGTGGCCAAAAGTTCACTAGCCGCTGAGATTAGCATGATTTTATGACTCTGCACTTGTGGGAAGGATAACTTGGATTCAACTGGTAAGTATTGTCGGTTTATTAATTACAGATCCTAGATCCGATATCCGATAGGAACATCCAGAAAACGATAATAATATATCTTAAAATATCGGCAATGTACCCTCAAACATTGCTACTATACCCAAAATGATTATCAAGTAAAATATTAAAAATGGTACCAGTTATAATAAACATTCGTATACCCATGTTTTTAAGGTATAATATATCAGAAAGTAAAACACTAGTATTGTACTCCCAAAAATAAGAGTAATTACTCCAAAACATAGGTATTGTACCCAAAACAATGTTGATACATCCTGGTAGATAAATAAAGGAGTTAAAATACTCGGGTTTTGTGATATATTACTCTCATTTTGGATACAATACACATGCTTACTTGCTAATGTATCACTCAAAATATGAAAATTACACCCCGAAATATACCTCAACATACATATATTGTATTTCACTCATACTATCATTTCTCATTTCTTCAAAGTATGTCACATTAGTTTTGTTGGAAAATATTTTTGTAAGGATTCTAATATTTTTTTTCATCAAACATATGTTTCGGATTCAAAATTATGGACAAAACAATTTTCTCATTTTTCTACTACTTTCATCTTTTATTAGTTTATTGTTGATGGTTAAACGGAACAAAGTGCCCATTCACAATCCTGAAAATGAACACGTATCATAAGATTATGGGTAAAATTTTGTCTACGTAAACGACGAGAACGTTTGGTCGCTCTGGCGATCTGGAATGCTGAGTGGAGTCGACGGTAACCAAATTTTTATATGCGCATGTTGATGAACGATGTTTGATATTTTCCTCATCTTCAACACTCGAGCCATTGTAAATAGATGACATATTAGTACACCTAAATGGTTAGTACGGACCTTTTAGATTGGTGTGGCGCTGTTTCCGCTCGATTCTTCGAAAGCTGACCGCAGTTGAATATTTTTCAATCAGGCAGCGGATGTTGAAAATCGGATATATTCCAAACCCTTTAACGGACAGTAGCTAAAAGTTCACTAACCGCTGACATTAGCATGATTCCAAGCGTCTGCACTTGTTGGCAGGATAACTTGTATTTAACTGGTAAGTATTGTCGGTTTGTTAATTACAGATTCTAGATCCGATATCCGATAGGAACATCCAGTAAAAGGACTATAACACAACTATGGTTTTTTCGGTTCTGTGAAGGGGTTGGACTCCCCTCCTCAACTATTAATAGATATAAAAAGAAATCTTACGCTGTTACGTCTTATCCGCTCGACCTGCCTAATATTGGAACTACATACTACAATAGAAGAGGAGATTGATCCTTTGATAAAGATGGCAGCACGAAGCACGCAAAACAAACCAAAAGAGTCCTTTGCGAGTATAATGGCTCACTCAGATGCATCATGCACCCCTTCCAATCAAACGCGTCCTTTAGCTTCCAGCCTTCGCTGCTATACGACCCTTTCATAGTGTCGCCTTCTCCTTACTCCCGGCTCGCATACCACAAATATATGTAAGCGAGATAAGCAAGGTAAGCCCAACCTCTGAAACAAACCCCGACCTTCCTTCTTCATCCATCCACATCAAAGCTTGCCCTCCTGTTCAGGCGAGAATGGGTTGCTTAGATAGGCCACGAGGTCTCCCCGTCTTTACCACCCTCCCTCGAATAATTTATGGCCATATAAGAGCTTCAAAAGCTGGATATACTGCCCTTTGACAAAAGTCCTCCTGCTGAACCTAGGTTTCCCAACTAACCCCCCCTTCGTACTTCCAATCGACCATCATGGCACACAGCGCGCCAACACCTGCCCACCTCTCAAGAACATCCCCACAGACAGTGGCGTAGCCAGAAATTCTGGTGGGGGGGGGGGCACCATTTAATTGAATGATTAATCCAAGTCTTGAGGTAGGGCACCAATAGTATTTTCTTCTTAGATTACAGCTCATCTTATACTAAGTAATGTATATTTATAGAAAATTGGGTGGGGCACGTGCCACCCCAACCCAATATGTGGCTCCGCCACTGCCCACAGACCATCAGTAACATCCCAAGCCATATTTGAAACTCCCTCACTGTCAATCTATATGCCGCAATAGTCCATGTCCTTGATTCTTGATATGTCTAACAAAAAGAGCATGTCTTCCCCAATAGGTGGCATGAAATGGTCCTTTGCTTGGTACTTCTTCACCTCCTGTAGTATTACATGAAACATCCTTATTAAGCCAGATAGATCAAGGTGGTGATGAATGTATGTTCATCCAAATTGTTGTTGTATTTAGCTTAATTTTGTATTCATACCCCTCAATTTATTTTAGAATTAGTTTCCATTAATATTCTTTAGTTTTATGTTGATTTCTTAGGGTTTTGTTGATATTTATAGACTTATGCTACAGGCTTGAGCTTAGTCTCTCCATACCAACATAGCATAGGGGTCTCACTGCCCTTCAATGGGTGGGATCCAAGAGGAGGTTGCCTGACACGAGGTGTGAGGCAACACCCTATCCCAAAATGGATTTTAATTACGATCAGGTGGGAAATTCTTTGAATTTTGGGACCAAAGTCCATGCCTAGTGCTCCACATCAACCCTTTCTTATCATCGATATGGGGTTCCATTATTCTAAACTCTTACTGGTTTGGACTCTGCCTGTCAACTGATGAGATACAACCATGCATCAACTGACAACGTACCAAGTACTGATGGACAATCGATGGCACCAACCCATGGCACTTAGAGTCAACCAATGATAGCTTTGCACATCCCTTGTCAATCGACATCTAATGAGGCAGAATTGTCAACCTATGAAGACTGGAATGACCAAATGATAATAATCCAACGATGCCTACTGATAAAGTTTTTTCACTCTCGTCAGCCAAAAAGACATCAACCGACAAATACAACCAACAGGGATCTAGATTTATCAACTATTGGAGCTTCTATGCAGAAACTGATGAAACATCTACAATCGCCACTTGATTGAATTACCCAATATTACCAACCATGGAAACGCCGACGTTGCCAACCGACCGCCAATGAAAAAAGTCATGGGTTTGTAAATTGATGAAGTATCTAACTATGTCAATAATCCAACACATCTCACCAACTAATGACCCCAACAGACGACATTGCTTCAATCGTAAACCGATGGGAATATGGGAGTTACACGACTCCTTGTACTTCTCCCACCAACGTGAATAGTATTGGCTGCTGTCAGATATGGATACCCAATATTTGTCCTATAAATATGAATTTTTTGTTCATGGTAGGTTGTATCTTCTCCAACCGCTAGGCTTCCACATTCCGTGCTCATTCCCAAGAAGACACTCTCAATTGTTTGTTTCCATCGACCATTATCATCAGTTTGCAACCTCCACTCCATTAAGGCTTTATCTCTTGACCCTGGAAGAGGAATGTCAAAGATGTTGCTTCCACCATCCATCCACCTACTATTTCCTTTATAGAGGCTTAGATATAAGAAAGGAAGGAATGATAAAGTAGAAGGTCACTTGAAGAAATTCCAGGATGCATTCAACTGATGTGTCAGATCAACCCCTTTGTTTAGCATGAAGCATGTTGTCTCACATCCAAGGCATCATCGCTTCTACCAACACAGAAACTGGCTCTCTTTCTTATACCTTGTTCTTCCTGAACTCGCCATGACGAGGTAGTAGCTTCTTACACTAGGGCCCGTGCGGGGAGTATCCATGCATCCTTGTTTCATTCTTTAACTGCATCTAAATCTGCATGAACATTGTGGCATTTTGAATCACTTATTTTGTGCTTGTATGATTATCTAATCAGTAGGCTTATATGTTTGTCAAATTTTGGTGTAAAGAACTTCGAACCCATGATACCGATGGTGAAACCCACTCACCCTAGTATTTTCATCCATTGATAAAATCGTCATGAATCCAATCTTTTTATTAGTTCTCTTAGTGTAATCAACTATCAACCACCTTTTATGTTAAATACTCTTCCTAGATTGCTTAATCAAATCAATTGTTCTTGTAAATGTTATCTGTTATGTTTAATCTACAATTATACTGTGACAAGACATGTCCCCTTCTCGGTGGAATTGTTATACTATTGTTTTGGTTACAGTTACAAATTTTATCTCTAGTAAATTTGATGTGTGATAAAAATCCTACATCAAGCTATTCTTTTTCCAACTGAGGGGATTCATTCATTTGGCCCTCACCAGCAAAAAAGGGTCAACCAAAAAATTAAAGATGACTAGAACATCTCCTCATATACACCCATATACCCTTCCCTCAACTATATACATCCCCCTGGCTTGCCCAAGGCCCACAACCAATCGTGGTCCACTCTCTAATAGAAATAACAAAAGAAAAATCATCTATCCAAGCGCAAATGTTGCCTCAACACTGTCGTTTATATATCCAAACAAGCCTAGTGTATGGTTTTCCCATTGTCTTAGGGTGCATAAAACCTATTACATCCTATAAGCACATAAGGGAACACGTAATCCACCATGTTTAGATTGGAACCTCCTCTTTTCCCAATCTCAATAGCCACACTATTTGAAACTCTCAGACTGCACTATAAATACATGCCCGGTTGCTCATGATTCCTCTGATCACTCTTACATGTGGGAGTATTAATTAGGTCACATGTATTGACCATTGGGTTGATCGTATGGACAAATTTTTCCATAGGGTATGCTTGTTTCTTCACCATTGTTTGGGTCTCCCATGAGAATCTCAGTCTATTAGTTCTTGACTCAGAAGGTATTGGGAGTGTGCCAGACTAGAGTCCTATCTGGATGATGAGAACGATTTTCTTAATCTCAAATTGAGTCACTTCATTAGGTATGAACAAATTCATTCTATTGACAGTCTCTATTCGATCATTTCTCTAACCAAAGTAGCTCCTCTACTCCTTGCCACATATGATGCTATTCTCATACCCACTTACCCTACAACTAAAATCTCTTCAGTGATTGTTACCCCTTATTACAGGAGCCAACACCTTCAAGCCATCACTAATTTTTCACAATTAGTGGACATAACCTCCTTCGACGATGATGATAAATACAATTAACAAATGGAATCTGATGATGATTGCCTCAATTTATATGATGGAAACAAAATATATGACTAGGAATGCATCAAATATCTCTCACAAAATATAGAATACCCAAGTTTACCTCATCTAAAAGTTTTCTTACATTACCTAATTTTATTCAATTCCATGTCATTTACATAGGTAACCTTCAAACATCCTTCCATCCAAAAAAGAAATTATCATAGCAGTCTTTACATCCTATACAAGCATATCCCCACTATCCATTTGAAATAAAAAATCATTTTTTCTCGCACATTGAACTTCCTCACCTATGTTGTTGTTTTATATGTGATGTTCTAAGTTATACATGACATGACTACTATGGTTGTTCTTGGTATTTTAATTTCTCTTCTCATAATTACACCTTATATGCATGCCCTCATTGTTTTTCTCACCCAAAACATACACATAATGCATATAAGCACATCTTCCTCCATGTGCATTCAAAAACCCTTCATGTTAAACAACCTACCTATTATGAGACCCTAATTCCTTTACAATTATTTTTATTCACTACACCTTTCACTCCAACCAATTCACTACCCCTTGGTTGACACCCCAATTGTGGTCATTTAATCAACATTCGTGATCATATCACCTCTCTCACAGATGATGGAATTTATCCAATTTATACCACTTGTTTCCATATAATTATTACATGTTAAATCAACTTCGCATTTCCAAATCTTGAGGGTTCAAAGATAGAAAACATAATTTTGTGGACTTAAACAAGCTTTGAACTTTAATTCAGATTTTTACAAGTTTTCTCAATAATTTTCATAGTTGAGTTCCTCATGTGTAATGTATTCATTCTATTGCAATAAGTAATTCAATTTCCTTTTTATATATCTTCAATAACCAACACAATTATTTTAATGGGGAAGATATTCAATTCAACTCCATTCCTTTTTGACAAAGAAAAGAAACGGGAAAATTTGTTCCTACAATTTTCATCTCTCTTCCTCTTGTTTTTGTTTACTGAAATTTTATTGTTTCAAAGATGAAATATCAATATTAAGGAAAGATAATCGATTATAGATACACCTAGAAACTTTTTGAAAGTCAAAAACCTAGAGAAGGAAATCTCAAGTATCCAACTGAGTTGATCCCCCACCCGAAGGAAGGCCACTTTCCACCAAGGTGCCATGCTACTAAATGTGGCATTTCACTTGTGGTTCATGATGTGGTTGTGAGATAAAGTAACACTAAATAGTGTTTATATCCAATTGAATATGAAATGACTCTCTCATTGAATGTGTTGTTCTCCTGGTTGTAGGCGTGATGTTGTAAATCTAAAATCCAATCACACAACACTTGATACTGGTAAGTGACCAAGGTTCAGTTGTCTGGTGTCATGAAGTTCTTAGGATCTTTATAAGAATCATAAATTTCTATCATCTTTGTATTAGCCACTTAAATATGAATATAGATGATTTTGATTATAAACTATAAAAGATCTAAGCTAGTGAAAGAATTAAAAACTAAACTAGATAAGATCCTTCAAAGCCAAAGGTATTTGATGAAAATTCAATGGTAAACATCCAGATCTGAGCCTTTAGCTTCCTAATGAAACCTCTTATCCATCCAAGACTAACAAAAACACTGAAATAAGTTTCTATGGAGTTATATGTTAAACTCACTCTACTCAAACTTCTCTTGAATTTGAACAAAACATGTTAATTTTGTGGATGCCCCCTCTCTCAAGAAAAATGTCAAAACCTACATGTTAAGGTGTGACATAGTAAAAGACTCAATACAACCCTCCTATGTTGGTGTCAGGACGGATCTTATCTCAAGTTGGGTACACTAATGTGTTGCGACCATCAAAAATAGCATAGAGAGACATTCAATAGAGAAATATAAATGGAAGCAGAAAGGAGCTTAAAATTGTATTAAAATGATATATACAAGTGAAGAAAAAGAAATTTCAGAAATAAGGACTTCCAATCTAGAGATGGAAACTAACTACGTGTGTCTAAATCATCTAAAAAATGCTCTCTAATATAGTTGAATTCTTTCATTAGTTATAGGTCACTGGGGATATTAGAATGATAGGTAAGTAAGGGAAGAGACGATGGCAAATACACACAATTATATTACATTGTAGCATGATCTCAAACTATTCAATAGTCTATATCTTGTAAGGTGGTATGGTAGTGGTAGAGTGGTATTGTAGTTTGTGGCTAACTGTAGGGAAGGTGTTTATGGAAGTACCATAATGTCATTGTCTGAATTGTGGAGGTCGAGTGTTTGTAGCATGGATGAATGGAGTGAATTGGGGTGGAGTTTCTATCCCAAATGTGGAGGGATTGTATTTTTTGGTGTGGGATCAAATCTAATGATATAAGAGACCTTTCACTAGAATTCTGGTGGTGTTCAGTCACGAGGAGGTTGTACCCAAGATGGGTGATCATAATATCCAAGCATTCTATGACATCTTTGCTCGGATGGCGATAGAGCATATTATAGATCCAATCCAATTATAAGTCATTTGATCAAATAATTTATGGCTTTGGGGATCATTCCTCGTATTTAACTAGATAGACTTGGAGCAGTCAGATCAGCTTTCAAGATTTGAATTTTCTAGCTTGATCTTCAGTTACTTTCGATGTTCTTATCTTGTTACAATAGAGTATATTTGTTGGCTATCCAAGTTTGAAGAAACTTGATTTGTTTAATAGAAAAGATAAGTGATGTCTATCTTTTCTATAGTGGTTGGGCCTTCTTTTTCAGCTTAATGAGATTTTCATGTGTAAAACTAGACCTGCAGGAGGACATTGGTAGAGTAGTCAAATAAGTTCAGAAATGTAGTTGAATTAAGGTAAGGTTGTGGTTTCCTTGTTCATTCTATACAACATTAGTAAGTATTAAGATGCATGTAGATTATAAACACATTTCTATCAATCATAAGGAAAATCAAACTATCGATTGCCACGAGAACAACAAAAAATGGATGAGATAACCACCCCGTGTTTTCAGGAATATAAATCAACTATAATTAAGAAAACATTTTGATGAAAAAATAATTCAATTTAAAGAATGTTTTATTCCATAGAAGATAATATTAGGAGTTTCTTCATTATTTCTAACACAAGAATATCCCCATTCTCTTTCTATTGTATCTAATTTTAGTGGTCTCTCTGATGTGTGTGGTTTTTCATAGGAAAAGTCACCTAGGCGAGAGCCTCTAGATTTTACCCAATCTACGTACAACAGTCACCACACGCAAGTGGATGGATCTTTTCATAGTATAATTCATGATCGAACACAAAGGACAACATTTTTAAGAATAGACTGATGAATATAACTCGGAAGGAACTTGTATCTATTACATGATTGATTTTGGTTTAATGTAACTAAGGTTTCAAGAATAAAAAGGTCTAGATTAAGGGTATAGTTATCAGTGCATGGGAGCACAATGCTGCAAGGGTTTCACCACTGCTATATATCTTTTATTCTATCAATGCATCATATTAAGCATGAAAATACATATGTTCCAGCTAGACAAATCTCCCTTTTGGTGTTAGGATTAAAATATGGATAAATATCACTCTAGGCTTGTCGTCCCATTACCTAGAGATCACAGATTTATCTTGAGAAACACCCATATGAAATTTTGGTCAAGGGTTTAACAGGAATTAGTCGATATCCAAAATTCTAGGTTCTATCTTTTTTACATCTAAGATCTGATAAACATATAAACTTGAAAATCATTTAAGAATATAATCATAAAAATGACTGATTCCAAACATGTAATGATTCATACATTAATATGTACAGTAAAGAGAACAAATCGAGTAGTATGTCTACCCCCCACACCTTAGTAAAGAGAAAAAAGGCAGTAGTAACACGTTGATGCCCTTTATTTATGATGAGAATATGTGCTCGCGTCGGGGATCTAGAATGGAGAGTGAAGTTTGACAATAAAAAAAATTATATCCCTTTTTTGTAAATATGATGTTTGATATTTTTCATAGCTTCAATACTAGAGCCATTGTAAATGGATGACATATATGTTCACCTAACGGTTAGTACAAACTTTCTAGACTGGTGTTGTTCCATTTCTACTCAAATATGCAAAATCTAGCCATAGTTGAACTATTCTAAATTGGGCACCGGATGCTAAAAAGTAGATTTCAACTCGTTAATGGATAGTAAACAATAGTTCACTAGCCACTAACATTAGCATTATTTTATGTGTCTACACTTGTCAGTTGGATTTAACTGGTAAGTATGGTCCCTTTGTTAATTTCATGTTCTAAATCTGATATCTAATAGGAACATCCAAACTAAATATTATAACAAAAACTATGCTCTTGGTGGTTCTATTAAGGGGTTGGACTCTCCTCATCTATTAATATATATATAAAAAAACCTTAAATGTTTAGTCTGTCTTGTCCGCTCATCCTATCTAATATTGGAACTAAATACTTTTATAATTGAAGAGGAGATTGATTCTATAATAAGGATGGAAGAACAAATCACAAAACACGAACCAAAAGAATACTTAATTTGTGAATAAAATGGCTCACTTGGATGCACCCCTTTCATTTAAACACATGCTTAAGCTTCTAACCTTTGTTGCATCACCACCCTTCATGGGGATACCTTGCCCCAACCCTCCTTCACCATCCTTCTAGGTAAAATCTTTCCCTCCTGGTTAGGTGACAATGGATTTCATAGATAAGCCGTAAGGTCTCCACCATCTTGACCGCCCTCCATCAAAGAACTTATGACCATGTAACAGCTTCAAAAGTTGGATATACTACCTTTTTGAGAAAAGTCCTCCTATGGATCCTTGGCTCCCCAACTAAACCCCCAGCTCACTTCTGCAATCAACCATCATGACACAAACCATGCTAACATCTCCCTGACATCTCAAGCACATCCCCATATACTATGAATAACATCCCAATTCAAATTTGAAACTCCTTCACCACCAATTCTATTTATTTCAATAATTACTATCCTCAATTATTGACATGTCTAACAAAAAGAGCCCATATCTTACCTTGTAGTTTACATACAACATTCTTATTTATCTAGATAGATCAGGGTGGTGATGAATGTATGTTTATATGAATTGTAGTTGTAAGTTTTGCATTCATACACCTCAATTTACTTTAGAATTATCTTCCAATAAGATCTTTAGTTTTATGTTGATTTCTTTAGTGTTTTGGTGGTAATTATAGACTTTTGCTATAGGCTTGAGCTTAGTCTCTACATAACAACATAGCATAGGTATTCAATGCCCTTCAACATGTGGGACTCGAGAAGAGGCCTCCTCATACAAGGTGTGAGGTAGAGCCTCATCCCAAAATGAGTTCTCATTTTGGTCATGTGGGAAACTCTTTGGATTTTGGGACCAAAATCTATGCCCAATGGTCCACATCAACCATTTCTTATTATCAGTCTATGGTTCCATTATTGTAAGGAGTGGAATCCCAGAGGGGATCCACTCCCTACTAAAATAAAAAGGCATCATCCCATATAACCAAACACCAACAGAAAATTTTCAAAAAAGAGATGATAACCAATTCATTCAACATGTATGTATCATAACACCAAAATCAGTAGAGAAATTTATAAAGTATCTAACCTTTACAAGCTTGTTATCATCACTAGTCTTTCACAACGCAGGGTGAGATAAAAGAAAAACTAACTAAACATAGGACTAGCTAAGATCACCTAACCATTTCAAGAAAGTCTCCCATAAGGTTTCTGTTTAAACTTGATGAGGTCCTGGTACAACTTGGCTGTCACCTGCTTGACCTATACCTGGTGTTGGATGTATAGCCCAGCAAAAGGAGAAGAGTAGATATGTCAACAAACAATGGTATGTGCATATTAATTAAGTATTGAGAAATGATAAGAAATAAAGGACGTCAAATAAAAGGCTTCCCATGGAAAAAGGAAAGGACTACCCAAGAGGGCATCAAGAGAGATGATTTGCAAATGTAAGATATCAAAAGAGATACTTGTTGTAAATAAACAATAAAGTTGTGCCACTTAAGCACATATCATGAGATTAGGGAACATAACCCATCATCAATAACATCAACATGCATGCATGTGAGATAAGCATAACACTAGAACAATATAAAGACATTGGCAACATAGCCTCATAAACTTGAAACCTGATAGAGAATGGCACATAAAAAAACTCCCCAACATATAAAGTGTGGGCACAAAACCCGGGCATGAGGCACTTAACCTCCATCCCAAAAATATAATAAGGACACATAACCCAAAAACTAATGCAATTACACTACTTTAGGGCTAGTAAGTCACATAATGTACTTAATGTAAAGGCAAGTATAAAGTGTAGTCAGAATAAACAAGTTTCCATCAAATAAATGGACAATATAAACAACCATCACATGAGTGGGCAAAAGTTAGGGTTTCAACAGGAATAAAGGTACAAGTTAGTTTTCAAAAGAAAGTCCAACAAAGTAGAATGATCATAAGATCATAACCCAATTCAATGTTTCTCATGGAATAAATTCTAAAAATAGAGACTGTGAAGGCTATGAAGAAAGAGATAATTTAGGTTTATTGTTCCACAAGAATAATAGGTGTGCAAACATACATTTAGAGAGAGGAAAAAATTGCTCAATATAGAAATAATATGGGATGTGATCATACATTAAGAGAGGATAAAATTAGGTTAGTTTCTCAATATAGAATAATATGGGATGCAAACATACCTTAATCCAAAGTCCTAGAAACACTCTCCACCGATCTAGTTCTTTCCAAGATCACCTTTTCCTATACACAATTTATTCACATGTATGAGGGTTTTATAATGTATAATATGTAAAGAAACCCTAATTTTAAACCTTTTAGAAAACCTCAAATTTTGGTCACAAAACCTAGACCAAACAATTTATTAGATTCTCCTGATCAAGAAAACATATTTTTATGTTCAATTTGGAGTTATTATGCTTAAGTTGCAATTTTGATTAATTTTATACATTTAATTCATTTTCCAAAAATCACCCTTTGTCATACATAAACATCATTCTTTGAAACTATTTTTACTAGATGGATCTTAATTTTTTGATTCCAAAACATATTTATTTGTTAATTTTGGACTAGTGGATTAAAAGATATGGATTTTACAAAATAGACCAATCAGAAAATGCCACATAAGAAAATACCTTACGAGAGAGGGAGAGCGTGCACACACCAAGTTGTCCCAATCACAGATGGCCAAATCGGCTGGTCCCTCAGACAACTCAGCCTTAAACATACCCAAAGGCAGGTATCAAGGACCAGACAAAACTACAAAAATACCCCTATTTGAAAAACAAAAACATGTAGGAATTTAGGAGGGAAAATATGAGAATAAATGTTGAGGATGCATCCCCCCTCATGACCTCGTGCCATGGCTGGTGAACAGCATGAAGCAAATGAGATTCGAGAGGCAAACTCATGATTCTGTCAACCAAGACTCCAGTGAGAACTCCCACCATGTTTGCAAAGAACATCCAACCTCGAAGGGCATGATCAAAGGGGCTTGGAGACCCTAAAAACTAATTGGTGGTATTCCTTCATGACTAGCAGGAAGATGCAAAATGTGAAGTAGCAGGAGAAACAACAAAATAAGGAAAAGACTAGTTCAAAACACCCATAATGATTCTCGTCACTCACTAGAAATTAAAGAAGCAGTCTCTAGGGAGAAGTGCCCAGCGAGCTCCTTTGTCCTCATCAAAAAATAGAGAGATGCCAATGATTACACGACTGAGAGGATGACATGACCACATGAGCAAAAAAACACAAAAGGAAAGGAGATAGGCTTAGGAGTCTTACCACTCATACAATTAGCGTGTGGTGGTCGGGAAGGCTCAGAAGAAGGCCAGACGGACGATAGTGCAAACAGAGTTCACTATGACAACACGCTGCTTAAGGGATGCAATTAGCATTGGAGGAGGATTGGGCAAGGACTATAACGAACCATACTTTTGAGTGTCTAAAAGACCTTAAAGTTGCAAATCGTCACTCATAAATTCTAGGATCAGATTCAAGAAATAATACAGAATAGTAAACAATTTCCATTGATGAACAAATAGTTACATGTTTTCATAAAAACCACCTCTAAGGAGTTACATAACTTTTAAACAGAACTAACTTATACAAATGTGAAGATATACCATTACAACTAAACCATCAGGAATAACTCTAGTGTCTTCAACATCTTTATATGTACCCTCATGTCCACGCTATCAAGTATATCTGGTACTTAAAATTCCGACAAACAAATATGTGATTAGTATAATTCTATACTGGTATGTGGGTTCATTCAAGAATCACAGATACATATATAGGCAACATCTTTGTCTTGCATATAAGAACATAAACTTATTTTCATATTCTAACCCTTATCTGGTCTACTACCTCAGGTGTAATCATTGTCCCTCTGGGGCTCATATGCATTACCCTTAAGATCAGTCTCACCTAGGGTTCAGAATATAGATATTTACTACATGATACTCATAGGAGCTTTATAATTTTCAAGAAGTAAATATACAAGGAAGCTGTTTATTTGTCGTTCAATCTCATCGAACATCGGCAATCTCCGAATTCGATACATGTATTCATAAGCGTAACCAGATACCTTATCACATTGCAGAAACCATGCAAAATCTAACATGTACTTTATGAGTGTATCCAAACATCCAAGCAACAAAACATTCAATCTGAAATACACATACTACATATGTGTCACCATGTATTTGTATTACATTAATCAGATCTGTATGCACTCCTAAACTAGAGTTTAGGTTTATCTCATTTTTGGACTAGGGATTAGGGTTACAAACCCTAATTCTATCAGATCATGGTTTTGATGATTACAAATTCCGTTATGCATATTAGGTGAAACCATATTCATCATCTTAGGCATATTTGACTACTTATGATACCTAGATCACAATACTAACATTAAGATTGTAGCAAGATGTCCACCTTAGTTTTAAACCCTAAAACCACATATATAAGATTACTCATCTAGAATCTTCCATTATGCATCATTATTAAGGTTTTACTCATTATACATGTGTAGATCAGGCATTATCACAACACAAGTAAATCTACCCAATTAAGCATCATATTAAACAAAACTAGGTTTTCCTTTTACATTAGATACATTAGGACATGTATTGTACATACTTTTAGAACAGGAATCATAATCATGTTCTGATAATATTTTATTTAGATTTATCTCATTTTTCTTAGCAAGTTTCATATATTACATGTCTAAATTCGATCACCCTAGCAATTACTATGATATTTGCAAATTAAAGATATTTAAGCCAATCAGACAACATCACGTCAGTGCTTAAAGGCTCGATTGTATCTCCCAGCTGGCTTTGCACGCCTCCGTGGACAAGTCTAAAAACATGCTAAAAGGATGTATTCACCCTTACTTTAATACATGCACTCCAGAGTTATACGGGTAATTTGACACAGATCTGTCCCTCTCCTCGTGACGACATCCCGTGTGAGTGCACGACGCCATTGAGCCCCGCTCCAGTACAACCACGAACACACATGCCTACGTGATCTCGATGCTTTGTGCAGTGCATCTGATGGTGTCGATCATCATCTCCGGTCCCACTGCCACTGCCCAGGTCCTCCTCCATCTTACTCTCTCTCTCGGGTTCTTGTCGCCTTCGTACTCTATCCTTTGTGTAGCCTAGGACACCGTCGTCGATGTCGACCCTACCTATTACCTGAGTTGAAGAGCAATGTCTTTCTAGAGTCATGCCTCCTCCTCTACGTCTACCCTCGTCAGAGACCTTAGCCTGCGGTCAACCGGTGGGTTCCGTCTGCGTCATCTCCCTCACGTGTCTGTGTTTCCTCATAAGGCATGGCACTACCGTCGGAGGCGACCACCATCCTCCCTTGCCGCCCGACCGAGAGCGTGCCGCCATGCGCCACATCACCCCTCCCAACCCCTCTCTCCAAACTAGAAGATGCTGCCACCAGCACCAGGTCATCCTCTATCTTTTCACCACCGGCAACCTGGACGCTGACCGAGAGTCATCTCTCGCCTCCCCTGTCTCCTCGTCTCCAAGGCACTGGGCTTGCACCTCCACTAACACCAATAGAGTCCATCGTGGCTACCTCTTCCCTACTCCGACGTCAGTCTGCTCAAGGTAACTCCATGCTAAAGGACACAGGGATCCCTCATAGGGTTTCACCTTGGACCATCCATGATGAAACTCTCTGATGGCGAGGTGATGTGTGGGAGGGGGGTCCCTATATTTATACAACCCTAGGGAACCCTAGTATTCATGTTGATGAGGGGAAGAGAGGAAAATTCGAGTCCTGTCTCCCTATGGACTCACGAGTGAGAAAGAAAACCGTACTTCAATTCTCTAAATAAGGAGGTGATTAATCATATTGAGTTATGATAATACACTAACCAACCTTTTTCTCACGCGTCCGGAAACGAACGCGGGACAAAGGAAGGAATCAAGCTTTAAATTTATAACCTGAAAACTTCTAGGCCCCCGCAACGTTATTACGGGGTCGAAGTAGATGTACGGGGTTGAACACAGGGACGTGGTGACGTTTAGGACGCAACAGATTTTTGTTCTATAGTCAGATAAGCCGAAACGATATGCGATAAAAGTAATTTCTAGAACTAGTCTAGCGGGTTGTCACGATATAAAACAAAACAAAGAAAAGAAAAGAAAACAAAACAGAGCTCGCGAGTCTACTAAATAGAGAAAGAGAGTTCCTGACTATGTAACCACAAACGGGGCAGTCTATGCACTCGTTCTCGGGCGTAGACAACTCTCAAACATCCAAGCAAGAATCTAGTATGCACGGTGGCATCTGTCCTGTGGGGTCGTCCCACTCGCTCTCGCGATGCGTGACTAAAACCATCAACGATATGTCATCAACCCTCTCTCAAGGAATGACATATCAACACCTCAGAATATACTAAGTTCCCTCTCAGGTCTTAGGATATTCCGGGGTGTTAGGAACAGAATACCTTGGATCATCCTCCTCTCAGGTTCAGATCCAAACTATCATCTCTTAGCTATTCCTACAACAGATCTCTCGATACAGGTAGAAACAACAGTTCAAGTGAGTAAGAGATCAACCAAACTAGCAATCATAACTTGGAAAGAGAAAATAGAACATGCAACATACTAGATCTTATATGAATCTACTTGCTTAAGACAAAAGTATATAAACATGCCCAGATCGGGCCACATAGCCAAGAAGGAGCTAACTAGCCATAGACAAGCATAGCTGGCACCGAACAAAGATGGATAAACATCGTTTGTACAAGAAACAAAGGAATGCAGTAGAATAAAAGAGAAGAGGGAAGAGATATAGCCCGTAGAGGAGAGGTGGCTCTCGCTCCTCGGCCTCTGTGCAGGTCGGATCTCGATCCTTGAGTCTTCTCTTCGTCCCTCTGGACTCTTCGGCTCTCTCTCTCTCTAGACCGTACCGGGCGGCAGCCGTATCGGGCGACGCAGCCGTATCGGTCGGCGCAGCCATATCAGTTGGCACAACCGTATCGGGCGACGCAGTCGTATCGGTCGGCATAGCCGTATCGGGTGACGTAGCCGTATCAGGCGACGCGACTGTATCGGGCGGCGCGACTGTATCGGGCGGCGTGACTGTATCGGGCGTCGCGATCGTATCGGGCAAGACCGTATCGGGCAGTAGACTCTTGGGGAACCCGACACACTAGCTCCTTGGTCTAGGCACTAGCTCTTGCAGGGTCCTCCCTCCGGCTCTTCGAGAGAGCTCTAGTAGGTAGGCAGCTGCTATTTATAGGCAACGAGCTGATGGAAGTTGTAGCTTTTATTGGTCCACGTGTCCTTCATCCATGGCTACGATCTTGAGGCATCAGGTGGGCCAATCTGAATGTCGCCCGGAGACTATGTCGGTAAGAATTTTGGCAGCTGTATCGGGCAGCCGTATCGGGCGACGGGCCGTATCGGTCGGCGCAGCCGTATCGGGCGACGCAACCGTATCGGTCGGTACAGCCGTTTCGGGCAACGGCCGTATCGGGCAGCAATATCGGTCGGCGCGGCCGTATCGGTCGGCGCGCCCTTATCAGGCGACGCGGCCATATTGGTCGGACCATGCAGCTGCTGGAATTCTTGTATTTTCTAGTTCGGTACTTGAGAGTCCCAAAATTGGCTAGTTTCAGTGCCTGCAAATCTAAAACTGGCTAATTAGCTACATTATTGGCTATTTTCACTACATTATCTAATAGAGAGACAAAAAACATAAAACATGAACTAAAGAGTGCATATTAAGAGTAAAGTGGCACAAAACTATAGATAAAATGCATAGAAAATATGCGCTAATTTGGGTGTTATCAACTACCCCAAGCTTAAAACTTGCTTGTCCTCAAGCAAGACTGTGCACAAAGAACAAAAGATAACATCCAAATTAAGCTTGGCAATAAATGCTAAGGTTAAGAAAAATAGTTTAAAGCGTCAATACTCTTGATCCATGTCATTTCAGAACAAACCTCCACCAAACAAGCACAATCCTGCCAAAGTAAGATCAAAGAATTTCCAGGCAAGATTAAGCGAATTCACTATAGCCTGCCAATACTCATGAGGGTTTGAATCATAATTATTTGATCATGAAAGAGTTGTCACTTAGGTGATCACGCGGGTGATGAGTAATGAGCCATCACCATGAATCCATGCATACCAATCAGAAATACCATGCCTCTCACTTATTCATGTCCTAAGAAATAAAGCAAAAAGACTCTAATGACTTCTGAGGATCCTGATCTGCGTCAGGTTGGTCCATGTAGCGAGAAACAGTCCCTGCAGTCCGAACCAGTTGGTCCAAAGCAGTGAGATGAACTCCTCGTACTACGCCCGAACCAACCCTACTACTGAGATGATCTCATAGGTCACCTAGGGGGTTCCTAGTGACTCTCTAATGAGCATTTGGAGTGGTACTACCAGGCACGACATATTCGCGTTCATGAGCGCAGTCATACACCGACTGGGCACCATCCTCAACTCTCCTAAAAGAGAAAACATCGCTCATTTATTGTTCACATTCAGACTTTTATCATCTGCATTCTATTTGTAGGCTTGGGTGAGAACTATATAGATATTTTTGGATTTTGTGGGCGGCCAAGCCTCTTTTGCACATTTTTATATTTTTCATCTTTTTGACTCAATCTAATGTGAGAAGGCACGTAGTCCATCAAGAAGAAACATTTCATCTTGATCATAGCTCAAAGCCCATCATAATCGGCTTGATACCTGTGTGAGAAGTAGCAATTATGATTCAAGAATCCTTAGAATAGAGGCAAGCTTGTGAAATTCGTAGCTTGGAGACTTTAATCATGATTTAGCCCATTCCAACGGTCCTTTACCATGGATATGCCATTCACAACATAGATCAAGGGAATTTAGCTTTAAGCTATGAAAAAGGACATAACCTTAGATTTATTACCAAACTAAAGGAAAGAGTCAAAGAGCAAGTCAAACAAGAGGTCAAGCAATTTTTAAGATTAAAAATGTGCAATTACGCATAAAGTCAAGCGTTTATCTATTAGAGTCGCACCACATAGCCATAATTGCGAAGCTAAACAACTAAAAATTTTGAAAATTCAAGACTACATGCAGTAAATAGACATGCATGCAAGAAGGGTGAAGAGAAAAGAAGGGTGAAGCCTACCACCCCAAGCTTAAGAGTTTTCTCGTCCTCGAGCAAAACTTAAACTTGAAATAGTGAGGCAGGAATGCATGATTGTTAATGGCAGTTATTGAAGTTCTAAATATGATGCATGGATGCAAGGGTACAAAAAGTTAGAGGAAAGAAACTAACAAGAACATGAAAAGAAAAATTTATTGTAATAAAAGGGTGGGAGGGTGGGTAATAGAAAAGGGGGTGGCTGCCCCACGATACCGACACTGGGATCCCAAATTCTGAGCTTGGGGACCAGTGTCACCTGTGTCTTGCCGATGGGTTCCGCCACATAATATGAGTAGAATAGGTGGATGTGTTGGCCCTGCCGAGTCTGAAGAAGAAAAGTAAAACCTGGTGACTCGGTGAAGTCATCTTTGTGCTAGAATTGATTTGAGCTGCACTGGGATGAATTCTTTGGCAAATCATCCTCAGGGTACCTTTCATTATATGATTCTGAAAATGAAGGTCTTGGGATGATGACACAGGATGAGATAGATGAGAGAGGTTGGACATCATCATGAGGACTCATATCTTCTCTCTCTATTTTCTGCACTTGAGGTTGGATGCTCAGATAAATCTTCATGTACCGTCTGAGTCATCCAATCATATTCTGAGCAAAAAGTACCCCCTGAAGAATCTGTTTGTAGTTCTACCACCACAAGCGTATCACCTGGCGTGGAGTCAGGGGTGTCTTCATGCTCTGCAGCCATGTTGTAGTGAACCGTCCATCCTACCCCCTTGATATCCACCAAGCCTTGTAAAGGTATGGTGGCGAATGATGGCTCGTGCTTCTCCAACTCGTCTTCGTTACTATACTCACTGCTCCATGTCGAGCAACTGTCATCGTCATCGTCGTCGTCGAACAAATTGTTCCAAACCATGGTTGACGTACTGCTCGAAGCAAAATGACAAGTCTCAATATGAGAAATGTCACTCTGGTCTGGTTCAATATCTGACTCTGGTTCCTCAAACCAACCTTCTGGTTGTGAGGTCGATTGGCTTTTTGAGTCTTCATCATCGTCATCATGGACCCATTCATGTCTATGACTCATTTCTTCCATTGGTTCATCAACTGGGTCATCTGGATAAAATGAAGGGCTTTCCCAAGTGGGTTGGTCTTCACAGAAAAATCCTGGTGAATCCAGTTGATGGTCTGAATAGGATGGTGATTCATACTCCACTTCATACCCAATGGAATGGTCTTGATGACTAACATCTTCATTGTCTTGTGATGGCAGTTGTAACCGAATTGTAACCAGATCGATGATCTCTTGGAGCCTCCTGCCTTGTTCAACATCTTTATCATTAAGTTGTTGTACTTGAGCAGCAATGCTTTCGAGACCTGTCGATTCTGCCATGCACATGTAAGGGGAACCCGTTGTATCAAACTGATGCTTTAGGATGGATCCTTGTTCAACGGTTTGAATTATACTACTACTGTGGTCTGGAGCCCCGGTGGATGCTTTGAGATGATGCTCCTTCTTGTCTAATAGTTGCTGGAGCGGATCGACGTTTTCTTGGAGATGAGGAACTAGGGAGGTGAGTGCCTTGACACTTTCTCCAGCTAACTCCACTGCCTTGATCAGTTCTTGATCCCATGATAGCACATGAGTCGATGGTTGACTGGCAGTCTCCTTTGTTGGAATTTCAACATATGACGACGATGGAGGTGAGTATAACTCGACTAGTTGCAGAGAACAACCTTCAATTATTTGCCAAGAGTCGGAACTGTGGAAAAACTCAGGAGGACAGGTGGACAAGATGACTTGTCTTGCGGAAGCAAGGTCCATGGCTAAAAAAGGTATGAGAAAAAGAAAAATGATTTAGTATATATGAACAAGTATGTGTAAAGCAAGAGGAAAACTATGCATGTATATACAGACTTATAGTGATAGAACAAAAATCTACTAGGCGTGTAAACGTGGAAAACCACCTCCCCAGCAACGGCGCCAAAAGTTAACCGGCCTTTTTCTCACGTGTCTGGAAACGAACGCGGCACCAAGGAAGGAATCAAGATTTAAATTTATAACCCGAAACCTTCTAGGCCCCCACAACGTTATTACGGGGTCGAAGTAGATGTACGGGGTCGAACACAGGGATGTGGTGACGTTTAGGACGCAACAGATTTTTGTTCTATAGTCAGATAAGACGAAACGATATGCGATAAAAGTAATTGCTAGAACTAGTCTAGCGGGTTGTCATGATATAAAACAAAACAAAGAAAACAAAACAAAACAAAACAGAGCTCGCGAGTCTACTAAATAGAGAAAGAGAGTTCCTGGCTATGTAACCACAAACGAGGCAGTCTATGCACTCGTTCTCGGGCATAGACAACCCTCGAGCACACAAGCAAGCATCTAGTATGCATGGTGGCATCTGTCCTGTGGGGTCATCCCACTCGCTCTCGCGATGCGTGACTAAAACCATCAACGATATGTCATCGGCCCTCTCTCAAGAAATGACATATCAACACCTCAGAATATACTAAGTTCCCTCTCAGGTCTTAGGATATTCCGGGGTGTTAGGAACAGAATACCTTGGATCGTCCTCTTCTCACGTTCAGATCCAAACTATCGTCTCTGAGCTATTCCTACAACGGATCTCTCTATACAGGTAGAAACAACAGTTCAAGTGAGTAAGAGATCAACCAAACTAGCAATCATAACTTGGAAAGAGAAAATAGAACATGCAACATACTAGATCTGATATGAATCTACTTGCTTAAGGCAAAAGTATATAAACATGCCCAGATCGAGCCACATAGCCAAGAAGGAGCTAACTAGCCATAGACAAGCATAGCTGGCACCGAACAAAGATGGATAAACATTGTTTGTACAAGAAACAAAGGAATGCAGTAGAATAAAAGAGAAGAGGGAAGAGATATAGCCCGTAGAGGAGACGTGGCTCTCGCTCCTCGGCCTCTGTGCAAGTCGGATCTCGATCCTTGGGTCCTCTCTTCGTCGCTCTGGACTCCTCGGCTCGCTCTCTCTCTAGACCGTACTGGGCGGCAGCCGTATAAAGCGACACAACCATATCGGTCGGCACAGCCGTATCAGGTGACGCAACCGTATCGGTCGGCACAGCCGTATCGGGCGATGCGACCGTATGGGGCGGCGCGACTGTATCAGGCGGCGCGACCGTATCGGGCAAGACCGGTTCGGGCAAGACTGTATCAGGCGGCAAGACCGTATCGGGCAAGACCATATCGGGCAGTGGACTCTTGGGGAACCCGACACACTAGCTCCTTGGTCTAGGCACTAGCTCTTGTAGGGTCCTCCCTCCGGCTCTTCAAGAGAGCTCTTGTAGGTAGGCAATTGCTATTTATAGGCAGCGAGCTGATGGGAGTTGTAGCTTTTGTTGGTCCACGTGTCCTTCATCCGTGGCTACGATCTTGAGGCATCAGGTGGGCCAATATGAATGTCGCCCAGAGACTGTGTCGGCAAGAATTCTGGCAGCTGTATCGGGCAGGCTGTATCGGGCGACGGGTCGTATCGGTCGGCACAGCCGTATCGGGTGACGCAACCATATCGTTCGGCGCAGCCGTATCTGGCAGTAGTATCAGTCGACACAGTCGTATCGGGCGGTGCGGTCGTATCGTTCGGAGCGGCCGTATCGTTCGGAGTGGCCGTATCGGGCGGCGCGACCGTATCGGGCAGCGCGGCCGTATCGGTCAAACCATGCAGCTGCTGGAATTCTTGTATTTTCTAGTTCGGTACTTGAGAATCCCAAAATTGGCTAGTTTCGGTGCTTGCAAGTCTAAAACAGGCTAATTAGCTACATTATTGGCTATTTTCACTACATTATCTAATAGAGAGACAGAAAACATAAAACATGAACAAAAGAGTGTATATTAATACTAAAGTGGCACACAACTATAGATAAAATGCATAGAAAATATGCGCTAATTTGGGTGTTATCATACACCTTTCCATAATCTCCTCCTTTACATCTCTTTTATCCCTTCTCCCTTGATGTACAAGGAAACACATATCAATGAAAGAATATCTCTTTTATTCCACCACTTAACACTTACTAATAGAAAGGTATTAAACATAAAACATACACCTTTGCACAACCCCTCTTTCCTTTATTTTTCTTTTAAGCATTAAAAGATGTCCTTTTCTATTCACGATTGTCTGCAATTACACAAATAGGGAGAATCCAAGGCATCTCTATATTTCTCTCAACTTTCCCTTACTTTTCTATAAAACCATGTTTCCTATTTCCTTTAGGAAACTTACATATTATTCCATTATTTGATTTCCAAAGAAAAGGGTGGGTAATCCTTTAATTAATTATATAGGCCATGGATTATCCTAGAAATCCTCTCATTATCTTATATTCAGATTATCTGTCATTCGTGACTATTTTGGATACCTATTATGACCACAAACATCCACATCATCCAAAATCATGTCTCATGGGCCCATATGTACGCTTCGATTATCCAATTGGGCTCAAAGTGACACTAAGGCCCATGAACCACATCTTGGTCCTTCCAAAGGCTCCATGAGCTTAACTACATTCTTAATCACCAAAATTGAGGATCTGGTATCTATTGCATCTTATATTAGCCTCATATGAAAAACTATGCTCAAAAGAACTTTATTCATTAAATTGATCATTCATTATGAGTCTAGGGTTGGGAATCATCAATCAAGATCCCTCAAAACATTTCCTTATCATATTTTCTTCTAAATCATTTAGGCTTGAAATCCACAAATTTCAAGGATGTAAGAAGGACCGACAGTGGTTCCTTAGCACTTGTGTGTTGAGAGGAGGTGGTGAAGAGGGCTCTGTACATGAAAAGTGGTGGAGAAGGAAAATTTGGGGGTTTCTATTATATAGGGATTTAGGGCCTCATCTAGGGATCATTAGGATCTGAATTGAAAAAGGAATTCAACAATGAAAAAAGTGTGGCAATCCATCAGCTGAGCAAAGAGTTATAGCTCTCTAAAGAATCAAAGCTAAATCATGTTCAGACTAGTGATGAGATAGAGGTTGAACAAGACTTCTGGATATTCAGATCGTGATCCAGTGGCTGAGAAGAACGTGTGCATCAGCCCCCTTCATGTGACATTGATTAAACCAAAAACCTTATCCAAACAAACTCCAAATTAAATGAAATTTGGCACCTAGCCTAATTAGGATGTGTAGAATCTAGTTTTGGTATTGTTTTTTAGTTTTGGAGAATATAAATATCTTATTTAATTCTTATAAAGTAAATATTATTTTCACTTTCTTAATGCATTAGAGACTTCTAAAATCGCCCAATTAATGTGAAACTTCAACCACAAGCAACCTTAAACTTGTGAAGCATAAATTTTTCATTTATTTCATCTCTTGCTATTATTTAACACATTATTTAATATTTTGGGCTGTATTTACATTTACTCTCTCCTAAACACATTAGAACATTAAAAATTGTCTAAATTACTTGAAAATTCACATATATTTTAGTATATAGCTTTCCAATCTGGGGTAGAAGCCCACTTTTTGAGACTTTTAGTAATTTATTTAATATTTTTGGCTTTTATCCTATTTTATTTTATAAAAAGAATTACGATAATTATTATTATGCAAATAAGGTGAAACTTGGCTCCCAAGGCAATTGGGACCTGAGGAACACGATTCCTACATTAGATTTCACTTTCAATATTTTCTTTCATGAGTTATACAAAATTAATATGTGTTGCCCATTATTATTTTAGTTATCATATTATTTAATCATTATTACTATTATTCATCCATTTGTGTCCCATATCCTCATATTACAACCAAAAGAGTTATATATCTTTATTGTGAACGGAATCCTATATATTTATTATTGATCTCATTAAGTTTATTAATTGCATATTTATTTGGATAATGTAACATTATTAATATTTATGAAAATGAATTCACCATTTGTTATACAAAACATATTATTTATTTTCATATAGATATTATGTTAGTAAAGAAAACATATATAATATATTGCATGATATCATTTATATATTGTCACATAATTAAATTATTATGTAAAGGCTTTCTAAATTTTAGTCCTTGTTTGGTCACAAACATAACTAGCTTTCTAATCAGGGGATAAGGTAGGATCTATGTTCTAGTTTGTTACAATTATTTTGCATTCTTATTGGTTTGGACTCCTCATGTCAACCAATGGGATACATCCATGTGTCAACTGACGATTCACAAGCTTATGGACAACTAATGTCATCAACTAATGGCGCTAAACATGGAGTCAATGAATGATAGATCTATACACCCCTTGTCATTCTACATCCACTGAAGAGTAATCATCAACCAATGCAAACCTATATTATCAACTTATGAAGCTTATGTGCAGAAACCGATGAAACATTTGTGATTGCCAATTGTTGAATTTTCACCAACCGATGAAAATATTGACGCCAGCAATTGGCCGCCAACGGACAAAGTCCTATCTTCATAAACTGGTGAAGTACCTAACTATGTCAATGTTTTTACACCTCTCACCAACTGATGACCCAAAATAGATGACACTACTTCAATCATCAGTGGATGGGAATTGTGAGAGTCACACGACTCTTTGTCTTTCTCCCACCAACACCAATATGATTGTCTATTGTGAGAGATGGAAATCCTAACCTTTTTCCTATAAATATGAATCTTTGCCTCATTCTAGGCTATCTCTTCTCTATCTGGTAAGCTTCAATATTACATGACCAGTCCCAAGAAGAAGATTAAAATTGTTTGTTGCCATCAATCATTCTCATCAATTTGCAACCTCTACTCCATTGAGGTTGTATCTCCTAACCTTGAAAGAGGAATATCAAAGGTGCAGCTTCTACCATCCATCTAGCTGCTTTTTCCTTTGTAGAGGCCTAGATACAAGCAAGGAAGGAATAATAGAGTAGATAGTCACCTAAAGAAAGTCCATGGTGCATTCAACTGATGTGTCCGATCAACCCCTTTCTTTAGCAAGAAGACTATTGTTGCACATACAAGGGTTCATCACTTCTACCAAAACTGACAATGGCTATCTCTTACTTTTCCTTTGTTCTTCCTAATCTCGACATGAGGAGGTGGTATCTTATTACACCAGGGCATGGATGGGGAATATCATTTCTTCCTAGTTTTCTTCTAGTATTGCATCTAAATGTACATGAACGTTGTGGCATTTTGAATGAGTTGGTTTGTGCTTATATGCTTATCTCATCAGTAGGCTTACCAATTTATCAAATTTTTGGTGTAGAGAATTTTGAAACTAGCATAACGACAGTGAAACCCACTGACTCTAGTACTTCCATACATCAATAATCTCAGCTTCAATGCAACCCTTTTATTATATTTCTTAGTGTATTCAAATACTAACCACCTTTTGTGTTAAATACTCTTCCTAGTTTGGTTAATAGATCAATTATTCTCACAAATTTTACCCTTTATGTTTGATCCAACACTATACAACCCCTCAGTTTGCCCAAGGCCCATGTCTAGGAGTGGGACGCTCACCAATGGAAACAACAAAAGGAAACTCAACTATCCTACCAGGCTACTCCCTCGGTTGTGTCCACCATATATCCAAATAAGGCTAGTATACGGTGTGCTCATTTCTTCAAGGTGCATCAAACCTCTTATCATCCTATGAAGCACATAAGGGAGCCTATAAACCACCATGTTTAGATCCAAACCTACTCTTTTCACAATCTCATTAGCTACACTATTTGTAACTATTAGAATGCCCTAAAAAACACATAACTAATTATTTTGGAATCCTCTGATCACTCTCACATGTGGGGGCATCAATCAACTCACATGTATAGATCATTGGGTTGATCATATGGACACATTTTCCATAAAGTGTATTCATTTCCTCACCATAATCTAGATCTATCATGAGAACCTCAATCTATCAATTCATGATCCAATAGGTATCATGATATAGCCACCAATATACCTCCATTTCTACATCTCCCTCAGTTTAATTAACCCTTCCCCCGAAGAAAGCACAAACTCCTCATATGACGAGCCTGTGAGACTATAACCCTATCTGGGTGACGATAATGATTTGCTCAACCTTGACTTGACTCACTTCATTGGGCATGAACAGATCATGTAATGACCTCACTATCAACGTCCCCCAATTAACATTCAAGTTGAGAGCCATGATCTATATTCCCAAGGGTCCGAACTTAGCAAATAATAAATAACAACAACTAATTTCATTTATTCCTAATATTGTTTACAAATTATACAATGATATTTCTCATGAAACTAATACCTATTGAGAAGAAGTAAATATCTATCTAACCCTCATTTAACTTATCTTTAATGCTTTTAGGTAATTTCCATCTAGTTTATCATATGTTGATGTCTTCATAATTAGCATGCACAAAAAACGCCGAGAAACAAAATGCGGTCAACATATTTTTATATTGGTACCTGAGTTCATCCAATAATCATAAGTACATATAATCAATCATCAATTATGTGCACATAAGAACATGTATTTTCTTTCATATTCTAACCCATATCTAGTCTACTATCTCATGTGTATCCACTATCCATTATTGGACTTATGTGTGTTACCCTTCGATCAGTGTAACCTAGGGTTCAAAATGTCATTATTTACTTTATGTGATACTCATAGGGACTTTATAATTTGCATGAAATAAGTAAATATCCATCGGATATCATTCATTCAATCTTCCAGAAACCTCGGCAAACGTTAGAAGTCGATACATGTAATCATATGTGTAACCACGTACCTTTGCCATGCAGAATATTTCAAGTTTACTTTATGCAATCCAAATCATCAAGTATATTCAGCAAGAAAGAGTACATCCAATCAATCAACATGATCTGTAATTTTATACAACCCTAAAGTGTCAACATACAATTTAATGAGATAAAACCATATTCATCCCTAATCTAGGGTTTAGGTTCCTGTGGTATCAAATTACCATTAAGGTTATGCCTTGAAACCCTAGTTCCTATGATTCTCACTTTAATGACTCAAGAACCACAATTTATAGTAAGTATGATCATGATTATCAAAACTATCATATCACTTTATCATGAACACTTAGATCAGATTAACTCATAAACTACATGGTAAGTCATGATCTTTAACCCATATCATTATTTGCATGGTTATTCATATTAAGGGCCATAAGTTTCATTATTAGCATCATGATCATATCAAAGTAATCATACTTACTATGTTAACTTCATAATCCCCAAAACTAGGGTTCTTATACCCTAATTAACTTATTAATGATTATCCTTTTTTAGAAACTTTAATTATCTTATCATCATGATCATGAATATAATCATATGAAACAAGATCACATAATGTCATAACAGAAAGGTTTTTAATGTTTTCAACATTATAATACCCAAGTCTTGGGTTTAATGTATTAATCACCACTTTAGCACATATTGCACCACATTTAGGATTCAGTTCATATTTAGGTTTCAAACATATTATATTTGGACCATTCTCATTTTTCTAATCATTTTGGTATATGGATTCACTATATTTCAATCTATCGATAATTAATTATGATTTTTTCAAGATAAAGGTAATTCATCCAATCTAGTTAAGCCACGTTAGCAAATTCAAAATTTTCTAACCTTTTTATTGGCTGACTTAAAACTAGGTGAAAATATTGCATGGCCCTCAACTCTTGAATGTGTGATGAGGGTCAATAGAGTCTTTTGACTTTATCCTTTCACCTATCTCACGCTAGGGCATGCTTATACCTCTGACATCGCAGAAGGTGTCCCAGATGGCATTCTACTATGTTTCTTTGGGTTCCACCTACCTAGGCAAGGTCTTAGTGCCTTCGTTAGGGACTCACGGACTAGAGACACACATCAGCCTAGCTGGGTACTGCCATGGTTGTAGGAGCAAGCTCTACCTGGTTTAAGCGAGCAAGGCCAGCACATGTTGGTTTTCTTCTCATCCACCCTCACCTCCCTTTCAACAACTTCAATGTTGGTCATCTTCTATGCCTAGTGCTTGGGCATCAGCTCCACCTTCACCTCCTAGAGGTCCGCCAACCTGTCTCTAAGATTCCATTGACCTCCCTTGTAAGATTCCTGAGCTAGCTTAATTCTTAAAATAGTTTACCTTGTATAATGAGATGTTTAAACCATAACCTAAGCTCTTGAGAGGTTATTATATTATGTGACATGCTTTCATTTTCTTTTTTGTTCAACTTGATTAATGTTCGAGTTATTTGGTAACAAATGTGTATGCTTTGGACTAGTTTGCAATTTACCCATAAGTGAGGGATTATCTTGCAAAGTGATACATGTATACAATGTTTCTTGTGTTTTAGCATTTTAAGAGAGAAGAATATGGTATGGGTGCTTTGTTTGAATCATGGATGATGGTGTGACATCATCATGTGATATTAGGGTTTCTTGGTGTTTGACCTAGGGATTGATGTTATGACCTCTACGCCACCTATGAAAAGGTCATGACAGATACATGCTTGGATGCATGGTCGCGACTGTGACAACCTTGTGAGGGGTGGTTTGAAACACCTTGTTTACTAGTAACTCGGCCATGCACATGTGACCGAGGGTTTTCAACTTAAAAGTGTCTCGACCCGAGACAAGTTGAGGAAGATGGTGTGGCGACCGTGACAAGGGGGCTAACTGACCCTAGAGGTCATGATACACCTGTTGGATAAACATGGATATTTCATATTTTTTCATGCGAAGGAAATAAGATTAAACCTTTGAAGAACAAGTGTCCTTGGTGAGCTACAGTGTTGACACCTCAAAGATCTTCACTTCTCTCCTACTTTGGGTATATAAACCATCCTCTTCACAACCAAGAAATCTTTTTCAGACTAC
Organism: Alisma plantago-aquatica; assembly: GCA_963693085.1. Classification (NCBI taxonomy): domain Eukaryota; kingdom Viridiplantae; phylum Streptophyta; class Magnoliopsida; order Alismatales; family Alismataceae; genus Alisma; species Alisma plantago-aquatica. The sequence continues at coordinate 658,347,999 of OY856411.1, forward strand.
AGCTTCATCTTCTTCCTTGACACTGCCTTTGGAGATTCAGGAGTAAGAAGAAGAAAAACATGATCTTTGGGTGGTTGATCTTTGGTGCATGATTGAAGATCTTATTCTAGGGTTAGCTTTTGGTGGTGAATCTTGGAGATTGAATCATCTTTTCATAAGTGATCTTTCCTTCTAGATCATGTTTTCTTCTAAGACTCTTCATCTTCTTCTTCCTCTTTGGCCATGGATCATCCATGGTAGTTCTTCTTTAAGATCTCTTTCTTACAAAGACCATAAGCTAGGGTTATCATGGTGAAGTCGAGTGAAAGATGATCTTTCCTTTTTTTAGTCCGGCCAAGATCTATTTTCCTTTCTCTGAACCTACTTATGATCATAAATTTGCTTCTTCTTAGAGGTGTTTCCCTTGGATGAAGTGTTGGAGTTTGGTTGAAGGTCTTGAAATCTTGAGTCTTGGGAGGTTTTTCCTCACCAAAATCAGGCGGGTTTTATAACTTTTCACATCTCTATTATATGCATCTTTAAAATTTGATCTTACTACTTGTTTTATGAATTTATTATGTTGAACAAATAGAAAGTTCTAATCTGATTATATTTGTATAAGGATCTCGGTTCTTCCCCTTTGAAACATGTCTCTTTAATGATTTTCATTATCATGGTTAGGGTTCGTTGAACACATAAGAATAAGGTGATGCTTACCCTGTGACGCTTGGTGTTCTGGGTTAATCACATGTTTTGATCCTAGTTTAGATCTTCTATGGGTGTTGCAGGTAGTCGAGACCAAACCTTGGACTTTTATCGTGGTTGACACCCCTTGGTAGGGTTGTTTTAGTCGCAAGACACTCCTTAACCTTAGACTGGTCACTACCTATTGTTTGTGTCGCAACACAACGTTGTTGTAGGGTCAGATTTGGTTGTTGGCTGACATTGTGACCAAGATGACTAAGTTTGATGGTGGCTATGCTTTTTAGCTGGTGTGCAGGTTGTATCAAGTCGAGGTTAGATTAGTTGCCATCAAGACATGTGTAGGTTGGGTCATAGCAAATAGTTTGTAAAGAATAAAATAACATGCTGAATGACTTGGTCTTGACACCATGATAGATGGTTGCGACATACTTAGAAAGCAAAGGTTTTGACACACTATGCCATGGTCATGATGTAGTGTCGCATAGACATGGTGTCTCGATTGTAACACGAAGTTGGTGTCTTCTTGTGTCACGATCGTGACATTGTGTTTTGATGGTGTTCCAGTTGTAACTAGGTGTAATGATAAGTCCAGACCTTGGTATGTGTCCTAGTTGTGATGCATGGGTTGTGTCTCAGTCACAACACCTCATACCTGGTCAAGTCGCGATGCCCTGTTGTTGTTCAGATCAACACTCATGTGTTAAGGATGATCAACACTCATGTGTTCAAGGTGGCTAAGGTACACACATGTAAGTATGGACATGGTCAGTACTTAGAGTAAAGTTTTATTTAAATGAGATGAGTGTATAATTGGCTAACCATAAAAAATAATACTTGATTCTCCAATAAAATGGAAAGTAATGGAATTAGGGTTGAGAGGTGGCATGATGCTACTAAACCCTAATTGGGTACATATACACCCTTACCCTAATCTGACGATATTAAGATAAGTGTGTTCACTATATTTGAAGAATTTTTATTCATGGATATTATTTCCTCTCTCTTACTTTTGCAACATTAACTTGTAGGTGAAATGAATTGCATAGATAAGTGAATTCTATGGTGACCCCTACACAATACAAAGTAGTGATTATAAGTAATGTTGAGGCTCTTTTGTGATATTGAATGTGTAGCAGCATATAAATTGGACTAATGACCTAGTAAGTCCTTTGTGCATAAATGAGGGATTGGCATCCCATGGTGATGTCTTGATGATGACATCAATAATGCTAGTATACTAGTGTCATGTGATGATGAGACAAGTTCTCACTTAATACATTTTATATCATCTAAAAAGTTGTATCCTCTCTGAATTTTGTAGATTTTGTTTAGTGTTAATAGTTTGTAACTTGATTGATGCATTATAAGATACCTAATTGGCATGTCTGTCAAATGAAAACCTAATCATTTCGTTTTCCTATACCATTGATCTATCTACAGTATCTGTAACATACTAGATCTCAGACCCTACCCTGGAAGTTGACATTTTGGACTTAGCCAAATAAGGTTGAAGGTTAGACCTAAATAGATATTTAGTATAACCCCAATGAACAAATGCATGTATAGATCACCTTAAAGTAGCCTAATGTTCTAACATTAATCTTAGGTTTATAATGGATACATAAAATATGCCACATTACTCATTTTGGTGGTAATATGAAGATAAGAAACTTAATTGGATGAATAATTTAGATAATGGGTCGTTAATGGACCATATGACATATCTCATAAAAGGAAGTCTGAAAAGTCAAAAAAAAACTTCAAATTCGAAATCTACATATCAAAATTAGGCTACATGTCAAATTTCATCTAATTTGTACCACCTTGAAATATTAGGATAAGTTTAGGAGAGAGAAAGTGAGTAAAAGGCATAAGTAATGAATAATGTGATTATATAACTTCCAAATATGGAAATAATGTCAAATTCATATTCAACACATTAAAGGTAACTTATGGATGAAGTTTGGTCCAATTTGGATGTTGTTTATGCAAGTTATGTAATTTTAGGTACATTCTGGACTTTTCTACAATTTACCCAATTGGGAGGTTTTCATTGCAAATTTTCACATGCATTACAATACTTATATATTCCCTTACTATTCTTGATATTTTTAACCATGGGGAACCTGTTTGCACCTTGGTTTGAAGGTGTTTCTCTCCAAGGACATTATAGAGATTACCCTCTTTATAAATGTGCTTATCTTTAAAAGCTATCAACCAATGGGGTTATTTCTTTGTTTGAAGGACGGTGGAGATGGCCTAGAAGGATCCATGGTCTTTTAGGACCGACCTTTGATATAAAATAAGAGTCTTTGAGCTTTCCTCTTGCATGGCCATGAAGCTTTAGCCTAAGGACAAATGGAAAGTCCCATAGACACCTCATACTTGTCCCCTTCTTTATAAAGCCATGCCTACCCCTTCCCACCTCCCAATCCAAGAAGCAATCCTCTCCTTCTCTTTCCCACAGCTTATATCATCGTCCCTTCTATGTTTGGCCACGAATTAGCTATCCCAAGGTAAAAGAGGGTGCCTACCTTGGTGAAGAAGGCTCCTAGGGTTCCAAATTTCTCTATTTAGGATTTCTTAAGCTCATCCTTGGGACCAAAACTAGTAAGAATCCTCATTTCCTTCCCTATTTTAATGTTGTTAGTACTCCTCCCACCTTATTACAGGTCATACCCATGACCATACATGGTAAAACTCCACCTAGAACATTAAAACATCTCATGTCCATGCTCTTTTGCTAGGGTTTGCACCTCTAAAGTGGAGAAGGTGATCTTTGCTCAAGAAAGGATCTTTGCTTGGAGCAACCAGACATTCTAATATCGGGATCCTTTTTGTTTGAACCTTATTACCTTCCTATAGGCAAGTTTCGTTAACCCCCTTCTCATACATTGCTTAGTACATGCTTAAAACTCATGCTTCTATGTTTAAAATCGATGATTTCCATCTCTTTTTACCATGTTCTTCTAGGGTTTTGGTTTCTTGCTGTTTTAGCTTATCTAGAAGCTCTAGTTTGGTTACCTATGCAACTTCAAAATTGATCTTGGGTCAAATGGTGTTTTCTCCCTCTCCATCTCTCTTCAATTATCTCGATTGGTTTGATGATGTGGCAATTTCCTATTAGTCAGTATTGAAAAATTCATATCTTCTAATCTGCTTATCCAAATTTAACAAATAAATATGTTTTGGAATTGGAAAAATAATCTCTATATAATAAAAACATTTTCAAGGTCTTTTTTCATAGTTTGACGAAGGTTGATTTTTGTAAAATGAATTTAATGCATAAAATCCATAAAAATTACATCTTAATCATCATAACTCCAAAATTAACATAAAAATATGTTTTCTTCATCATGAGAACCTAATAACTTCATAGGTGATATTTTCAAAATCTAAATCTAAGTTTTGCTAAAAAGTTCTGAAATTAGGGTTTCTATACATTAATGTGCACTATGTACTCTAAGATATGTTAATACATTGAAAATAGGTAAAATGGAACTTGGACTCAATTAAAGTGGTGAAAGTTAGTAATTGATATCATTAAGAAAGGTATGTGCATTCCTTACACCCTATGTTGGGATAATTGTAGACAAACCCTATATTTCCCTAATGAGGCTTAAATGAACTGTAAATCTTCTATTCTTGAATCCTAATGTTGTTCATGCCTCAAATCAGATTATAATTTCTTTTTATTTGGGTCTTATACCCCATTGCCATGCTTATTGAATATTATGACTAATCTTGCCATGTAGATTTATGTTCTATTTAATTTAAAGTAGCGGTACTTATGTACAACCACCCACAGAGGGCATGTATTTAATCACCATGGGGAATGTTTTTATTCTCCCCTATACAATTATGTAGGTGAATGGGAATGTCTTATTCTCCCCTCACCTATAAGTCAGAGGTCTGGTAGGTGCCTCAACCCTACTTAGTTAGGTAGACATAATTATCTTACATGCAAATCCTTTTTAATATAATTGTTAATGGCAAGTTTCTTTTGAATATAGCCTCATACTCTTGTTCTGTTCATCTTATGATGAAATCTTAGCCTTTACTTTGATGTTATTTCCTTATGTTTTGTTCTTGTTCATTATTTGACCCATACCTTATATTTCTCTCTCGTACTGGGTGATTTCCCAGCCACCCAGGTTTAGATCGAGGTGTTGAATATGACCAAGGAGAACATAGCTTCCAACATGGACCTAGCTCTTGGAGATGTTTCTTGGAGATGGATTTGAAGTAGTTTAGACTTCCCTCTACTTAGATCCTTATGTTGTATCATACATGTAAACCCTTATGGGAGATTATGATATACTTTTGTAATCTTTTGCGAAAATTGAATGTAGTCATTTGTTTAATTCTGCTGCTACACTTTGGTATTTTTCATACCATTATAATAAATTTGGAAAATTTATACCTATTCCAAAATACCTTTGAGTGTGTTTGTTATGGTTGTTTTATTCTTCAATTTTTTTTGGTAGGGAGTGGATCCCACTTCTTACAGTATGGTATCAGAGCCCATGGAAGTCAAAATCTGACTATTTCAATTTTGTCTCCCTAGTTAGAATACTTGCCTTACCTTTAAGTGACATGTTTGCCCTAGAGTTGATCAATAGACAATGAAGGGGGTATTTAGGATCATATAGTTTCACATTAGAATAATGATGAATAGATCCTTAAAATATTTACAAGTAAAAGATGCATAAGTAACCACAATAACTTGAGGTTGTTTAGTTTGGCCTTTAGGCAGATACTAGGACATGAAGTTGAAAGAAAAGGTGTCAAGAAAGGATTAGGGTTCGGGGGATGACAAGATTTTCCTCCGCACCACTAGATTGGTTTACGAGGACTCCCGAATCCATATGATACTGACCTAGCCTGGCCTGATATGAATTGTCCAAAATAGCATGCTTTTAGGCAATAGTAGCCTTACACATCTATATGATTTATCTTTAGGGACCATAATATGTTGAACTAGTCTCCCAGGTGTAAATACTTGTTTGAGGATGGACAAGAGCAAGTTAAGCCATAGTTCATAGTTAGTCTTTACAAGTTATGTTTCTTTTTTTTGCATGATGCTTATGTAGTTGGATGTAAGGAAGTGTAGTTGAGCCTTTAGTACCTAAAGAATAGTTTTGACTTAATAAGTTGAATCCTTTAAGGGGTAGTGAATAAGTTTTTTTATTATATGTTGATGTTTTGATTTTGAGGATGAAATCCCTTTAAGGGGTGGTGTGCTGTAACATACTAGATCTTGGACCCTACCCTAGAAGTTGACATTTTGGACTTAGCCAAACAAGGTTGAAGGTTAGACCTAAATCAATGTTTAGTATAACCCCAATGAGATAATACATGTATAGATCACCTTAATGTAGTCTAATGTTCTAACATTAATCTTAGGTTTATAATGGATACATAAAATATGCCACATAACTCATTTTGGTGGTAATATGAAGATAAGAAACTTAATTGGATGAATAATTTAGATAATGGGTTGTTAATGGGCCATATGACATATCTCATAAAAGGAAGTCTCAAAAGTGGTAAAAAAATTCAAATTCGAAATCTACATATCAAAATTAGCCTACATGTCAAATTTCATCTAATTTGGACCACCTTGAAATATTAGGATAAGTTTAGGAGAGAAAAAATGAGTAAAAGTCATAAGTAATGAATAATGTGATTATATAACTTCAAAATATGGAAATAATGGCAAATTAATTTTCAACACATTAAAGGTAACTTGTGGATGAAGTTTGGTCAAATTTGGATGTTGTTTATGCAAGTTATGTAATTTTAGGTACATTCTCGACTTTACTATAATTTACCCAATTGGGAGGTTTTCTTTACAAATTTTCACATGCATTGCAATCCTTATATATTCCCTTACCATTCTCAAGATTTTGAACCATGAGGAACCTGGTTGCACCTTGGTTTGAAGGTGTTTCTCTCCAAGGGCATTATAGGGATTACTCTTTTTATAAATGTGCTTATCTTTAAAAGCAATCAACCAATGGGGTTATTTCTTTGTTTGAAGGACGGTGGGGATAGCCTAGAAGGTTCTAGGGGATTTCAAGACTGACCTTTAATATACAAGAAGATTATATGAGTTGTCCTCTTGCATGGCCATGAAGCCCTAGCCTAAGGACACATGGAAAGTCCCATAGACACCTCATCCTTGCCCCCTTCTTTATAAAGCCATGTCTACCCCTTCCCACCTCCCAATCCAAGAAGAAATACTCTCCTTCTCTTTACCACAGCTTAGATAATCGTATATTATATGTTTGTCTATGAAGTTTCTATCCCAAGGTAAAAGAGGGTGCCTACCTTGGTGAAGAAGGCTCCTAGGGTTCCAAATTTCTCTATTTAGGATTTCTTAAGCTCCTCCTTGGTGATTTTGACCAAAACTAGTAAGAATCCTCCTCTCCTACCATGCTTTTATTCTGTTAGTATTCCTCCAACCTTATTCTGGGTCGGAACCATCACCTTCCATGGTAAAACTCCACCTAGAACCCTAAAATATCTCATCTCCATGCTCTTTTGCTAGGGTTTGCACCTCTAAAGTGGAGAAGGTGATCTTTGCTCAAGAAAGGAGCTTGTTTTGGATCAAATAGACCTTCTAATCTCGGGACCCTTTTTGTTTGGACCTTCTTACCTTCCTAGAGGCAAGTTTTGTTAACCCCTTATCATATATTGCTTAGTACATGCTTAAAACTCATGCTTCTATGTTTAAAAATGATGATTTCCATCTCTTTTTACCATGTTCTTCTAGGTTTTGGTTTCTTGCTATTTTACATTCTCTAGAAACTCTAGTTTGGTTACCTATGCAACTTCAAATCTGATCTTGGGTGAAATGGTGTTTTCTCCCCCTCCCTCTCTCTTCAATTATCTCAATCATTTGATGATGTGACAATTTCCTATTGGTTAGTATTAAAAAATTCATATCTTTTAATCTGCTTATCCAAATTTGACAAATAAATATGTTTTGGAATTGGAAAATTAATATCTATATAGTAAAAATATTTTCAAGGTCTCATTTCATGCTTTGACGAAGGGTGATTTTTGTAAAATGAATTTAATGCATAAAATCCATAAAAATTACATCTTAATCATCATAACTCCCAAATTAATTTTAAAAAATATTTTTTATTCATTAGGAGAACCTAATAAGTCAATTGGTTATATTTTCAAAATCTAAATATGAGTTTTGCTAAAAAGTTCTGAAATTAGGGTTTCTATACATTAATGTGCACTATGTACTCTAATACATGTTAATACGTTGAAAATTGGCAAAGTGGACCTTGGACTCAATTAAAGTGGTGAAAGTTAGTAATTGATCTTAGTAAGAGAGGTACATGCATTCCTTACACCCTATGTTGGGATAATTGTAGACAAACCCTAAATTTCCCTAATGAGGCTAAAATGAACCCTAAATATTCTATTCTTGAATCCTAATGTTGTTCATGCCTCAAATCAGATTATAATCTCTTTTTATTTGGGTCTTATACCCCACTACCATGCTTATTGAATATTATGACTACCCTTTCCATGAATAATTTTCTAGCATGTAGATTTATGTTCTATTTAATTTAAAGTAGCGGTACTTATGTACAACCACCCACAGAGGGCATGTATTTAATCGCCTTGGGGAATTTTTTTATTCTCCCCTATATAATTGTGTAGGTGACTGGGAATGTCTTATTCTCCCATCACCTATAGGTTAGAGGTATGGTAGGTGCCTCAAACCTACTTAGTTAGGTAGACATAATTATCTTACATGCAAATCCTTTTTAATATAATTGTTAATGGGAAGTTTCTTTTGAATATAGCCTCATACTCTTGTTCTGTTCATCTTATGATGAAATCTTTGCCTTTACTTGCATGTTATTTCCTTATATTTTGTTCTTGTTCATTATTTGACACATACCTTGTATTTCTCTCTCTTGCTGGGTGATTTCCAACCACCCAGGTTTAGATTGAGGTGTTGAACATGACCAAGGAAAACATAGATTCCAACATGGACCTAACTCTTGGAGATGTTGCTTGGAGATAGATTTGAAGTAGTTTAGACTTCCCTCTACTTAGATACTTATTTTTTATCTTACATGTAAACCCTTATGGGAGATTATGATATACTTTTGTAATCTTTTGTGAAAATAGAATATAGTCATTTGTTTAATTATGTTTCGAAACTTTGGTCTTTTGCATACCATTGTAATAAATTTGGAAAATTTATACCTATTCCAACATACCTTTGAGTGTGTTTGGAATGGTTGTTTTATTCTTCAAATTTTTTTAGTAGGGAGTGGATCCCACTCCTTACAGTATCAGTATCTAGCTGGATGGTGAAACGAGTAACTCATAAGGGAAAACTTATATCACATATTTTTGAATATGTTGGGTGCAAGTGATATATTTCCTTGTGTCCTTAAATCATGGAAATATTGATATATTGTTTATTATTGGATGGCCAAGTGTGAGCCAATTCTCTATTGTTGCCCCATGTACTAAGGTAGACTAGTTTACAGGACCATAGCTTGACTATGAGTTCCTGTCTCAATAGGATTGTAGCTATGACTACAAGTTGTTGTCTTTTAGTAGTATGATTATATGTCACTGCATTGCAGAATTGAACTGACCAAGTAGTGCTGGTGATGATCATGGAGTCTGGCTCTTCCATTGATCTTGTATCGTACTGATTTTGCTTAGCAGTGGTCATTTGAATTTTAGTGGTACGCCTCAAATCCTCAGGGTAAAAAAATGGTTAAACAGTAATGTAGTATATTGTTTATAGTCAAATATGAAGCACATTGGATGACCCCATGTCTTATTTCTTGTATTGTTTAGTATATAATAATTATACAAGTTCTTCATATTACTTTTAAATAGTATAAAATGCTCTACTTCTCAATTTTAACTACTTACACTACTTAAGAAGAATTACATGCCTTATTTATTGCTCTTTATAGTCTATGCTTATAATAGACGTTGGTGAAGAGTTATAACTCTCGCTGGGACATTTAGTCTCACTATGTGGGTTCCACAACTTTTAGGTGTCCGTAGATGAGGAGGTTGTGGTTGTGGTGTAGGAGTTGAGCAGCAAGGAGAGCAATAGATGTCAAAGGTTAGACATGCTACTGGTGTAAAGTTTTAGCAGAGTCATATGTGTCATCCTTGTACTCTTGGGTTTTGGGGATAGATTTTGCTATTTTGTTTTCTTTACACTAAGATTTTGGTTTTATTCCATAAATGTATAAAAAAGGGTTTGTACGTATGAACAAGTTGCAATATGTATCAAATATGACTTGATAGCCTTTGATGTTCATATGTATTATCTTTTGGTATATCTGAAATACAGATGGCCTATTTTTAAGGCTTGTTTACAAAAAAAAATCTTCTTGAGATATTAAATTACAAATGGTTTTAATATACCCTATTTTTGTGGTATAGTTTGTGGTTAGTGATAATTTCGCGATTTGATTTGAGTAATCTCATTTTTTTGGCATTTTTCTTTATAAGTTTGTGGTATCAGAGCTTTAGGTTCGCTGAGTCTACAAGGACATAGGAGTAGGGTTTATGTCTATTCTAGTTTCCTCCAGTATTTCTTATAGTAACCTATGCTTATGCAGAAGAATAAGAAGAAAAGAAGAAAATATTTCTGGAGAACATGAAGAACATGTTGCGGAAAGCGGTGTTGCTGTATCGGGAGGTGGTGAAAGGAGGCAAGAAAGGGATGAAGTTGTGCCTGAGATGCCTCAAGTCATCCCAGCTGATGTAGCTAATCCTACTTTTTGGGAAATGTATGGGTAGTTTATGGCCACTATGACACTCATGGTGGATAGGATACTTATAAATCAACTTAGGGAAACTGTTGCGGGTGTTGAAACCCAAAGTTCTGGAATGAATTTTGAGAGACTTTAATGTGTAGGAGTGTTTTAGTATGTACGTACATCTTATCTAGCTATTGCAGACATGTGGCAAATTGAGCTGGAAAACGCCTTTAAGACCCTCAACATCCCTGAGGTAGATAAGGTGAAACATGTTGTGTATCTTTTGAAAGGAAGTGTTAGTCATTGGTGGATCATTGAAGAAGAGAAAAAGCCGAGTGTCATGATTACTTGGGAATTATTCTGATGGGAGTTTGTAAGTCGGTACTTTCCATAGATTTACTTAGATGAAAAGATCATACAGTTTGAGAACATCAGATAAGGAACCATGTCAATAAGTGCTTATGAAGCTTATTTTATGGAGCTTCTTAGGTTCTGTCTACATGTGGCAACAATAGACAAGGAGAGTATTATACGCTTTGAGAGGGGTCCGAGTATAGAGTTGTCAACCCCATTGTAATCCTTAGAGAACAGAGAAAAGTTTGCAAATTTTGTTGAGTTGGTTAAGAGGGTGGAGAGATCGATTATAGAGAAGTGTGAGTCAAAGGCTAAGAAGAGGCCTACATAGTACCAAGGACAATATTCTAGAGGCTTTAAGAATCCCAGGTACTCTACACCTTAGTCACTCCAAAGGACGGTAAATCACTCACAGTTGACATAAAGTAGAGGCAGAGGCCATAGTTTTCCACCCACAGGAGCTCCCAGAGCAATGTTAGTATCTGTGATAGGTCCGTCAAGGCAGTGGTATGAGCAAAAGACTTGTTTTAAGTGTGGACATATGGGGAATACTAAGTGGTACTGCCCTGTGAAGGATGAAGAGGTGACTCAGCAGACAAGGCAAAGTCAACAAGGGTCACAACAACAACAACAACAACAAAGTGGCAGAGGACACGGCCAAGCATCACAAGTCGAATCTTTTGGGCAAGTCGGTAGACGAAGGGGATGACAATAGGTGATGACTAGATTCTATGCGATGACTCAGTCGGAGGGAGTCATCAACCCAAGGGTCATGATAGGTCAGATGGAATTATTTAATTCTAATTTGTCTTCTTCATGTTTCGTATCTATTTTGATTGAACTGGATGCAGCACAACCCTTTATCACTAGAGAAGCGATTGCTAGTTGTTCCTTACGTGTCAAATGTAGACAAGATAGTCTTTATCTAGTACTCCTTTAGTTGGTTTCACTGAGCTGCATGAAGTATGTCTATCTATTGTTCTATCTTCTTTGGGACATAGCATTCAAGTGGATCTCTTACCACTTGATATGCATGGATTTGATGTAATCCTTGGGATAGATACTTTGGAAAAGTATCAAGTGATCATGGATTGTAGTACAAAGATAGCAACCTTTGTATATGAGTTTGTTTCATGGGTTTTCCAGGGTGATAGGAAGATTCTTACGACATGTCTGGTTTCAACAATGATAGAAGAAAAATGGATGAGACAAGGATGTGATGCATTTTTGGCACACATAGTGGATACCAAGGCAAAGGGTCCTAGTATTCAAGAAGTGCCAGTTGTACAAGAATTTGAGGATGTGTTTCCCAATGAGTTCCCAAGTGTACCTCCTCCTAGATAGATTGATTTTGAAATCAATCTAGCTTCAGGAACCCAACCCATAACATAGATACCATTTAGGATGGCACCAACAAAAATGAAGGAGCATAAGAAATAGTTGCAATAACTACTTGAGAGATGTTTCATTAGGCCAAGCACGTCTCCTTGGGGTGCTCCTATTTTGTTTGTCAAAAAGATAGATGGATCAATGAGGCTATGTATTGACTACTGATAATTGAATAAGATGATGATTAAGAATAAGTATTCATTGCCACATATAGATGATTTGTTTGACCAGTTACGAGGTGCCACAATATTCTCTAAGATAGATCTGAGGTCAGGTTACCATCAGTTATAGATTAAGGTAGATGACATACCTAAGTCATCCTTTAAGACAAGGTGTGGTCATTATGAGTTCGTGGTTATGCCATTCTCGCTAACCAATGCACCAACAACATTTATGGATCTAACAAACAGAGTGTTCAGAACTCATCTAGATTATTTTTTAGTTGTTTTTATACATGATATATTTATGTACTCCAAAGATGGTCAACAACATAAGCAACACTTACGTCAAGCTTTGACTTTGTTGAGACAACACCAATTATATGCAAAGTTCAGTAAGTGTGAGTTTTGGTTAAAGGAAGTAGCTTTCCTAGGACATGTAATATCTTCTAAAGGAGTTTGTGTATATCCAAAGAAGGTAGAGTTAGTGTTGGAATGGATCAACCAAAGGCACATAGAGAGGTTCGTAGTTTTCTAGGACTGGCATGATATTACAAAAGGTTCATAAAGAAATTTAGTGCAGTCGCTTTAACCCTAACAAATCTTACCCAGAAAGATGTATCATTTGTTTGGGATGATATATGTAAACATTATATTATAATTATGAAGGAGATATTGACCAGTGCACCAGTGTTGGTACTACCAATACAAGGAAAAGGTTACATTGTCTTTAGTGATGCATTAAAAAATGGCATGGGTTGTGTGTTGATGCAGGATAAGAATGTTATTTCCTTTGCTTCATGAAATCTTAAGAAACATGAGGATAATTATGTGACACATGATCTAGAGTTTGCAACCTTGGTCCATGCTTTGAAGATATGGAGACACTACTTGTAGATTTTGTTTAGGGTTAATACATTGTAACTTGATTGATGCATTAAAAGATACCCAATTGGCATGTCTATTCAAATGAAACACTAATCATGTAGTTGTCTTATACCATAGATCCATCTACAGAGTTAGTATCTAGATGGATGGTGAAATGAGTAACTCCTATGGGAAAACTCAGAGTGCATATTGGTGAATATTCAGGGTGCAAGCGATATATTTCCTTATGTCCTTAAATTGTGGAAATTGTGATATATTGTTTATTACTGAACATCCAAGTGTGAGCCTGTTCTCTAGTATCGTTCCATGTACCAAGGAAAAGTACTTGTTTAATGGACCATAGCTTGACTATGAGTTACTATCTCTACAGGACTGTAGATATGGCTACAAGTTGTTGTATTTTAGCAGTCTGACTATATGTCACTACATTACATACTTGAACTAACCAAGTAGTGTTGGTGATGATCCTAGAGTCTGGATCTTCCATTCATCTTGTATGGTACTAATTTCAACTTAGCAGTGGTTATTTGGATTTGAGTGGTACACCTCAAATCCTCAGGGAATAAAAATGGTTAAAAAGTCATGTAGTCTATTGTTTAGGGTCAAATACGAATACATTAGATGACCCCATATCTTATTTCTTATATTGTTTAGTTTATAACTTGTATACAAGCTCTTCATATACCTTTTAAATAGTATAAAATGTTCTACTACTCAATTGTAACTACTTAAACTACTTAAGAACAATTATGTGCCTTATTTACTACTCTTCATAGTGCCATGCTTATAATAGATGTTGACAAAGAGTAATACCTCTCGCTGAGACATTTGGTCTCACTCTGTGGGTTCCACAATTTTTTTGGTGGTCTTGGATGAGGGGGTCGAGGTTGTGGTGCACGAGCTAAGCAACAACGAGAGCAATAGTTGTCGATGGCTGGACATGCTACTGGTGTAGAGTTGTAGCAGTATCCTATGTGTCGTCTGTGTACTCTCAGGTCTTGGGGAGAAATTTTTCTATTTTGTTTTATCGACACTAAGATTTTGGTTTTATTCCATAAATGTATAAAAAGGGTGTGTACATATAAACATTTTGCAATATGTATCAAATCTGGATTGATAGCATTTGAACTTAATATGTATCATCTTTTGGTGTATGTGAAATACAAATGGCCTATGTTTAAGGCTTGTTTACAAAATACTTCCGCTTGAGATATTAAATTATAAATGATTTTAATTTACCCTATTTTGTGGTATAGTTTGTGGTTAGTGATAATTTTGCAATTTGATTTGAGTAATCTCACTTTTTTGTGGAGTTGGTCATCATATCCCTTAATTCTAGACCTAGAACAACATTGGTCTAAACTTGAGTCTCATTCTCCCTCCTTCAACGTCACTTGATCGCGACCATGACCCCTCCTGAGCCTGGTACAACTAGGTTGGCTCAATGGCATTTCGCGACGCTAGGTCCTTGGTAGAAGACGATTCCCTCATGCACGACCTCTCTTTGAGGAAACACACTAGGCTCCATTTATCACCTTCGTCTCACGTGAGAAGATACCTGCATCGCTCCTGATGTTGGCCCATCATCGACAATCATCGTTCATACCGACTCCGACACTCCTCCTATAGTGCCTGAGGTTTCTCTCACCAAGTCTCATCCTCCCTCACTGATAGTCCTTTTCCTACAAGACGTGTCATAGTGCAATCCCCTTCCTTCATGTGAGATCACGACAACGTTGGTGATCACATACTGGCTACATGGAGAAAATGAGAGCCCACCCTGGCACCTCACACATCAGTAGTGCTAGGATGCTTCATCCTCATTGTTGACTATGGTTCCAAACACCAAGCCCTCGAATTTTGCTAATGGTTTTAGGCAAAACCCTAGAGGCTCGTGGAGGTAGATAAAGGAGGAAGGAGAGAATGGGGCTCCAACATGAAGGATGGAGATACGGGAGAGGGGTGGAGGTTGTGATTGTGTGATGATATTCCTACCTGTATATATATACACGCACTTCTCCCAACTTGGTTTCTTTTCATCTTTTCCTTTGCATTCAAGCAATATGCCATAAAATAAAGCCATACCATAACTCCCTTTTTAATATGCATTAAAATATATTCTCATATGTTGCAAATTTAATGGGAAATCAAGGGATAATTCTAAAAAGATTACATTCATCCTTTAATACTTTTTGTTATATATATCCCAATATTATGAGAAGGAACCCTCCATCTTTCCATGAAACATTGATTTGGCAAAAAAATAACATTCTTTTTCCAACTTATATTTGGTCCTTGAGATTTGTTGGAAAATTCTCTCCTTCTTCAATATGTTCCTTAATTTGATTATAGGAACTATTTAATATTATCCCAATTCACATATAATATTTTTGAGACCTCTTTCATTTACATATGGTTATCATTATCTCATGAAATATCCTCTTTCTCCATATTTCTAGAATTATCTTCTTTTCAAAATTATTCCCAAGTATACAAAAAGTTAGAGACCAATATAATAATGTTTGTTGCCTCAAACATTGTGTTGCCACTTATGTCTAGATAATTATACCTTTAATTATCTAAAACATGATGCATTTTATTTTCCCTTGGAAACTTGAAAATTATACCATATTTCACTTATTTATTTATTCATAAAGCCATTGCTTTTTATTTATATGCAAAACCTCTTATATATTTAACTTGTGCCACAAGAGCCTATGCCACAAAGGCAAATATCATTATTATTCCATGAATAATATTGTCAAAGGAAATTACTTATCAATTCCTTCTTTTTTTAATTCAATCTTACTAAAATTGATGATATTACATATCCATTCTATTGACTATCATGATTTAATTATTTCTCTACCCAAAACAGCTCCTCTACTCCTTGCCACATATGATGCTACTCTGATACCTACTAACCCTACAACTCAAATCTCATCAATGATTGTTACCCCTTCTTGCAGGAACCATATCCTTATGGTCATCACTATTGTTTCACATTTAATGTACATATAATCTTCCTATGATGATGATAAACACAATAAATAATTGAAATCTGATAATGATTACTCCAATTTATATGAAGCCACTACTACATTTTTGGCCAGTAACGTCACTGCCCATAGCGTCATTTTTATTAGAATAACTGACCTAATAGACTATTGCATCAATTTTATCATAAAACCTGACCTTACAGGTTTCCCACGGAAAAAAAATCACGCGATATTGGCTTCGCGCCTCGAACTATAGCGTCGGTTTTTCCAAATAACTGATGCTATAGGGTCAAACAAAAATGCGGGCACCACTTTGGAACTCTAGGGTCAGTTTTTATGGATAACCGACCTTATAGATACTGACCTCTAGGGTCAGTTTTTTCAAATACCCGACCTTATAGATGGTCTATGAAATTTCGGGCACCACTTAGGCTTTAGCGTCGTTTTTCTCAAATAACCGACCCTATAGACCCGACTTGTAGCATGGGTTTTGTCAGTTAACCGACGCTAAAGGTCAGGATGATAACAAAACACACGATAGACCTGATCGACTTGTGTTTCATTTCATTTTGCTCGAAAGCACGGTGCTAGAAAACCCCTCCTTCTCTGTCGTTGTGTCCAAGGAGCCCATCTCTGTGTCCTTCCGACGCCGCCGTCGTGTCCAACGAGCCGAGTCATGTTGTGGCCTTCTTGTCCAAGGAGCTGAGCCATGTTGTGTTGCCACCGAGCCATATTGTGCCGCCGCCGAGCCATATGTGTTGTGCTGCCACCGCCAACTAAAGGTCGCAAGGTACATTTTATTAACCGAAAATTGGTCGCAAGATTCTCGGTTGTACGTGTTGTGCCTCCGTCAAAGAGCCCTTCTCGATTGGAAAGGAGAGGCGGGGCAAGTGGGGGTGGCTGTAGTCGGGGATGGGGTCCGGCGATGGGTGGTGATGGGTGCTTCGATCGGGGCTGGGATCGACAGTGGGTAGTGATGGGTGCTGGTGGTAGTAGCACGATCGTGCCATAACTACGACCATTTTTATTCTTATTGTCATGCTACGATTGAGGAGTGGTTAAGAGTGAATACATTTGTTAGGTAGCACGGTCGTGTTGGGTAGAACGACCGTGGTGGTTGTGGCTGAGTGAATGTATTTGTTAGGTAGCGCGGCCGTGCTGGGTAGAACGGTCGTAGCGGCTGTGAGTGAATGTATTTGTTAGGTAACACGACCATGGTGGCTATGGCTGAGTGAATGTATTTGTTAGGTAGCACGGTCGTGCTGGGTAGCACGGCCGTGTTGGCTAAGTTACTGAACTGCATTTGTTAAAATGTTCCTGCTCCTCTAATATTGATGTATATTGACCCTAATGCCTTACATTATAAGAGAATTGAATCGTGCATTTGTGTTTGTTGTAGGAGTTGTTGACTAGCATATATTTCTTCTTCAACCTTCAAGTGAGGTATAATATTGTCACTCTCCCAATGTGCCATTAGGCTTCATTTTGATTCAAATATTTAATACATACGATAGTGCTTGGTAGACATTCCAAAAATATGAGGGTAGACATTGTGTAGTCTCATATTGACACATTAGGGTTTATATATGAGATCATCAAATGCATGATGTTTAACTTAATATATAAATATGACAACAATACATTTATGCATGTATCAACTTAGAAACTCGTTCAAAATTTACTCATAGGAGTAAATTTTGGATAGTCCCCGGTTTGGGACTGTTTTTGGATATTTAATCTCACTTAGGATGTAACTATATAATGTATGTTTAGTTCTGAAGAAAATTTTAGTATTTCCTCATTTGTTCTCTGGGTACATATGTGAGTGGTTATTTACCATTTACATCGGTGTACTTGGAGAACTTAGGGGAAATGCTGCTGAAATTTTCTTCAAAACTAAACATACATTATACAGTTACTAATGAGATTAAATATTAAAAAATGGGATAGGTGGTGCACTTTAGTATAAAATTAATTAACTTCCTATCAATAAAAACATACATCTTATAGTATCAATATTAAATGCTTAGTTTTATAATTAATTTTTAATGTGATATAGAAAATGGATCGAAGTTGGATGTTTATCAAGAACTATTGTAGTCCAGAGTTTGCCAAAGGTCTTAATGAATTTATCAGATTTGCTGAGGAACATAGGAAACTACCTATAGATAGGTTCTATTGTCCATGTAGAAATTGTGGTAACAATTTCAAAGTTGATACTGATGAGGAAATTAAGGATCATGTCATATGCAATGGGATCATACAAGGTTATAATGAATGGTATTGGCATGGAGAGAAAATTAATAATGGATCAGAAAATGTCGATACTAATAGTTGTGGCATAGAAGATATAGATAATGATGATAATTTCAATGATGAACCGACTCAGGATGATATGGTTGATGAGATGCTATGCAGTTGTCGGGACAATGTCATTGATCCACCTTCTTTATTTGCAAACATAGTCCATGATGCTGAAAAACCTTTATATAAGGGTTGTACTAAGTTCACGAGGTTGAGTGTTGTGATGTGATTATATACTCTTAAAGCTCAAAATTGGTGGAGCGATAAGAGTTTCACTTCACTGTTGTCTTTGTTAAAGGAAATTCTTCCTGAAGGCAACGAGCTTCCAATTTCAACATATCAAGAAAAGAAAATATGTGCCCAATGGGAATGGAGGCTAAGAAGATTCATGCATGTCCAAATGATTGTGTGTTGTTTCATAAGGACTATAGTAATTTAGTAAATTGTCCAAAATGTGGTGCGTCAAGGTATAAGATCACAAATCCAGCTAAGGCTAAAAATGACTCTCCTGTCAAGGTGATGTGGTATCTACCAATAATACCATGATTTCAACGCTTATTTGCTAATACAGAAGATGCACAAATTTGTCTTGGCATGGGGAGTTAAAGTCCAATGATGATGGCATCCTATGACATGCATCTGATTCACCACAATGGAAGAAAATTGATTTATTATACCCTCAATTTGGTAACGAACCAAGAAACTTTAGACTTGGACTCTGTATAGATGGAATGAATCCCTATGGTACATTAAGCATCCAACATAGCACGTGGCCTGTTATGATTGTTATATACAATCTTCCTCCTTGGTTGTGTATGAAAAATAAGTATGTCATGTTGTCAATATTGATATCAGGGCCCAAGCAACCTAGAAATGATATTGATGTTTACCTTCAACCTCTAATAGATGACCTAATGAAACTATGGGAAGAATGTATTATGACATATGATGCTTCATGTAAAGAGATCTTCAGTTTGCGTGCTATGTTGTTTTGGACAATTAATGACTTTCCAGCTTATGGAAATTTGTCTGGATATAGCATAAAAGTATACAAAGCATGTCTTGTTTGTGAGGAAAATACTGATTCAATTAGACTGAAACATGGTGGTAAAATCGTATATCTTGGTCATCGGAGATTTCTCCCACCAGTGCATCCTTATCTAAGGCAATGCAAAACCTTTAATGGGTCAACTAAGGAATGAAGTGCTCCTAAACCTATACTAGGAAATGTTGTATATGATAGGGTGAAAGATATTGTTAATGAATTTGGAAAGACTTCAAGTAGTCATACACTCGCATGTGACAAATCTCTATATAAGAAGAGGTCAATATTCTGGGATCTTCCTTATTGGAGATCTTTGGCAATTAGACACTGCATTGACGTCATGCATGTTGAAAAAAATATTTGTGATAGCATCATCGGTATGCTATTGAACATACCAGGAAAGACGAAAGATGGCATCAAATCTAGAAAAGATTTAGAATTAATGGGTATAAGAAAAGAATTATCAGTGGAGATCAGGGGTCGCCGCACATATTTACCACCAGCTTGTTACACTTTGTCAAAGAAGGAGAAAAAGACTTTCTGTGAGTGCTTGTATAATATTAAGGTTCCACAAAGATACTCTTCTAATATTTGTAGATTGGTATCAATGAAGGATCTGAAGTTGATAGGTCTCAAATCTCATGATTGTCACACCTTAATGCAACAAATTTTACCTGTGGCTATTCGATCTATATTGTCGAAGCATGTAAGGTTTGCAATCACAAGACTCTATTTCTTCTTCAATGAAATATGCAACAAAGTGATACATCCTGATACTCTCGATAAATTACATAAAGATGTAATTGTTACCATGTGTCAGCTTGAAATGTACTTTCCTCCTTCATTTTTTGATATCATGGTTAATCTTATAGTACATATTACAAGGGAGGTGAAGATGTTGGGTCCAATTTTCTTACATTGGATGTATCCATTTGAATGCTACATGAGTGTTTTTAAAGGTGATGTTCGGAATCGTTATCTTCCTGAAGGGAGTGTTGTTGAGGGTTACGTGGCTAGGGAGGTGATGGACTTTTGCAATGATTTTTTGAATTGCAATGAAACTTCTAGCGATCTAAAAAATTCCCATCACACTGAATCTTATTGTGGCAAAGGAACTCTGGGAGGACGAGTGAAAGGAATCAGTCGTGAGTTGTGGGAATAATCACATTTGTATATTTTACACAACATCAATGAAGTTAGTAGCTACATCACAGAACACAATGATCTTATCAAGAGAAATCATCCGCTATCCAGTTCAAAGTGGCTTGCAAGAAAGCATAATCGAATATTTATTAGGTGGTTTGAAGAGAAAGTATTTAATCAACTATCTGAATCACCGAATAATGTTGCTGAGAACATAAAATGGCTCACCTTTAAGCCAAAAATGGATGTCATGTCATATGAAGGTTATGACATAAACGGATTTTCATACTACACAAAGCGTCAAGATGAAAGTAGTGTAGTTCAAAATAGTGGGGTCACTATTCAAGCTTGTTCGTTGTATTTTGCTAGTGCCAAAGATAAAAGACCACGCGAAGCTGAGATGTCATATTACGGCGTCATTGAGGACATATGGGAAATGGACTATACAAATTTTTGAGTTCCTATCTTTAGGTGTAATTGGGTTCACAACAACAAAGGAGTTTTAGTGGATGAGTTGGGTTTCAAATTGGTGAATTTTGAAAAGATTGGTGAGAAAGATGAGCCATTCATCATGGCAGACCGAGCAAAACAAGTATTCTATATTGATGACCTGACAAATAAAAATTGGTCTGTCGTTCTTCATGGAAAAAGATAGTTTACTGTAGATCCTATAAATGAAGAAGAATACTACGAAAAGTATGATGATTCCAGTCCATTCTCAGTTGGTTTGCCAAATGTAAATGTTGAAGATAACATCGATGAATATTATAAACGTCAAGACCATGCTGAAGGAATTTTCCTTGACTAACAACTCAACCAATACTAGAGGCATGTATTCTTTGAATTATTTATTTTATTATCATTCAATCAAGTATACCTTATCACTTGTGCTTTTATTATCACTTATTTTTTTATCATGTATACTTGCAGGATCTAAAATGGTGAGTGAAGATGAACATTCTGAGCATGAGCATGAGCACCATGAGGATGGTAGTGGTGATGCTAAGAAAAGTAGAGGTCCCACACTGATGCGTAGGCTGTAGGAGCTTAGGGCTAAAGGGGACAAATTGCCAGTCTAGTTTGATATCACAGGAGCACCTGTTGGGGAACATTCTAGTGCTTTCAAGCATTACGTAGGGGCGACCGCACGCAGTAAGGTGCCAATAGATATAGAAAATTGGCATGATGTTCCTAATGCCAAAAAAGACCTCATATGGAAAGATATATCTGTGAGTGGAAGTGATATTATTTTAATATATTTTTTTATCTATTGATTCTAATTTAGTTTTCTTGGAATTAATTTATTTTCAAAACAACATTATTAATTGCTTCTTTTGTATGTATAGGGTGTTTTTCATCTAAATGAAAAAGAACACAAGAAAAGAGTGCTACAACGTTGTAGTGTACGATGGATGGGTTTTAAGACATATCTCACAAGGGAATTTATAGATAATCCTAAACAAAAAGAAGAAAGAAACAGATGTATATATTTTTATAGATCCTGAGGTGTGGGAAAGATTTGTTGCATCTAGGAGATCGGAAGAGTTTCAGGTAATAAAGATTGTGATGTATTGTATGAATCTTTAATTTTATACAATTAAGGAGGTGAATCTATTTATACATGTTTGCCAAGTTTGAATTGCAATGTCTCATTTTAAATGATCAGGCTATCCACCAGGCTCAAAAGGAAAGAGGGGCCAAAAATGTGCATGACCATCGCTTGGGGCCCGGTGGTTATGCCTTCTGCCGCCAACTACAAGAGAAGCAATCCTCTTCTGGAGAATAATCTAGTACAACTCAAGTTGAGCGTCCACCCCGACACTTTACATGGATTGATGCTAGAAAGAATCGAGCAGGTGAAATTGTCAACCCTGCAACTAAGGAGGTGGCACAAAAGATGGTAGGTTTATCCCAACTAAGTAAAGAGTAACTCCCACAAACTTGGATTTATTTATATCTAATTGATATTGTGATTTAATATTTTTATTAACTATGAATAGATTGATCTCCACGAGCAAAAGAAGGAAGGAAAGTTCATCCAAACTGGCCACATGGATGAACTATCAGTTGATCTTGGTACAAAGGAGCATCCTGGCCGTGTTAGGGGATTAGGAGCTGGCATAGGATTCAAGTCTTATTTTGGCCCTTCGCAATCTAAAAGAGGTCATGCAGGAGGTCTTACACAAGAGGAGGTTGAAGCATTAGTAGCGCAAAAAGTGTAAGAAATAATGTCTTCATTTCATCCTACTCAACCTTCTCAACCTATTCATATTGTGTGTCTCTCAAGTGATGAGGTACAAGCCCATGCTATAGTTGTAGAAGGTCATGGGAGCACTCCCAATGACCCACCAGAACAATCTGTAGTAAGTTTTTGTTCTATATGTTGTGTTATTAGTATGATATATATGATAATATATATAGTTGTAACAGGTATCTATTCTACTGCTTCTTATATAACCTATATTATTTCAATCTAGGTTGGTATGAACTGTAAACTTGCAGTGGAGGTTCCAGAATATAATGTTGTGGTAGCAGGCAAGGTGTACAACCTTGGTGGTACATTGCATTGCCAACAAATTACTGATGACATTTGTTGTGTGTCCATCCATCTTGTGTATGACGGAATGGGGGACAAACCACTACCCATACCTAATCCTAAATATAGTACAGTTGAAGAAGCAGAGGGTGCTATGGTGGGTTGGCCCAGACACTTGGTTATCAATGACAAGGTATACTTGAATTCTACCATGTTTTTCATATTTGATTGCATATATGAACTCATGTAATAGAAGTATGTAATTTAATTAACAGGTTTGCAAACTAAAAAATAAAAATTCTACTAGTCGTCCTCCTATGCCCAAGCCATCTATTATTCTAGAATCCACATTCGATGAGTTGGGAAGTAAATGTAAATGCTTGTGTCGATACTTAGCCAACCAAAGCTCTGGACTACAAATGTTGACCAATTTAATAGAAGATGCAACTGGGAGGGACTTTGAGAATTATATTTTTCTTGATGATATTATAGAGTTGTTCCGTTATGATTGGCTGAATACTTCGATATTAGAAGTATGGATAAGGTAAGGATCTATCAATATGGAAAATTCCAATACACATTTTTATCTTATTTCTACATATGAAAATAATTACAAATGTTTAACAGACATTTATATACTGAGGCCACAAACTTTGATATAAAGAATGTTGGATTCTTAGTTCCTTCAGTCACTAGTCAGGTGGAGACACATATTGAGGAAGTGAGTGAGTACTTCTCTGATGCATTCAAATATTTTGCTACTATGGGAAAGGAAATTATCCTAATTCCTTTTAACGTCCAGTAAGTATTATTATTCAATATAATTTTAATAATGAACAAATGTATTTATTTTAATGTTTGTTTTATTCTTACTTAGATCTAGACATTGGGAATTAGTGGTGATTGTCCCAAAATTGATGACTCTTTATTATCTTGACCCAATGGGAAAAACAATAAGGGGTCACAAACTGAAATTGTCAGCTATGGCGTAAGCATAAATATAGCCAATGCTTCAACATGATATTTCTATTTAGAATTTCTATTTTACCAACTATCGTTTAATTGATAGGGGTATAAAAACTTTTCGTGAAGGCGGAGGACAAATACCCACAAAATTAAAGACATTGACTATAAAAAATGTCAAGGTAGCTACTTTGACAACTGCTTAGTCTTATATGTATAATTTTCAACTCTTATATGTCAACTCTTATAGTCTTCTGTTTATAGTAGTTACTAACATTAAGTATAATTCATTATTTGTAGTGTCCTATACAAAATAATGACTGGGCTTGTGGTTACTATGTAATGAAATATATGCAAACTATTGTCAAACAAGCATCAAATGACATTCAGACTATAGATCAGGTAATAAAGAATAACATCATAAATTTACAAGTGAGTTGTAGTCATTTTATAAAATATTAGCATGTGCATTTTCTATTACAGATCTTTACAACTCAGCCTTACACACGTGAGGACTTAAATGAATTCCGAGAAGAGTGGTCAGATACTTTTCTAAATGAAGTCAATATAGCATTGGAATAAATATGTCAATTACATTCCATTTATGTATGTGGTTTCAGTACTCTTTCATATTTACTTTTGTATCTGACATTTAATATCATCTCAGACTTGCAATCTATCATTTTGTAAATTATGATGTGACTATGTGTACTCAACTGAATATATGAATAATTTTTGTTATGAATGTGTGGTTTGGAATGGTGACGGTTGAGCATCAATGCTCCCCTCTCCCATATCTTATTCTTGTTCTTCTATTTTGTTCTGTTCAGTTTCTGTAGAAATTTTTTTTAAAAAAATCGACCCTATAGCGTCGGTTTTCTTAAAAAACTGACCATATAGGTGTCTTAGCCGTTCCACATAAAACGGTCGTGCTGCATAAAATGGCCATGTTGGGATGAGGTAGAACGGTCGTGCCACGTAGAACGGTCGTGTTGAGATATGGTAGAATGGTTGTGTCACGTAGCGCGACCGTGCTAATATAGACCAACACGGCTGTGCTAGGCGGCACAGTCATTCTACTATATTCCAAGACTCTATTGAGTCAGTTTTTTAGAGTCGGTTATTTAGTAAAAAAACTGTCATTAGAAATAATCTTTAGAGTCGGTTATTTATTAAAAAACCGACGTTATAGGGTTCAGGTACAATTTCATTTCTCATTTGGGTTTAGTTTTGGAGAGCCTATGGGGTCGGTTTTTACTATACAAGGTCGGTTTTTTTGGGTTAAAAAAATTGACGCTATAGAGCAATTTCTGTAGCGACGGCCACTTAGGCGTCGGCTGAAAAGTGACGCTATAGGCTTAAAAAAACTGATGCTATAGACCATTTTTGTACTAGTATGTGAATACATAAATGACAAGGAAAGCCTTAACTATCTCAATCAAAATACATAATACCGCAGTTTACCTCATCCGAACTTTTCTTACAATGCCTAATTTGATACAATTTCATGTCATGTAAGTAACCTTCAAACATCCTTCCATCTAAAATGGAAATTATTCAAGTAGTCTTAACATCCAAAACTTGCTTATCCTCACTTTTCATGGGTAAAACAAAAAATATTTCTCTCTCACATTAAACTTCCTCTCCCATGTTGTTGTTTTAGATGTGATGCTCTAAGTTATAAATGGCATGAATGATGTGGTTGTGATTAATATTTTAATTTCTCTTCCCACCATTATACATTTTATAAATCCCCTCATAGCTTTTCTCACCCAAAATATACACAAAATACATACAAGCACATCTTCCTCCCTGTGCATTCTAAGACCCTTCATGTTAAATAACCTACATATCATGAGGCCATTCCAAAATGCATAATCCCTTCATAGTTATTTTTGTTCACTAAATATTTCCCTCCAACCAGTTCACTTTCCCACCAATGAGACCCCAATTATGATCATTTAATCAATAGTCATGATCATATCACCTCTCTCACTAATGATGGAATTTATCCAGATTATACCACGTATTTTCAAATTATTGTTACATATTAAATCAAATTCCCATTTCTACATCTCGAATGTTTATAGATACAAAATAAAACTTTGAAGACAAAAACAAACTTTTCTATTTAATTGAGGGCTTTACAAGTTTTCTCAAAAAATTACCTAGTTGAATTCCTCATGTGTAATATACTCATTCAAGCACATTAAGAATATCAATTCAATTTTATATATCTTCAAAAACCAAAACCATTTTTTAATGGGGAAGATATTCAATTCAACTCCATGTCATACAAAGAAATGAAACAGATCACTTGCCCCTCAAGTTTTCATCTCTCTTCCTCTTATTTTCGTTTTTTGAAATTTTACTATTTCAAAGATAAAATATCAGGATCGAAGAAAAGTTAGGTATCCTAGATATGCTTAGAAACTTTTCGAACGTCAAAAATATAGAGAAGGAAATCTCAAGCTTCCAATGGAGTGGACGCCCCCCTGAAGGAAATCCTCTTTCCACCAGGATGCCGCATAGTTGAATGTGGCATTCCATTGGTGGTTATGACGTGGGTATTAGACAAAACACAAAAAGAAGAATTTATACTCAATTGAATATTAATTACACTCTTAATAAATGTGTGGTTCTTCTTTTGGTTGTAGGCATGAAGTTTTAAATTCAAAATCCAACTATACAACACTTGATACTGGTAAGTGTGCAAGGTTTAATTGTCTGAAGTCATTATAGTTCTCAGGATCTTGGTAAGAATCATACATTTCTATCAACTTTGTATTAGATACTTTGTTATGAAGATACGATGATTTTAATTATAAACTATGACACTAATAAAAGCATTAAAAACTAAACAATATAAGCTCCTTCAAAAGGAACAGTGTATGATGGCGATTTAGAAGTAAACATCCAGATCGAAGACTTTATCTTACCAATGAGACCTATGATCCATCAAATACTAACACAAACACTAGAATCAATTTTCATTGAGTTTCATGTTAAAGTCTCTCTACTCATGCTTCTCTCAAATTTGAGCAGAACATGTAGATTTAGCATATGATCCTCTCTTAGGGTTAAATGTCAACACTTGTGTGTTATGGTGCAAACGTGTAAAAGACTCAATGCAACTCACCTTCTTTAGGGTCAGGATGAATATTATCACAGTTAGGGTACACCAATGTGTTCTGGACATCGTGAATATACTATAGAGACTTAAATAGATATATACATACAAAAGGATAAAGAATTTTAAAATTGTATAAAAATGATAGTTACAAGTGAAGAGAAAGAAGGGTCTTGAAATAAGGACTTCCTATCTATATATGGAAACTAACCATGTGTGTTTGAGTCATCTTAACAATGCTCTCTGATATGGTTGAATTATTTCACTAGTTACAAGTTACTCGCGATATCAGAATGATAGTCTACTAAGCGCAGAGCCGATGGAAAATACACATAATTCTATGACATTGAAGCATTATCTCAAACTTGTCCTATAGTCTATCTCTTGTAATATGGTATGGAAGTGGTAGAGAGGCATTGCAGTTTGTGACTTACTATGGGGAAGTTGTCAATAGAAATTCCATGATGTCATTGTTTGAAAGGTAGTTGGGCCATGGAAGTATGGAGCAAACCATGGTACAATTCCTCTCCTAAAGGTGACATGGCTATATTTTTTGTGGTGGGATCCAAACTAAGGATATATGAGACCTTTCACTAACAACCTAGTGGTGTTTGGTTAAGAGGAGGTTGTACTCGAGATGAGTGATCTTCAATATCTGAGCACTCTACAATGTCTTTGGTCAAATGGTGATATCCTAGATTCTAGATCCAATGCAATTAGAAGTCATTTCATTTAATAATTGATGTCTTTTAGGATTACTCCTCATATTTATCTAGATGGACTTGGAGTAGTCAAATCATCTTTCAAGATTTAGAGCTTGTAGCTTAATCTTCAGTTACTTGAAATCTTCTTGTTTTGGCACAATAGAGTACATTCAATGGCTATGCAAATGTGAAGAAAATAGATTAATTCGATATCAAAGAAGGGAGATGTCTATCCTTTTCGGAGTGGTGGGGCCTTCTTTTTTAGATTAATGAGATTTTAAGGAGTTAAAATAGGCCTTCTGGATGACATAGGTAGAGTAGTCAAATGACTCATGAAATGTAATTGAATTCGGGCATAAATGTGGTTTCCTTTAATATTATGCACAACATGAGTAATTATCAAGATTCATGCAGATTATAAACACATTTCTATCTATTATAAAGAAAAATGGAACTATTTATAGACATAAGAACAACCCAAAATGGATGAGATCAACAACACCACGTCTTGAAGCACAAAAATTGACTATCATTAAGAAAACATTTTGATGGAAAAAAATAATTGAAAGAATATTTTGTTCCATTTAACATAAGATAAGTAGTTTATTAGTTATATCTAACACAAGAAAGTCCTCATTCTCTTTCCATTATATCTTTTTGTAGTGGTCCATGTTGAGGTGTGTGTTATTACACATGCAAATTCACCTAGAGGTGAGTCCCTTCATTTTTATCTAGACTACGCACAAAAATAACCACCAACATGTAAACGGATCTTTCCAGAGTATAATTCATAATTAAATAGAAAGGACAATATTTTTAAGAATAGGCATAACAATATAACAACAGAAGAAGTAGTATTTATCACAAGAATGAGTTTGATTTTGTTCAGCTAAGTTGCAAGAATAAAAAAATAATAGATTAAGGTTCTAGTTACCACTAGATGGGAGTTCAAGAGTCGAATGAGTTTAATCACCGCTATCTATAAAGAGGACACGATGAATCTTCAAGTTCCATAAATAGAGGCAATTTTAATATAATAGTAATGTTGTTGATGTTGTCCTAGGAAATGCTCCTTGAAATTCCAAATATGGTTCTCCGACAATACAAAAGAAATTGTACATATTATCTCCTCCAAAGTTTAGAAAGCTTCTACAAAGGAATTTCTAAAGCACCATATTGCATTCTTATAGACGGTGTAGTGTATGTTGAAGATACAAGTTCCCTTTCACTAAAAAATAAGATTACTTCTGCATTATATCAACATGAGTTGAGTATACAGTGTATACATGGTCAATGATATGATTGTGCAAGTAACATGCATGGTGAGGGAAATGACTACAAGCCTTAATAATGAAAGAATATCCTTCAGAATATTATGTTCATTGCTTTGCACATAGACTCCAATTGCCTTTAGTATCATCTTCTAGAGATGTAGTTTGCGTTCCTTAATTTTTCACAAAATGAACCACAATTGTTAACATTATTGTAGCCTCTTGCAAACGTACATAAGAAGAACATACTACACAGTATAATGAAATTTCTTAGAAAACTACAAAAGGGGATGTCAAAACTGGAAGAGGATGTAAACAAATAGCAAACTTGCAATGTCATGGTGACAGTCAAAGGAGTTGTCATTATTCCTCTATCTCTATCATAATACATATGCTTGATTCAACATGTGTTGTCTTATGTAATATCTTTAAAAAAGGATCCACTTACTCTCAACGTGATGATGCAGATGAAACATATAACACAATGATCACATTTGAGTTTTTTTTTATTCTACTACTCATGCGACAAGTCTTAGGAATAAGTGATAGTATCTGCCAATCATTACAGTGTCAAGAACAAGACATAGTAAATGTCATGAGTTTAGACACAAGTAAAAAGTCTCTTATTCAAGCCATGAGAGAGGATAGTTGGATGAATTTTATGAATTCTTGAAAGTCATTTTTCATTGAGCATAAAGTAGAAATCCCATATTTGACTTCATGCTACCTGATATGTGCATGTGTTTGACATCATTATGATGAGATTATAATAGAGGATCACTTTTGAGTTGAAACATATACTATTGCAATGGACTCTCAACTGCAAGAACTAAATTACAAATTTAATGAACATGTCATCGTACATTATCATTAGATCTAGTGATGGTTATAAACCTTTTGATGCTAGAGATATATACCTTCTTGGTGATAAATACTACCCTCAATATATTAGTGAGGTAGATAAAGATGATTGGATGTTGGAATTAAAACATTATGAAATTGGAGTGGTTACTTATCCTAATATGCATAACCTTAGAATAATTTCTAATTAATGCCAGCATTAGTTAGCAGTAGAAAGGAAAAAACTTACATACCAATCTACAAGGTTATTCAACTAGTGTTGATGCTCCCCATCTCAACTTCTACTATAGAAAGAGTTGTAGTGGCTTCTTAGTCAACAATTTCCAAGCCTTTGTCGCGGACCAAGTGGTGTTGTCTTCTTTATGTTTACCAATGCATATTTTCATCCCAACACAAGATTGGCCAGCCTTGGCATCCATGATGTATCTGTGGTTGGTTCATGTGTCATGGGGGCTACATTGCCACTTGTCACTCAACAATACTCAAAGCAAAGGTTCTCATAATTTTCTAGGTAACATGTCTCTGCAAAGCAAAGGGCCTTCAGAACTTGATGATACACTCGAATATGCAGAGGGCGATCAACATGTTGGTCAGTTCTATTACATCGCCACCCAAACTCTGACCATATTGGAGACAATTTTAGGAAACCTATGTGAGAACTCAAGGTGTCTCCTTATAGTGTATCCCTCACAAGCTAAACCTTATTTCATATGCAATCATGAAACAATCTTTCTTAGTTAATTCTATCTTTTTATTTTCTTCCTCAAAGCCTGATTGGCTTAACATGAATGTAAAATTGAGTTCAATATCTTTTGTCCTTCTCTAGAGTGTAGGTTGAGTTACTAAGGTCTAGTTTCCCCCAAAATATAATCATCATTTTTACCATTGGTGGATTCATGATGCCAATGTATCCTAATGTGACTTGCTTTGGATAGTGATGATGGACTTTTCCCTAATTGCAAACCTTTCCTCTATATGACATATCATGCCTAACCAACCTTGAAATGAGAAATCTTGTTCCTCTCTATGAAACTATTATCAGTACCTAATTCCCTATTTTCTATGATTGCCTATATGGCTTAATATGCATTGAAGAGACACCTAAATGTTGATGCCTATTATACCTTGACCAAATGATGTGTTCGACCTAATTATTGCAACCAACTCTTTTAGACCTTTCAAATCAACACTTGTAAGATACCTTGTGACCTAAATACTTGAAGTCTATCCCTCATGTGCTTTGATGGGGTTTGTGACTAAGCCCACTAGTAATGACCTAGGGTGACACTTATGGATTGCTCATCTTTCTTGTGCCCCAATCTTGGTCTAGGTATTAATATTTTCTCCTCCGCTTCTAATTCTAGAAATATCCTTATGATAACCTTCATTAGGATGTCCCAAATAGTTCATATGTTGACCCCTAATGACATGAATGAGCTATAATGATATCTACATGCTAGTGAAAATGTTGGACTTAATGATGGGTATATGCTTCCTAGACGTTGGGGACATCCACCTAACCTGGATATATACTTCATATGTCCTAATATCACTTATCTAAACCATATTTTACACTTGATTCTTAGGTTGTGATGATCCTTGACCTTGTTTTTTCTACTGTGAGTTTTTTTACCCTAAAATGTACAGAATTGACATGAACCTTGAAATAATCATACAAAATAGATGGAACATCAAAATGCCTTAAAACTTGAACCATACCATCTTTGTAAAAGACCATCAAATGTAATAATAACCAACTTTGAACCTAACTCGAACTAAATCCTAAAATTGAGCTAGTTGGGGTTAATGATGAGAATCTAATACATTCATGTAATCTTGTTCTCAATCAAGTGTGGCTTATGACTAGATAATAAAGATAAGTTAAGAATATATGAATCAGGTATGGGATTTAGTAGTTAATTGATTATGGTTTCCTTTCTTGCAAATTGACATGCTTCTATGATTGTTTACTTGCTCAAATACTTCCATGTAGTATTATATTATAGTAGTCAATGTTTTGTCTCGTTAATTTTATAACTTACAAACATAATGCAGATCTCAATTATACAAATTTTATGCACCTACATGTACTCTCGGAGTAATAACAAAAGATGGGGCACCCTAGTTGAGTTGTCAGGATAGGCAGATCATGTTGATAAATCAGGTTAGCAAAAGGCATTGAGCCTTAAGGACCCTCACAGACCCTTCTAATGGGAATCTTGTGAAAGGCCATATGATACATGAAATTGTTAGTATAATTGGATTAAATGACATAAAACATGGGTTCTCATTTTATATGTACTTATCTCTTTTATTTCTTTGTTTGATTACTTTTATAAATCTTTTCAAATTATGCAAACCTTACATGTATGCATCTTTCTGCTCTATACTCAACAACTTATGTGTTGACTTGCTTATTTCTTGTATGTTTTAGGTTCAGATTTGGCTTGGGAGTTGATGAATTGTGAGTGTGTGCTTAGTTGTAATTGTTGTAAGTGCTGGTATGTATGCCCAAAGAGCCAATCATGTGATGATTGTAATGGAATAATTTGTAAATGAATTGATTAATAAATAAAGGTTAGCTTCCAATTTATTTTCTTTAATTCAGTAATGAGATAATAATGTAACATTATAAATGTCTAGAGAATTATATTACTTAATGACATATGTCTTTAAGTACATGACTTGGGGAAATGAGATCATACAGATGTTAAGAGTACATATATATTCTCATTATGTCCCTGATTGGTTGTTATTGTGGAAGGTTGATAGACAACAATGACACATAGGATCAGAGTGTGAGTTGATTGATGACAGAGTCTCATTATTCATGAAATGGTTACATCAAACAAATCACATAGATGTATGTTAGAAAATAGTGTATCGGACAAACCCACCATGAGACTGACACATGGAAACCATTACCATGGTAGGTCATAGTCTGCTCTCATGGTGATGGTGGTGTTTGTGGTTCTTAGACCTGAAATCAGTGCACTCGTCACATGTCATTGGGTACACTTTTACATCATGAAACACAGTCCTAAAACATGGGTTGCTATAACGATGATGATTGGGTGACTTTGACATAAGGGGATAGATTGTGAGTGGTAGATATGGGATTTGTCCCTCGTAAGGGAGTATGATATCCAAGGAATCTTGATTAAAGAGACTAAAAAATGCACCACGCACATGTGAGTCAATTTTTTTTTGAGGCAAGGTAATGATATATTTAAATAGCACATACAGCAAGCGAAGACCTGCTAATGTGAAGAGCCAACATAGAGTTTGTAGGGAAAAGAAAGTAAGCTGAAAGTAGACAGGGGGAGGCACCCCTTAAGACAAACCTCTTATAAAAAGTAAAGTTTTTGCAATCTAGATAATGTGATAAAATGTGCAGTGCTTGTAAGAGATGAAGCATCACTAAGGTTGCTGCACAAGACTGACACCCGTCTCATCATCCACCATAGCTTTAAGATCACATAGGAAAGCTGCTTCCGATTCCGCAACCTCTGATTCACCTTCCTCCGAATGAGCTAGGGATTCATCTGCTATTTTTTCTGCAGTTTGATAAAGATGTGAAGATCGACATCAATATCAATCAAAATAGTCTTAACCAATTTTTTTTTATTGAACGGCCTAGTGTTTCTTTCCTTCCAAAGATTCCAGCATATGACTGAGAATAGATCATTACTTTTGTGTTTCCTGTAAAGCCTAGTTGGAGGGATTTGTATAGGGAAAATTGATTCCTGGAGATCAGGAAGGTTTTTTCGCAAGTAGTGTGAAATGATTTTTTGAGAGAAAGGGCATTTTGAGAAGATGTGACTGGTTGAATCCTCATTTTTTTCACAAAGAACACATCTAAGCGGTCCATGGAAGCCCTTTTTTTTATGATATCTCCTGTAGAAAGCTTGTTGTGGAGGAGAAGCCATATGAATGTTTTATATCTGTGTGGCCATTTTTGTTTCCAAAGCTTAGATGATGTTCGGGTGATACCTCTGTAAGAAAGAAAATTGTAAGCAAGTTTCACTGAATAATCTTTACCCCATTTCCAGGAGATGTCATTTGAAGTGTTTTCTTCTAAAGAGGTTGTGAGGTTGTTGAGATCTTGTTGGATTAAAATGGAGAGGATGCATCTTTTTAGGGAGTTAGATCTTTTGCTGGTGATAAGTGGGAGGGCTTTATAAATTTTTAAGTGAATAAGTTTTTTAGGAATAGCCCATGATGGTTTAAGGTTAATAATAGAATTTTTTTTATACCAATGGTCTGACCAGAAAGAGATGTTCTTATGAGAGTGAGGTGGAGTAATAAGCAGCTTCTGAATTGTGTTGATATGTTTATTAATGTATTTCCATAGGGGGGAAGCAGATTTCCTTTTGATTTGATGCCAAGGAGGTGCTGAGTGGTAGTATTTTTGCATGATGAGATTTGTCCAGATTTTTTTTATTTTGGGTGAGACAATCTATGATTTTGGTAATCAGACAAAGGGAGTGTGTTTCGATGTTTATAATCCCCCAACCGCCTTGGTCAAAGGGAGCAGTGATAGTTTTCCAATTAACCAGGTGGCAGTGTTGCCCAAATTTTTCATTTTTTGGGCATTATTCCAAAGAAATTTTCTCCGAATTTTGTCCAAGGTAAGTCTGGTCTTAGAGGGCAAGGGGATGCAGCTTAAGAAATGGGTAGTAATTGGAGTGATAGCACTATTAAGTAAGGTTAGTCTGCCCGAGAGATTCAGGAAATTGTTTTCCCAGCTAGAGAGCTTAGAGTTAATTTTTGTAATGATGGGATTCCAAATGGCATTTGTGATGTTGTATGGAGTGATGGGAAGGCCCAGGTACTTGATCGGGAAGTCTTCCGATTTGCATTTGAGAAAACTTTTTAGAGTCTCAAGGGTGGAATGATGGAGGTTAACCCCGAAGATGGAATATTTTTGGATATTAACTTTAAGTCCTGAGATATAGGAAAATAAGCCTATGATCCTGAAGATGTTTTGAACCGAGGATAAATCAGGAGAGGAAAATATGATGGTATCATCCGCAAATTGAATGATATTTTCCTTACAGTCCTCAGGAGTAGAAATGATATTGTTTTGAACACCCAGATGGATCATCCTGGAAAGAAGGGTGGTGAGGATGATGAAAAGGTAGGGAGAAAGGGGGTCACCTTGTCTAAGTCCGTTTGTATTATGAAAGTAGCAAAAAGGGACATCGTTTATGATGGTAGAGAAGTGATTTGTGGAGATGCAAGCATGAATCCAGGTGATCCATTTTTCAGGGAAGGCGAAACCTTTCAGAGTTTTAAGCAAGCAATGCCAGTTAACAAAATCAAAAGCTTTCTCAAAATCCAATTTGATAGCCAGAAGAGGAGTTTTGTTTTTATGGCAAAGATGGATAGTTTCATTGACCATTAAGAAGGCATCTTGGATACTTCTGTTTTTTAGGAAGGCAGATTGGTTTAGAGGGATGATGTCGTTCATAAGAGGTTTGATTCTATTGGCTAAGGTTTTAGTAATGATTTTATATGAGGTGTTAATAAGACTGATGGGTCTAAAATGTGTGATTTGATCTGGTTTGGAATTTTTTTTTATCAGGGAGATAAAAGTTTTATTTATGTATTTTATGATGTTTTGGGGGTTTGGACTGGATTGAAAGGCGGAGAGAAGAGCAAGAAAATCATGCTTGAAGTGATTCCAATTAGCCAAGTAAAATTCCACATTGAGTCCATCAGGTCCAGGGGATTTATCTTTGCCTAGATCGGAGATAGCGGATTGTAATTCCTCTAAAGAGAAAGGTTTGATCAGGTCAAGGGGGTTTTTGATTTTTTTTTGGCAAATGAAATGCCAAAGAAAGCTATTTAGACCAGCTGGATTGTGATTTGAGTTGAATTTTTTTGGAAATGATTATTTATGTGTGTTATGATGGTCTCTTTGTGGGATGTGAGACGACCATTAATCAAAAGATGTGAAATAGAGTTGTTTCTAAAGTTTTGATTGCATATTTTATGAAAGAATTTTGTATTTTTGTCGCCTTCTTTGGCCCAAAGGATTTTGGCTCTTTGTCTCCATCTAGAATCTAATTTGTTATTAATGATGTTGAGATCATCTTTGATGGATAGGATTTGAGCCGGATCTGTTGAAGGATTTTTTTCAAGGATCAAAAGACGCTCCTCAAGGTTTTTTTTGTCATCCATCAGAGTCAAGGGATTTTGGATCAGCCAGTTTTTTATATGCTTTTTGATTTTTTTTTGTATTGTTTAAAACATGAAGGCCCAGGTTAGATGATTGTAAGCAAGCAAGATCCCAGGGTTCACGGCAAGATGTGGTAAAACTTTCATTTTGAAGCCAGTTGTTTTCAAAACTAAAAGGCCGAGAACCCCAAGAGTAAGAGACTGTGTCTAGGATTAGGGGAAAGTGGTCAGAGATGGTTCTGTGAGCAATGTATATAGATGAGAGAGGATGTTTGTCCTCCCAAAGGTTGGAACATAAGAAGTGATCAAGTCGGGCAAAGGTTTGGTTTCTCGACCAAGTGAAAGAGGCATTTGAGGGAACATGGTCAAAGAGTGAGTAGTTAGAAATCATCTATTTGAATTTTTTGTCAGCAGCAGATAAGGGAGAGGGGGAAGGATTTGAGTTATGTCTGTCTGAGGTTTGGGTGACAAGATTAAAGTCCCCACCCAAGACCCAGGGTAAATGGTGAAAATCTTTGAAGAGGCAGTTTAATTCCTCAAGAAAGAGGGTTTTGTCATGGCCTGGTTCCCCATAGATACCAGAGAAAGACCAAAGGAAGTCATCAGAAAGATTTTTGAAATCAATAGTAATCGAAAAGTTTAGAATGGAAGAGTTTATTAACAAGAGGACCTGGTTGTTGTAACCCACAATGATGCCACCTTTGAAGACCTTTGGAGGAAGTTGAATCCAGTGAGTGATTCTATTTCCACTAATCGTTTTGAGGGCAAAAGAGGAGAGGTAGGCTTTTTTTTCTTGAATAGAAATAAGGTCTATTTTGTTTTTGTAAATATGGGATCGGATTTTTTTTCTTCTTTGTAAGTTTGAATCTCCATAGATGTTCCAAGTAGAGATTTTCATTTAGAAAGAAGACAATGAGAAACCAAATGACAGATAAGCAAGTCTAACCTCGTCTATTAGACCAACCCATGTAAGATTCTAGATCATTTAGAAAAAATTGAGCATCATTTTCCTTTTCAAAGATGAAACCAATCTTATTTGCGAAGGATGAAAAACTCTTTAAACTAGACCAAGAGGCTAGATCGTCTATAGTATCTGGTTTTTTTTAACTTGATTATTTAAGGATGGAGATGTATAAAAAGAAGATGATGTAGAAGCTAAACAGATAGAGTTGGAAGGAGTCTTACCTTTCTTGGCCCTATTTGAGATACTTGATCCATTGTTGATGGAGAGCCCGGGCTGCAGGATCTTTTGGATGGAGCTTGTGTTGGAAATATGGAGAGGGCTCTTCTGTTCCGCACTCTGCAAGGAGTTAACCTTGAAGTGTTGAGAAGAGTCTTGAAAAACAGAGTTATGATTTGTTTTATCAGGTGAGTGCCAGCTTTCCTTTGTGGAAGAAGGAGAAGGGAAAGGTTTTCTGATAGGCGGGATGTTTGATGTAGGAAGGGGGAGAATTGGAGATCGGTTTCTCTTTTTATTTTGGAGAGGGTATGAGTTATCAGGAAGGGTTGGGTGATTCCTAGTCCAAACTTGACTTCTGTTCGGGGGGGGTCTGGTGAGTGAGGAGTGGTTAATGCCCTTGTAAGGACTGAACCAGGATGGCAGATGTGAAGAGAGATCAGAAAAAGTGGTACTATGTTTGGTGGGTTGTTCAGTAGCAAGCTTTAGATGGTATATCAATTCTCCAATTCTAATGTTAATAGAAGGAGGGAGGGAGATAGCAGCTTTAACAGAGAGGAGACAATAGGCTTTGATATATTGAGAGGGATGAAGAGTTTCAGGACTGATGTATTGAAGAGTGGCCCCTAATGAATGAGCTATTCCTCTTAAGATTTCTAGCTCCCATAGATGAGGAGGAAGGTTTGAGATGGCAACCCAATCAGAGCCACTCGCTGGGGCCGGAAATGAACCAGCTTTAGCTATCCATTTGGATAGGCGAGCCATAATGAAGCTGGAACCACAAGGAATGGTAAGAACTTTATTGAAGATATGGGTTATCTGAGTTCCTTCAGGGACAGAGTAGATAAGCTGGGTGGGCGAGAGGATTTTTGGTTTGAGGATGGTATGTCCGGGTAGAAGAAGAGCTAGAGCTCTGGTGATGTCGAGAACATTAATAAGGTTGTTGTCCAGGTTGTTCTCTATAGAGACAAGGATGCTTCTAAGGGAGAAGACTTTGAGAAGGCGCATCGAATTTGCAGGAAGATCCATGGCGATGGCATATTCCAGGTGTGCAGGAGTCTTCATAGTTTGGGTGGGAGGAGGTTGGTTTTCTTTATGTGCTTTAGCTGGTGGGATCTTAAGCAAGGGGGAAGGTTTTTTAAAGAGGGGCTTGGAGGGGTTACCAGACGAGGGTTTTGAGGGGTAGGGTTTTGAAAAAGAAGGTAACCTTGAGCTTTCGAAACTAGGGTTTGATGATGTTGCATGGTCTGGTGGGAGATTTTCAAGGCATGCAAAAGGATTGATGGAAAGGCAATGATTATGAGTGGTAATAGAGAGGGGTCTATTGGTAGAAGGATGTCGTTTTGGGACCACATAACTATATTGGGAAAGAGAGTGCTGTTTAGAGCGGGAGTACATGTGAGAGAGATGTGGATTTAGCTGTTGTCCGAATCTGTTTGGAGGAGGTCGCTCCAAGCAGTGCCTTTTTATGTGCCCTATGCGACCACACCTGAAGCATGAAAGGCGAGAGAAACATCTGGAAGAGGAGTGGTTGTTTCTGAGGTAGTATTAGAAGAATGGATTTTTTGGGGGAACCAATTTCCAATTTTGGACGGTGGAGTTATGCCCCAAGGAATCGTTGATGAGAAGGGATGATTTTGCTGTCCCCAGAACAGGAAAAGAAAGATTTAGTTGGTCAAGGTCCATAGGAATGATGTCACTGTTCAGAGGAGGTTTTGGCACGAGGGTTTTGTAGAGAGATGTGAGTTTGATGTTGGGGACCTTTCTTTTATGCGAAGGAGAAGGAGAGGGAAAGAGTTTGTACCTTTCTGCAATAGAGATGTTAGGTTGAAGAAAAGCAGATGAGACCTCGTCTTCATAATCTTCCGACCCAGAAGAGATAGAGATGGGCATAGACTTAGCACCCATAGGAGGTTGATGTTCTGCTCTGACGAAAAGTTGATCAGCTGAAGTTGAAGACGACGAACTATCCTGGTCATACTTCTTGTAGAGAAAGGCGAATGCAGATGGGGTTTGATGGTTGAAGTCTCTGACCCAAGCCCAGAAGGTACGATCTGCGTAAGGTTGAAGGAACAAGGACCATTCCGGCTGAAGCTTCAGTTCCGATCGCATCTCAGTCCAGCCGTCTATGATAAGAAGAAAGGGGGTTTTTATCCCCCAGATAGTGTCCACAGGAGGGGACCGCGAAACTGTAACCTGGAATGATCGGTGGCCAATGTTTATCATACAAATGCCGGGAGAGATATCATATCTGTGGTAAAACCAAGCTCTGGGTAGCAGGATGGATGAAGAGAAATATGGATCAGCCAGATGAAGCTCGAGGAAGGGGAAGCGCGGGTTCATAGTGGTTATGGAAGAAGGGGTTTTAGGGGAGCTTACCGATTTTAGGAGCTTGTGATTCAGGAGG
This sequence comes from Alisma plantago-aquatica, assembly GCA_963693085.1. Lineage (NCBI taxonomy): Eukaryota > Viridiplantae > Streptophyta > Magnoliopsida > Alismatales > Alismataceae > Alisma > Alisma plantago-aquatica. The sequence continues at coordinate 658,387,971 of OY856411.1, forward strand.
GCACGACGGAAAGTCTTAACTTTTCCTGATTTATGCATGCATTTCACTTTTGAGACTGTGGCGAGGATGAAGTTACCACCGGATCTCATAATGAGAAAAGATCGTTAGGTGAGGCTATAATGGAGTCTAACTAGGAACACTAGATTTTTTTTTGGGACAGGAAACCGTCAGAGTCTGGGGAAGGAGGGATAGCCGGCAAAGGGAATGAAGAGGTGTAATCAATGAGAAGTAGGTAGTGGAAGCCCGAGACCAGAACGGGAGCTATGAAAGGGGATGTTGCAGTTAAACGAGGAGTTCCAGCAGTTACACAAGAGAAGAAAGGTTCATATATTTTTGAAGTACCACCGCATTAAAGGGGGGATGTCGGTTGAGGAAGTGATACAGACAGGTAAAACCTTTAAAAGAACTAGAAAAGAATAATTGGAAGCCACGATAGAGGATCTTGTTAACACAAACGATGTTGCATGTTATCCAAGAACAACAGAGCGATGGGGAAGAAGATGGATTTGGAAACCCTAGACGGGTAACAAAGAAGAAACCGATAAAAATGGAGAAGAAAAAGAGGTGAACCATGGAGATGTTGAAAATCGATTAAACCAAAGAAAGAGGTCATCTTAGCTGGGGAGGAGAAGCTTGAGGTGAACGGAGATTACCTGGGGAAGCAGCTCGGGGAGCGACGAGAACCGGATGGAGCCTCTAGAGCCGATTAAGGATATGATGCCATCAGCCTGCAAAGAGAAGAAGAACAGGGGGAATTTTTACCTGGGAAAGGATAATCTTTAGACCCTGGATCGGGAGGAGTTGATTCCTGAAGAGAGGAAGATGGTGCCGTTGTCGCGTGGGTGAAGGGGACAGCAGGACCTCGTCGGGAGAGAAGGGTGAAGACTGTGTAACCTGATTTGGTAGGAGCAGAAACCCGAGCAAGCAGAGGAGGGGTTACACCGTCTCTAAGAAGATGGAGCAAGCAGCGGGTGGAGCACGTCGGGGAGGGCGCAACCGACCTAGGATGACAACGAACCGGATGGAGAATTCTAGAGAGAAGTTGGAGCTTTCTCCCTTTAACTTACCGTTTGAACATTGTTAGATCCACATGTGAGTCAATATGTGATATTGAGCTTACATATATCTTAGAAAATCTTCTATGATTCAAGAAACAAGATTGAATGTAGAAGAGGGTGACTTCTCCCTGCCTTGAGTTCAATCTGGATATCAGTGAAAAAGAAATTATACAAATACCGCAACACTATACATAGATTGTAGGTCAAAGTTATTCCCCAACTTTCCATTCAGTCGGGTAGCATTGATGTGGACTAGGCCCCACTCTTTGCTTGTGATGTCATAATTCAGTTGCGGGCATTTACTGCCAACATGATAAGGAACCTCTAGTGTCACACACATAAGTCTTGACATAGAAGAGAATTTATTGAATTTATTACTAACATATTTAGGTATTCTATTCAGGCAACAAATCAGCTGGCTACACTGCCAGATGATCATCTCACTAAGTGAGATGGATGGCTGGAGTGCTAGATGGCTCACTCAAGAGTTGAGATGGGCATTTGGAAGAATCAGACTGATTCGAGCTAAAATTGGCCAAGTATTCCCAAACTGAGGTGTGCACTGACCGGTTCAATATGTTAAACTAACAGGCTTGACTCGACTCACTATATGGTCGTATGGGTACATGAGAAGACTGTCTCACATGGATGAGATCACTCGATTCAACTAGGAAGATTCTAGATACTTTCTTGAATTTGATCATTTTACTTGCACATTACCTGTGGTGCAAGGAATTAATGTTTGACATTAATGGGAAACAAATTGTCAATTTCATACGCATTGGGAAACTACAAAATGACCATCTCACATTGTGATATGATCATCTCATGTACCGAACGAAATTTTGGGTGGTCATAGGCAGTGAAAATTCAAGATCTTCCTACCCCTTCCTCTCCCGCATAGACTGGGAAACCTGACCCAGGCCTCTACTATGAATAGAGGGGTATTGGGGCTTCCTAGAGCACAACACAGACAATTGAGAATTAGTTGCTTTGAAAATTGTTATACTCTTTGGTTTTGGTAACAAAGAGAGCCCAAGCAAGTCCTACCGATCTAGGGAGGGATAGCTATGAGAGAGAACAACTTAGGATCATTTTTGTGGGAGAGAAAATTGGTGACTAGTATGCCAACGGGAGGGACAATTCCTTCATGTTCAATCTAGTAGGATGATATGAGTTCTAGGTGATTGCGTGGAATACTCTAGAGGCAGGAGTCTTTTGGTTGCTGCTCGAAGGACAACATCAACTTGTAGTCTGTGGTGACACCGTATGAGTCGTAGCAAAACTTGCGCAGTCTGCTGTCAGTGGTGAAGACCAGGAGCTGCATAGACACCCATCCAAGAGAAACTAGTCAATAGTTGCACATCAAAAAGGATGAGGAGATGTCGTTGGACTTGCCTCAGGACCAATTATATCCTCAAAACCATCTTTCTCGTCTTATAGATATTGACATGAGTTTTTGGTTTATGGAAATATGGTAGACAACAAATTTGTTTTTGCTGCCTACTTTGTAGCCATATTTTCCTACAGTAAAATCCTAGCTTAAAGTACATGATCTAATTTGTGTAATGTACTCTTTAATTTATAATTAAAACTATGTAATAAATAATGTTTTTTAATTATACTTGTCGAATTTTGAGAAGGTGGTTTCATGTTGTTATTTGTTCATGTATGCTAAGCATTTCATGCTTTTTTTCATGTTGTCTATGGTATATGTTTAATTCATAGTGTTGGGATTCTGGATCTATCATAGAGAATCACAAGTTGTTGTTGAATATCAAATTCCTCATGTAGCAAAAAAACCTCAGAACTTTTGTAGGACACATATGGGGACAAAGAGATTTGGATCTCTCATGACTGAATTAGAAGATTTTTTGGCCATGAATTATGATGAGATGACAACCTACAATGAGGATATTGAGGGACCATATTCTTATAAATACCTTGATACCATGAGATCTAATTTGGAATCCATGTGCACAAAAAAAGTATTGACTTCAGTTGATTCACCAGAAGAGGTAAAAAATTTAGTAAGCTACAATGTTCAATCTATACATTGAGTAGAATCTAGAAGTTAATATATTCATCTTGATGAGACAATAAATGAGTTAATGTTGCATTATAATATAAGGAAATGTTTACATCAAAATATAAAACAAGTGGGCAACAAGTTGCACCGCTAGTCCTTTTTGGACGGTAAAACCAATCCTTTGAAGATAAACCTTATGTTTACAAAAAGGTAAGTGTAGGTATAATTTTATTTCTCATATTGAATATAAATTGATGGCAAATTACATACACACTCTAAAATTGGTTAAGAGTTGGCCGGGATCACCATCCTAGGAAGGACTTAGGAAAAGTTTCCTATATTCTAGGATCTGATATCTATAGAGATATATGTTAAAAGCTTGTTGGCTAAAGATAGATTGTATACATGACAAAGTTCTTAAGACATTTAGCATGTTGGTTTTTAAGAGAGGTAAAGTTACTCGTGTCTCATGGAATAACTCTCTCTAGATCCTAATGTTTTAGCTAGTCAAAAGTGAGGGCAGACATATGTATGACTCCATATGCATCTACCATTCGATCTATCATGAATGTAATGTTTTCTACAAGAACATATGCCTCATATTCTTTTAGCATGACAAGCATGTACTAGTTATATCCCCGTGAAGGTCATTGGATTTCTCTAAAGAATAAAGTAAGTACTTGAGAAAGGCAAAGGATCAATTTTTGATATACAAAGGTGAAAAAGTGTTAGTTATAAAGGGTTAAACTAAATCAAGATTTGAACCAAAAAGAATGAGTACCAATTGCAATCAAGCTTTTGTTTTTCTATAATGAAAGAGATTTAAGCTAGAAGAATTTCAAGAAAGAGACTCGGCTAATTCTACAATAGAATTTGAGTCTATTGTTGCATCCAATATATCAAAGGAAGGGGTATGGATCAATAAGTTAATCTCAAATTGGGGGTGGTTCCAACTTTTGATATGTATGTCTAGAGAGATAATCATATGATGATTGTGATGAAATAACTTTCAAATGATTAGATTAATAATAAAGGAAATATTCCAATTTATTCTATTTGATTTAGTTATGAGATAATGAAATAACATAATAAATATCTAGACAATGATATTACTCAGTAACATATGTCTTTCAGTTGATGGCATAAACAATGACATCATACGAATGTTAAGGGTATATACATTCTTGTTATGTCCTAGTTGGATGTTACTGTGGAAGGCTGATAGACAACAATAACACATAAGATAGGAGTGTGTGTTCATTGATGACAAAATCTCGTCAGTCGTGATATGTGATATCAAAACAAACACAAAGATACTTGTTAAGAGAATAGTGTATCAGATAGACCCACCATAAGAATGATAAATGGAAACCATAATTGGTAGTCAGAATCGTCTCTTATAGTGTTGGTGGTGATAGTGGTTCTTAGACTTAAAGTCACTACAATCATCACATGTTGTTCAGTGTACTTTGACATCATCCACTGTGATTCTAAATAAGGGTTTCCATAAAGGTGATGATCGGATACATTATGACACATGGGGATGAGTGTGAGTGATGTAGAAGAGATTTGTCTCTCCTATGGAAGCATGATATCATGGCCACTTGATAAGCGAGACTGAGAAATGCATGTCCATGCTCATGTGAGTCAATATGTGATATTGAGCTTACTTATATCTCTGAAAGTCTGCTATAGTTCAAGGAGTATGGATTGAATGATGGAAGAGGATAATGATTCCATGCCTCAAGTTTAATCTGTATATTAGTGGCAATGGAAATATACAAATAGTATAACACCAATCACGGATTATAGGTTGAAGTTGTTCTCCAACTTTCCATTTAGTTGGGTAGCATTAATGTATGACTAGGCACCTCTCTTTTCTTGTGATGTCATAAAATGGTTATGGACACTCACTTCCAACATAATATGTATTAGTGCTAACATAATGTTGTGCAATAATTAGATTAGAATTTCCAATTCAATTATAATTGGGAAACATGATGAAACGATCGGTTCATTGGGTGAACTAATAGGCTCACGAGGTGAATAGATCGGCTCACATGCCAACCAATCAGTTCACCTATGTACCGATCATTTCTCCACTACAGGTTGCAAAAATTTGTGAAATGTCGATCCCTTCCACTCCCACACAGACTTGAAATCATGACCCTAACCCCTCCTATAAATAGAGGGGTACTGGGAGCTTCCTAGAGACACAACTCAATTTCTTTTGACAATTGTTTGTCTTCTTTGATTGTGGTAATCAAGTGAACCTGAGCAAGTCCTACCCAATAAAGGGAGTGATAGTAAGGAAGAATAATTAATTGAGAGCAAGTTGGTGACTAGTACACTGATGTGAAGGGACAACTCCTTGTTTGTTCTTCTAGAACAAAAAAAGTTCCTAGTGGTCCATGTGGACTACCCTAAAGGCGTGGAGCTTTTCCCTCTAGAAGGAAAATGTCAACTTGTTGTCCATGGTGACCAACTAACATATGTTGTAGATGTTGTTCAAGTGTGACTTGAAGAAAGGGCGTGCTCTATGATGAGTATATTGTTGTTGGACTTACTCTAGGACCAGGTATATCCTCTAAATCATCCTTCCATTAAATAGTTTTTGATGCGATCCATTGTCTTAAGGGGAATATGGAATTTAAATTTTTGTTTTTGTTGCCTATTCTTTTTCCATAAATTCCTATAGTGGTATCAGATCCATGTCAATCTACTATGTTTTGGGATAATCTATATGATTAGATTTTTGGTTTTCATTGTTTATTTATTGCATACGATATGAATTCTTAAATTGATTAATGTGCATATCTGATTAATTGTCCTAAAAGAACCCAATTAATATATATATATATATATATATATATATGCAATTGATATGCATCACCCTAAAAGTGAGTTATGATGGTGGATGTGAAGCATGGTTATGGCCAATAACCCTATTATCTATGCATGGTTGTGTGGTTGGTTATTCCTTTTATCTCAGATTGCATACCAAGCCTCTACCTTATCTTCCAATTGTAAAAGTATTATTCTCTCATACATATTCTCCCTTCGAATGTAAGTTGAGGTTTCTCCTTTTAGCATGTAATATGTAATAGAATTAGGATAGTTTAGTTTCTTGTTACGATGGATAAGAAGATGCTCAACACCAGACCAACCAACCATCTCAAAGGTGATCCGACCGACTCAAGGACCGAGGAGGATGAGCTGAAACAATCGAGTGGTGGCCCCAACCAATTGACTAGAGGATCTAGAAGATGGTAGACCAGAGACCAGACAAATGGTGTGATGAACAACCAACTAGCTAGGAGGTAAGCTAATCAGTTCAAAGGTTGAATTGGTCAACCTTGATTGGCAAGAACATACTTCATCAAGAACAAGTTTTTGCATGAGAAGTAGACCCTAGGTGGTGGTAATATCTTATGGATCACAAGGTATTACAATGGTATGGCCATAATCATCTCTTATGTTTATTATATGTTCTTGTTGTGGGATATAGCATGTATATGATACATACTATATATATGTGGTGATTGGCTAATGTATATGTATTTATGAACACAAACTCCCTCAATAACATATTAAGTCTAAGATGCTTTCCATTAGGAACACACATGGAAAGCTTGATTGACTATGCGTGGGCATGCCAAACGTAGTGCATTTTCTATCTTGAGGAAGTGTGATGGTAATAATGTGGGCCTGCAAAGCGAGGTTCATTATTGTCGTGCTACCTTTTGAGTCTGGTTTAACAGGTTATCCTAAATTAGATTAAGAACCTAGAAGCATGTAGATGACTATGGCAAGGAGTTTCACATGTCATCTATCCAAGAATTTCATAATATGCAATTGGAAAAAGTTTCCTACCTTAATGATTGATTATGGATGTTGGAGTTGGTCAGGTAATAATTGAATCATTTTGGATCTTAGCTCACTAGAAGGTTGTACATTGCAATCTTCTGAATTGATATGTGAGGGCTATCAATTTGAACTAAATAGTGAGAGTGATAATAGGCCTATTAACTATCGTCAAATTAATCAAGTCAAATCAAAAGGGTATTGACAAATGCAAAATTTTCTCTTGTAGAATCAAATAAAAATTAAATCATCACTCTAATTGGTACTTAAGAAGGACATATTTAATGGGACAAAATTCCACAACTAGTTTTGGACATTGAGAAGGGTTATCGATGAAGAGAACAAGCTCTATGTCCTAGAAAAACTAGTGCCAGAAATACCTACTCTTGATGCGCTTAGGGCTGACGTGGATGCTTACTGGAAGTATGCCAATGATGCCTTCAATATAAAACACCTTATGCTAAGCTACATGAATTATGAGTTGCATGAGAATTGTGAATACATGGGGATACTTGAGATGGTAACACATTTTAAGATCTTGAACCATAATCACACAAAGCAAGAAAGGTACAATATCTCAAAGGCACTCTTTGAGTGTAAGATGATAGAGGGAGACTCAGTAGAGACCCATGTGCTCACTATAATTGGACATGTGGAACATCTAGAAGAATTGGGATTCGCTTTGATCCATGAGTTGGCCACAGATATGATTCTACAATCATTGCCTAAATCATATAGCCATTTTATTGAGTGTTATCACTGGAATAACATGGCCAGACCGTTGTCATATTTTCTCGGCATGCTGATTAATGTCAAATCAAGAATGAAGAATGAAAAATCCATGATACAGATCAGCAAAGTCGAGTCCAAGGATGAAATCAAAACCATGAAGAGTTCTGAGGCTACGCGTAAATCTAGATTTTCAGCACTCAAGATAAGGAGAAAGAAAAGTACAAAAGGAATCTAGCCTTTGTACTTGAAGCCATTCATGAAGAAGAAGATGGGGATCGTGATCTCCACTTCAGGTATATACATCATTGAAATAAATTTATCTACTTCTTCATCTTGGGTACTTGATATCGGATGTGGATCTCACATATTCTCAAATATGCAGGATCTTAAAAGAAGTAGGCCTTTCAGAAAGGGTCAGGTTGAACTACAAGTTGCAAATAGAGAAAGTGTTGTTCCCACTGTAGTTGAAACCTATAATTTATCTCAACCCGCAAGGCTTGCAATAGAGTTACTGAACTGCTATTATGTACCTTCCATAAATAGAAACATTATTTCTATATCTTGTATGGATAATGATGCATATGAATTTCATATTAAGAATGGTCGATGTTCAATTTCAAAAGATCTGGTCTTTTATGGCAATGCCACAAAGTCTTATAGTTCTAATTTCCTAGATCTAAAATAGATATTTATAACGTAAATACAAAAAGACTAAAACTCAACCACTCAAGTGAAACATATCTTTGACATTGTCATCTAGGACAGATAAATGAGAATCACATATCCAAACTCCACAAAGATGGTTATTTGGACACTTTTGATTTTGAATTGATTCAGACATGTGAATCTTGTTTGTTGGGCAAGAGGGACAAGATGACTTTGATTGGAAACAATGAGAGGGCTAGTGATCTAATAGGACTCATACATACTGATGTATGTGGCTCTTTTGGAACAACTAGTAGAGGTGGGTATCAGTACTTCATTACCTTCACTGATGACTTCATTAGGTATGGTTATGTTCACTTGATGATTCATAAGTCAGAAACTCTTGAAAAGTTAAAGAAGTTCATGAATGAAGTGTAGAACCAACTTGGCAAAAGTATTAAGGCATTTCATTCTAATTGAGCTGGAGAATACTTAAGCCAAGAGTTTAAAGACCTTCTGCGAGCCTGTGGTATGGTATCACATTGGACTTCACCTAGAACACCATAGCATAATGGTGTATTAGATAGAAGGAATCACACATTGTTACATATGGTGCGATCAATGATGAGTCTAGTTGAATTTCTGACTACCTCCTGGGGTTATGCTCTTGAAACATTTGTGTTTACACTAAATCAAGTACCATATAAATATGTTCGAAAGACACCATATCAAATATGGCATGGGAAGCATTCCAATGTGATCTTTTAAGAAGATTTGGGGTTGTGAAGCTTTTATGAGAATGAAGTTTATTGAAAAGCTTAGATCTGGATCTGATAAATGTTATTTTTTTGGATATCTAGCAGAGACCCAAGGATATTACTTTTATTCCCTATCTAACAACAAAGTATTTGTTGCTAGAGATGTTGCATTCCTAGAAAAGGATTTCATTTCCAAAGGAATCAGTGGGAGGAAGGTAGAACTCAATGAGGTTTGAGATCAACAAGAAAACACAGAATCAATAGATGAACAAGAGGAACAAAGAGAATTATAAAATGTTCTAGAATCTCAAATTCCTCAAGTGACACAGGAGCCTCATAGATCTAGTAGGACATGCCTTCAACCTAAAAGACTTGGATATGTTGTGACTCGGGAAGGCGGGGAGTTGGTCATAGAAGATGAGCCAACAACCTATCTAGAAGCTACTAAGGGACTAGAGTCAGAGAAATTGCTTGAGTCCATGATATTTGAGATGGATCCATGTATGCCAACAAGGTATGGACCTTGGTGGATCCACCTGAAGGGGTAAAACCCATAGGGTGCAAATGGGTCTTCAAGAAGAAGATCGACATGGATGGTAAAGTACAAACTTACAAAGGAAGATTGGATGCAAAGGGTTTCAGACAAGTTCAAGGTTTTGACTATGATGAAACATTTTCTCAAGTTGCCATGGCTAAGTCCATCAATATCATGCTTTCTATTGCATCTTATCATGACTATGAGATTTAGCAGATGTATGTTAAAACCGCATTCCTTAATGGGGATGTTCTTGAGGATTTATACATGACAAAACCTAAGAGTTTTATAAATCCAAAGGATCCAAATAAAGTTTGTAATCTACAAAGGTCAATATTAGATTCCAGCAAGCATCATGGAGCTGGAATCTTCATTTTGACAAGACACTCAAAGAGTTTGCCTTTTCTCAAAATGAAGATGAACTTTGTGTGTACAAGAAGGTTAGTGGGAGCATGAATGTATTCCTCATATTGTATAAGGATGGCATACTATTGATGGGGAATGGAATCCCTAGTTTATGAAAGGTAAAAATGTGGCTAGGAAATACGTTTTCTATGAAATACTTGGGCAAAGCATCATATATATTAGGAATCAAGATCTATAGATATAGACCCATAGACTTCTTGGAATAAGTCAAAGCACATACATTGATAAAGTGTTGAAGAGGTTCTGCATGGAGAGCTCAAAGAGAGGAAACCTACGCATGGTGCATGGAGTTACCATCTCTACAAATCAATGTACCCGTTCTTATGAAGAAAGGGAACCCATGAGTAGGACTTCATATGCATTTGCACTTGGATGCATCATGTATAGAATATTGTTTACTCATCAAGATGTCTCATATACCTTGAGAATGAGGAGTAGATATCATTCAGATCTATTTTATGCTCACTTGATAGCCATGGAGAACATCCTTAAGTACTTGAGAATAACTAAGAATCAATTCCTTATCTATGGCGGAGAGGAAGAATTAAGGGTTGCACCGATGCAAGCTTCCAAACTAAAAAAGATGATTACATATCACAATCTAGATTTGTATTTTGCCTCAATAATAGAGTTGTAAGTTGAAAGATTTCCAAGAAAGAGACAGTTGTTGATTCTACAACAGAGGTCAAGTATATTTCTTCATCAAATGCAAAAAAGGAGGTTGTTTGGATTAAGAAGTTCATCTCTAAACTTGGGGTAGTTCCAAGCATCAATGATGCAATTGAGCTATATTGTGATAACAGTGGACCTATTGCACAAGCTAAGGGACCCAGATCCACCAGCGTTCCAAGAATATACAAAGGCATTTCTATCTCATACGAGAGATCATATAGTGAGGAGATGTGAAGATTTGTAGATTACCAACTAAGAACAATATTGATGACCCCTTGACAAAAGAACTTTTGTAGAAAAAGCATGATGGTCATGTTAGGTCACTTGAATAATATTCATGGGTGATTGGCTCTAAGTGCAAGTGAGAGTTTGTTGGTATGAATGCTCAGAGAGACAATCATATGATGATTGTAATGGCATAACTTGAAAATGATTTGATTGATAATAAAGGCAATATTCCAATTTATTGTATTTTATTCAGCTATGACATAATGAAATATATTAATAAATGTATAGAGAATGATATTACTCAATGACACATGTCTTTGGATTGAGGACCTAAACAATGAGATCATACGAATGTTAAGGGTATATACATTCTTGTTATGTCCTAGTCGGATGTTATTATGGAAGGTTGATAGACATCACTAACACATAAGACAAGAGTGTGTGTTGGTCGAAGATAGAATCTCATCAGCCATGATATGTGATATCAAACCAAACACATAGATACTTGCTCGAGAATAGTGTATCAGACAGACCCAACATAAGAGTGTACATGGAAATCATAATTGGTAGTTAGAATCATCTCTTATAGTGTTGATGGTGATTGTTGTTCTTAGACCTAAAGTCACTACACTTGTCACATGTTGTTCGGTGTACTTTGACATCATCCACCGTGATTCTGAATAAGGGTTTTCATAAAGGTGATGATTAGATACACCATGACACACGGGTATGACTATGAGTGATGTAGAAGGGATTTGTCCCTCCTATGGGAGTATGATATCATGGCCACTTGATAAACAAGACTAAGAAATGCATGACAATGATCATGTGAGTCAATATGTGATATTGAGCTTACATATATATTAGACAGTCCACTGTAGTTCAAGGAGTATTGATTGAATGATTGAATATGATGATGATTCCATGCCTCGAGTTAAATCAGGATATCAGTGACAAAGGAACTACACAAACATTGTAACACCAATCACATATTGTAGGTTGAAGTTGTTCTCCAACTTTCCATTTACTTGAGTATTAATGATGTGTGACTAGACACTGCTCTTTGCTTGTGATGTCATAAAATGGTTATGGACACTCACTGCTAATATAATATGGAACCTATAGGGTCACACATAAAGGATTCACTTGGACTATGAGTTCATTCATGAATGATAAATAAATTGATTACTAAAGTATTTAGGCAATCACTTCAAAAAACAATTAACTGATTGGACTCTAAACTGACTGGTTCAAGTGTTGAACTGAATGATTGGAGTGCTAGGTGGATTAGAGATTGCATTGTCTAATTTCTAGATGAACCAGCGCATGAACCGATTGGTTCTCTTAGAGAATCGATCATCTCATTGTCACTAGACAACTGTTCATGAGATGAACCACTCGATTCATGGATCAATTTGATTGTATCAAGGATTAGTGTTGATGTCATGTTGTCCATTAATTGGATTAGAATTTTCAATACAATTGCAATTGGGAAACATGATGAAATGATCGGTTCATAATGGGCTCACATGCCAACCAATCGGTTCACCTGTGAAGTGATAATTTCACCTCTCACTGGTAGTGAAAATTCATTAAATTCTGGTCCCTTCTACTCCCACATAAACCGGGAACCCTGACCCTAACCCTCCTATAAATACATGGGTATTTGGGTCTTCCTAGAGACACAACTCAATTGCTTCTGATAATCTTTTGTCTTCTCTGGTTGTGGTAACCATGAGAACCCGAGCAAGTCCTACTCAATAAAGGGAGGGATAACAAGGGAGAACAATTATGGGAGAGAAAGTTGGTGACTAGTACATTGACGTGAAGGGACAATTCCTTCTTGTCTGTCCTTCAAGAATGACAAGAGTTCCTGGTGGTCTGTGTGGACTACTCTAAAGGATTTGAGCTTTTCCCTTCTAGGAGTACAACATCCAACTGTTGTCTGTGGTGATCAACCAAGATTTGTTGCAGATTTTTTTCATGTGTGACTTGAAGAAAGGATGTGTTCTATAATGAGGAGATTGTTGCTGTACTTACTCCAGGACCTGGTATATACTCTAAACCATCCTTCCCACTACATATTTATTGACGTGATCCATTGGTTGTAGGAGAATATGGAAGTTTAATTTTTTCTTTTTGCTACCTATTCTATTGCCATATCTCCCCACACCAACCATTGGTGACAAAGTAGAGAGTTACTATAACAACAACAAAACCAATAAAAGCTAAGGAACCCATGTCACATTACCATTCCAAGTAAATATTGAGGGGATACAATCTCATATTAGAGATCGTATTGTAAAGAGATGTGGATTACCAACAGAAAGCAATTTTGATGATCCCTTGACTAAAGCACTTTAACAACATAAGCATGATGGTCATGTTAGATCACTAAAGAAATGATTCTTGAGTTATTGTCTGTAGTGCAAGTGGGAAATTATAAGTTGTATATCTTCAAAGTTATCATACATTAATTTAAAGGGATACATCATAGTCATTTAGTAATTAATGTAAGGTAAATCAGTTATAGTACCTACTTTAGTATTGAGAAAATGAATACATATGATTTTGTGTTATGATTGTTCTAAGTCCATGACATATGGTTTAGGTTGAGGACATGAATATGAGATCATATGTATATTTATTATTATTTATATGTCCTGAGTTAGTCTTAGTTGTGAATATTAGAGGACAAAAATAATACATAAGACTAATTTTTCCACTAAATGTTGAATGTGACTCTTTAGTAATCATATTGGATATAAATTTGGATACATGGGTACTTGTTAGAGAACAAATTGTACTAGACAGACCCACTTTAAGAATGACACATGGAAATTGTGTCATGTCAGTCGTGGTCATATCTCATTGTGACAAAGTGAAAATGCTAACCACGATTCTTAGACCTGAAGTCACTACAACAATCACATGTTGTCATCTTTCCTTTAATGCTACCAAACATGACTTTAGATAAGGTTTGGCATATATGTAGACATTGAGTGCACTGCAAAACATGTGGATTACTGTGAGTGATGTAGATAAAATTTATCACTTTTTCTGGAATGATATCATGTCCACTTGACAAATGATATTATGAAATTCATGGTCGTTCTCATGTGAGTCAATATATGGATTCAGGTCGCACAATCCCAATGGTGTTCTCCCATTCAAGAAACATAGATTTAATACTAAGAGAATAACTATTCCATGCCTTAGGTTCAATTTGGATTTTCATGTCAAAGGGATTTTAAGATGATGGGTTAATTATGGATCAAAGTTGCTCCTAACTTATTCCAATTACATTGACAGAAATGACGCATTAGTAGACACCACTAGGCTTGTCATTTTTTGACATCACTAGCAATGTAATGTGTAACCTACAAGGTCACAAGCATAAGGATACATTAGGGAACTAAAGTTTGCAATCAAATACATGATTATAATCATATTGGTTCATGTACATACTAATTTACAACCCAGTTAGTTGAGTGGGTAAGCCAGTTAGTTGACTGAATGATTTAGAATAGTAATTTAACTTACTATTAGTTGATTGATTGATTAGCATTTGGGAAACTATACAATTGGTAAAATGGATAACCCAATCGGTTGATTGGATAGAAGTCAAGAAAAGATAAGGAAAAAGAAGACTTGTTTTTTTGGAATCAAATTGGACAATCAGATTGGACCAAGATTGGCTGACCAATCAATTAGATAGACAAACAGGTTGACTAGGTGACCTGGTCAATCGAATGGATAATAAATTTGTTGATCAGGAACTATATCTAAACTTTCCTAGTTTTATTCTATTTTAGTTTCAATTAGGAACGAGATTGGACTTTTAGGACATCAATCCCATGACTCTCCAATATAAAGGGGTGGACATCCTAAGGGAGACACACGCATTGAAATACAAGTTGTTTAAGAGTTCTTTTTCATGGAGAGATAACAACTCATCCCAAGGAAGATAGTCACATCATGAGGATAATGAGAGTGGGCAATGCTAGCATGTCTATAACTAGTAGTTCAACTTCCACTTGGTGACCAAGGTGGTGCAGCAAGAGGTCCTACATCCACATAGAGGACAAGGTTCTTTGGTGGTGTCTTGAGAATAAACAACTTACCTAGGAATAAGATAAGGTTTTTTAGAGTGTGTGAGAAGATAACAAAAACAACTTTGGATCTAGATCTGGAAGTGCGAGTTCTTCAATGACATGAGATGTCTAGTTGATCGAAAAATAGTGTCCACTAAGATATATTCATTATCCCTTCTATGTATTTAATTATTTATGTTTCATGGATATTAAGGATCGTTGGTTAAGACTTTTGTTACAGAAATTTATTTTTCCTCTTCATCCCTTTACTAGAACACTACACCACATTGTCATCAAGAGGGAGAAGAACTCAAATATTTTGATGTGCTAGCATCGTTCACTCTACTTATCCTCTTAATATGGATTCTTGTTCTTAGAATGGATTTTCTCTACTTTTAGAGGAAGAAATCTTAGAAAATGTGTGTCTCAATCTGTGCCTCCCTTTGGACGTCCACCCATTGTTTAGGAGATTAATGAGTTTTAATTTTCTAAAAATCCAATCTCATTCCTGACCACAACTCCAAAATAGAATCAAACTAGGAAACTCAAAAAGACTTTCCAATTGACGAGTTCATAATCTAGTCGATCAGCTGGGTCACACAGTCGACTGATTTGTATATCCAACTGATGAGTTGGTCAGTTCAAGTCTGATCCAATCGACCAATTTGATTCCAAGTCAAATAGGTGTCTTTTTTCTTTGTTATTTATTGGCTTGTCCAATCATGTGATTATCCTATCCAGTCGATCGCTTGTTATAAAAAATCCAATCGATTGATAGGGTAGAAAATCAACATGTACATGATTTATAACCATTGTATCAATGTGTATAATTACAAACTGTAATTCCCTTATGCATCCTTATGTGTGTGACAATGTAAGTTCAAAATTATTTTGGTATCAAAGATTACAAAAGCAAAGAGTTGTATCTAACACGTCTTTGCTACCCAAGTGTTCGGAATAAGTTAAAAAAAAAGCTTAACATGTAAGTGACCAATATTACAATGACAATATATTTCCTTTGTCAAAAATATCTAGATTGAACTTGAGGCATTGAATAGAAATCTTCTTAGTACTTAATCTATGTTTCTTGAACATAGAAAACTATTGATATTGTGTGAACTTAATACAACATATTGACTCACATAAGTATGACTATGAATCTCATAGTCTCTCATATCATGTGGCCACCACATTACTCTAGTATCAGGGAAAAAATTTGTCTGTGTAACTCATAATAATCTAAAAGTAGCATAGTGTGCACAATAGCTACTTGTATAACAACGATTATCCAAAGTCACATTGGGAAATGTTCAACTACATGAAACAACATGTGATTAATGTAGGGAATTTAGGTCTAAGGATCATATTCATCACTGTCACATTGAGATATGACTCTAATTACAATGACATGGCTACCAATATGTCATTCTCAAAGTAAGTTATGTCCATTACAACATGTTCTCTAGAAAGTACTCATGCATGTAATTTGGTATTTGATATCATGACTAAAAAGACATATTCATCATTGAGAAACATGCTAGTCTTCTTTATTATTATTGTCCAACAATATGCACAATAATAACTGACTAGGGACTTAACAAGAATGAATACTCTAAGTATACATATGATCTCGTGTTTAGGCCATCAATCCAAACTATATATCATCAAGTGAAAACATTCATAGGACATTATATTATTTATTCATTATCCCAATATTGCATCAAAAATAGCAAGTGGGATTTCCTATTATAATAATCCAATAAGTATAATGTATACCTATTAGAATAATCATATGATGGCTCTTACAAAATACAACCAACACTTTTATGTGATTATTTTTGGATATGTGATTGGAAGTTTATCTTACACTTTCCTTTACCTCATCCATTTATGAAGTTACTTAGATCCATTTTGGCATTCTATTTTGACTAATATCAAGGTTGGTTTATCTATAGGTTTCATTATTTTGGGTATCAAACCATATGTCGCTAAACTGAATAAAGGATCTAGGTTAAAGAACTGGAAATAATAAGTGCATATAAATGATTTATTTGAAGATGTATATTCGTTTAAATGGAGGTTGAACATTGTATGAATCACAATTTATGTGGTAGTATAATATAGGTAAATATATGATTGCAATTTTTAGGCATGTCAAATAAAGTTAGATCTTTTTACATACAAGATTGATAATCGATCCAATTGGAATCAGATAAACATTGTAAAATAGACATAGAAATTATGGTTGAAAAGGACTAGTTCAAATGTTACAAGGTTGTGAATGCCATATATTGAATGCTATTTGTAGAAATTACTACTCAAATTACCTTGCAAAAGATACCCAGTTAAAACTATACCATTTATAGGAACAATACAACAAAAAAATTATGCACCTCAACAAAAAATTTATACCACAATATTCAAGATACTTGATTGTTTTCTTTATTGGGTTTGGACTTATCTTCCCAGACCATCTTATAAGATACAAGGGATTCAATTACGAGTTGTACTTTTGATAGGGTGAAGCACTTGATTCTTTCTCTCCTTATTTTCACATGAAACTTTATCTTCCTCCTTCACACCCCATCACTAAAATGATACCTAAAGGAATATGTTTATGTTTCTCATTCTAGTGTGTTTATTTCTTTCATCAATATGCATGGCTATATACAATCTTGTTGATGAACTAGATTAAGAGAGTCCCTAATCAAACACTGGGGTAGGATCAATACTATCAACCAATGTGTTTTGAATAATTTGGATCATGTTAACTCCTAATCATTGGTTCTTCATCATTTTTGATGTCTGAGATTGTTTGAATTCACATTGTCAGATGCAAGACATATTTGAAATTTTCCTTCACTAAGTATTTGACAACATGCTTGAATCCCATGTCAACAAAATGTGTAGTGGAGAACCAATATTTTTATGGTTTCTCTTTTTTTTTGGGAATCCACACGGCTATCTATTCCTCCTTCCCTCTGTTGGCTAAATGGACATCTGTAAACCCCTTTGTTTTGATAATGACAAACATTTCATTCTTGTTGATCTAACGGGCTACTTGAGTGTTGTAGGAATAAGGTAGATGACAAAGCACTAGGGAATCTATATGCTTGAATGATTGTAAATGTCATGAAATGTAATCAATTGTAAACTTGTACAAATATATAATGTACAAGTACTTAGACTTCATGTAAATCAAGCGTTAGATCTTCCCTAGCTAAACACCACATTTAGATAGGTCATCCCCTTCAATAGTGTCACATATGCACACTCATATACACACTTAATGTCTTCATTTGAAACATTGAAACAGGGTCCATCTCGGTCGACAAAATCCTCGACCGAGACACTCTCGGTCGACAATCTTCTCGACCGAGAAAGACCCAAGTAGCCGTTAGACACAGCTGACAAGGTAGTTGGCAGTTGGAGATAAAAGTTGCAAACACTTGATCCAGAGAGCCTGTCGGTCGACAAAACGTCGACCGAGTAGGAATCTCGGTCGACCATTTCTCGACCGAGATGATCTCTGACAGCAACTGCAGAATTAATTAACTAGCCGTTGTTAAAGCAACTAACTTATATCTAACGGCTAGTTAAGCACTTAGAAACCCCTAGAAAGTGTCTAGAACGTCCTTAAGCACTTGTAGGACATTCCTATAATAGGACATGCCTTAGGACATCTAAACTTACTTGATTTCACACTTGAGCAATCTTTGAGCATACACTTACATTGAGCAATCTGTTTGTGAGCAAATTGAGCATATTGGCAATTGGCTACTTCCTCTCCTAGCTCAAATTTCATGTCCTATAGGCTATCATCTCCTAATCCACAGCAATCACATTCCATACACATTGGTTAGGAGATCTACACGCTTGATCTAGGCAAATCAAGCCTTGTGCTTCAAAGGATAAGTTGTAATTTCCATTTTCCTTTCTTGTTCACTATTATTGTTTGTACTCTCCTTGCTACTCCTAGGTTGGAGGCTGTGGATTGGAGAGGTTGGAAGATCTTCTTGGTGAAGAAGGAGACCTTGAACTACTTCAAGAAGGCTGGTACAACGGGAGGTTACTTCTAAAGAGGAAGGCTACTTCAAGGAGGAGCTTGGAGTTACTTCAAGAAGGCTACCTTGGGTTGGTGCATCTACTTCAAGTGAAGGTTGTTCAAGGGGTGTAAGAAAGTATTGTATTTTGTGTAAATCCTTATGAAGGTAATAAAATTAATACTTTCAAAATCCCAGTTGGGTAAGCAACCGGGTAGTGGACTGACAACCTTAGTATTTGCTAAGGTTGGAACCACTCTAAACACTTGTCTCCTTCTTCCATTTTCAATTGTGGTTGTTTGAGTTAAATAATTGTTAAAATATTTAAAAACTCTATTCACCCCCCCTCTAGTGTTTTTCAATTGGTATCAGAGAAGGCTTCAAGGAGCTCTAATCGAGTCTTGAAGTATGAAGGGTGGTGGTGTCTACAACCACAAACAAAGGAAAAGTATGGAGAAATCTTCAACAAGTTGTTGTTGGTGCTTAGGAACAAGCCATACAACACTTGGTTGCCCGTGGAGGTCAAAGAAGGAAGATATGTATAAAGAATGTCTTATTGCTACAATAAGTGAAGAAGAAGAAGAAGAGGTAAGCCTTTTTGAGTTATCTAAAGAAGAGATAGTTGCTACTCTTGAAGAGACACACAATAAATATATTGAGTGCAAGAAGAAATTAAAGAAATCTAATAAAGCAAATGATGAGTTACATGCTAAGCTTCTTGCTCTTACATCTGAAAATGAAGATCTCAAAAAGATTATTGAAGATCATGATATTAAGCTAAAATCTGTAGAAGCAAATTGTAATCTTCTTTCTCTAGAAAAGTCAAACTTGCAAACTCAAGTAAATGATCTTCAAAAACAACATGTTCTATGTACACATCTAAATTACGATATTATTGTGAAAGAAAGAGATTCCTTGTTATCTAATCTAGATCAAGCAAAGTTAGACATAAATAAAAGAATGGATGAGATTGTTAAGCTGCAACAAAAAGTTAGTAGGTTGAATAACAATGATACGCTTGATAAAATTTTAGATAATTCTTACCATCAAATTGGAAGAAGAGGACTAGGTTACAAGCCTAAAACAAAATCTTATCAAAAGCCTAGTTGGGGAAGAACACAAGTGCCAAAGAGTCAATCTATGTATGTACCTAAAGGCACAAATACATATATACCCAATAACAACCTAGACCAAAATCATAGAAAGAGATATGAGGTTGATTCTATATGTTGTCATTACTGTTTGCGCCTTGGTCACTATTGTTTTTCATGTCCTTATAAGAAAAAGGATGTCGAGTTAGTTTGGGTTCCAAAAACTCCAAACTAAATGAACGGAATTAAGTTGAGATTTGACGTAAACTGATTCTTGATATACAAATGTCATGTCTCAACACAATCGAGCTCTAACTTGCATAATTTTGTTTTACTTGGAAGAAATTAACAGTTCTGAAAACATTTCAGAAAACTTATCGGTCGAGAAACTGTCGACCGAGAGAACCGTTGGTCGAGAAATTGTAGACCGAGCAGGTCAATGATTTCCATTCTGCAATAAATCTGCTGAATGTGTTTTCAATTGATCAAATTGCTATGCAAAACAAGTTGAAGACCATGTTTGAAAAGACTTATAAATATAAATGAGATTATATTTGGTCGATTTTCTAAATAAGTTAAAACTGAAAATCATGCTTGGCTCAATAAAAGAAATTACTGTTTCACAAGATTTTCCTAAAGTATTTTCTGATTTATTCACTAGAAATCATGACATCTAGCTTAAATGATCACAATCATTGTATTTCATGGAATTATCATTATATGTTGTCATTACATCATAACATATGCTTTCAGCTCATAAAGAAGATGCTATGTTAGCACGAATAGATAATGATAATTGTATGCATTGATCCTTGATGATGCATAATAATTCATTGGTAATATGTTTCTTAGAACTTTAATGCTTGCAGGAGCACAATGTTATTTTTAAAAAGACTTGAGAAATTAATTGTGTTTTCATTTTTTTTTACAAGAAGAAATAGAATTTGATATCTACAACAAAGTTCATATAAATTTTCTAGGAAAATCAAGGACGAATATTTTTTTAAAAAAAATGCTTCAAATTGATATCAAATCAAATTACATGCAGATATATGAATGTTCAATTTGGAAATCTGCAAATTTGCCTCTTGGTTGAAATGAAATTTGACCAAGGGGCGCTATGGTCGTAGTCAAAGTCGACCTAAAATAAGTTTGGCACAATACTTATTTGAATATCATTTTTTATATAAAAATTGTGATCAAAAGAACAATTAATTTATGATCACAAAATTGTCCAAATATTGGTAATAATAATCACAATATTACTCCCTTAGAAAATATGTATATGCTCTACAAATTCAGTCTATCATTTACATTAAAAATCAGCTTAAAAATTCATTTATAGAAAGTATGTCGGTCGACGAATTCTTCGACCGAAAATATCTCGGTCAGCCTATCTCTTTCGACCGACAGACCTCAAATAAAAATTACATCGGACACACTTCCGGTCGACAATTATTCGACCGAGCGGATGTCGGTCGACAATTGCTCGACCGAGAATTGACCGTTGGGATATGACCGTTGCAATCCGACCGTTTTATGACCGTTGCAACCCATCAGTCGACCGTTGGGGGGCCGAGTGGCGCGTCTGGGATATGACCGTTGCGGTCGATCGGTCGACAAATTGTCGACCGACCTGGTCACTGGATTGCTATAAAAAGGACAAAAAATGGGTCATTGTTACACACTCTCATATTCTTACTTCCATAGCTTCTCTCTAGTACATTCTTTTGCAATCCTTTAGCTTCTTCATCCCCAAGACTTTCTTGCTTCTTCTCCACCTTAAAGCAAAGAAATGGCTTCATCATCTACACGTGGAAAGAAGAAAGTTGCTAGCAAGAAAGGAAGGGCGGCTACTCCACCATTGACGATCATCAACGACATCCCCTTCGTCGACGCAGATGTTGGTGATCGCTATCTCAGGCTCTCCTCCAAAACTCCTCTTCCACGATGGCCGGTTGACGTCATGGACTTCCTCAGCATCGTCGACCTGGAGGATCTTTTTGAGGTGCAAAATTTGAAAGAATTTCTTAACCCTTCCTTCCCTTCCTACTCTTCAAAAGTGGCAAATGAGTTCTATGCAAACCCTCTCTCCAAATCAACCAGATGAATATCCTTATTCTTTAAATCCTGGCATGCTCAACCCATATAATCCATCTTACAACTACTACCAACCTCCACCTCCGCCATCTATAGATCTCACACATACTCAGTTCTCCTCAATACAATTACAAGACATTGCTGCTCATTTCCATTTTGATCGTGTTCCTACCTTCTTCGAAGCATATGCTTTAACCAAGACAGGTTCTTTGGAGTGGCAAACTTTAGTCCAATATTATGCAGCTGAGACATTTCTTGGAAAAGACCCTGATATTGATGTAATACTTAAGTCTTTCCAGTGAGATTTGAAGTGTCCGTTGTATTAGTTGTAATGAAATGGTTATCTTTGCATGATTGTAATGAAATGGTTATCTTTACATGAAATGGTTATCTTTGCATGATTGTAAAATTTCATGATTCAAATGAATTGGTTATCTTTAATGATTATATTGGATATTTCTCTATGGCATCATTTGAATATGGCTTATAAGACTATTCTAGTAGAGCATACAAAGTAAGGGGAGTAATAAATATGTCATAAATAAAAAAGGATGACATCCTTGCAAATACCTGAAATTTAAAATTGTGGCTAAATTGACCATCTATTGAAAATGGATATGTATTTAAGGGGGAGCAATACTTTTCATACAATATTTGTTCTTAAATGGATATCTTTTTGAAATGACAAAGGGGGAGAAATAAATATAAAACTTAATATTTGTGCAAAACTCAATCAATGCGTTTCATAAACTCTTGGCTTTACATTGAGAGTTGCTATATTCCCTAAAGAATTGGATTTCATGTTCCATAATTCATGGGGAATAATAAGCACACATTTTATAAACAAGAGAAGAAATTTCACAAAGGTAATCTTCAGGTATGAAACTCACATGTTTTTATACTTTCTTATTTTATATTTAGGAAATGTTTGTCATCTTCAAAAAGGGGGAGATTGTTGGCTAAATGGACATCTGTAAACCCCTTTGTTTTGATAATGACAAACATTTCATTCTTGTTGATCTAACGGGCTACTTGAGTGTTGCAGGAATAAGGTGGATGACAAAGCACTAGGGAATCTATATGCTTGAATGATTGTAAATGTCATGAAATGTAATCAATTGTAAACTTGTACAAATATATAATGTACAAGTACTTAGACTTCATGTAAATCAAGCGTTAGATCTTCCCTATCTAAACACCACATTTAGATAGGTCATCCCCTTCAATAGTGTCACATATGCACACTCATATACACACTTAATGTCTTCATTTGAAACATTGAAACAGGGTCCATCTCGGTCGACAAAATCCTCAACCGAGACACTCGTCTTGGTCGACAATCTTCTCGACCGAGAAAGACCCAAGTAGCCGTTAGACACAGCTGACAAGGTAGTTGGCAGTTGGAGATAAAAGTTGCAAACACTTGATCCAGAGAGCCTGTCGGTCAACAAAACGTTGACCGAGTAGGAATCTCGGTCGACCATTTCTCGACCGAGATGATCTCTGACAGCAACTGTAGAATTAATTAACTAGTCATTGTTAAAGCAACTAACTTATATCTAATGGCTAGTTAAGCACTTAGAAACCCCTAGAAAGTGTCTAGAATGTCCTTAAGAACTTGTAGGACATTCCTATAAATAGGACATGCCTTAGGACATCTAAACTTACTTGATTTCACACTTGAGCAATCTTTGAGCATACACTTACATTGAGCAATCTGTTTGTGAGAAAATTGAGCATATTGGCAATTGGCTACTTCCTCTCCTAGCTCAAATTTCGTGTCCTATAGGCTATCATCTCCTAATCCACAGCAATCACATTCCATACACATTGGTTAGGAGATCTACACGCTTGATCTAGGCAAATCAAGCCTTGTGCTTCAAAGGATAAGTTGTAATTTCCATTTTCCTTTCTTGTTCACTATTATTGTTTGTACTCTCCTTGCTACTCCTAGGTTGGAGGCTGCGGATTGGATAGGTTGGAATATCTTCTTGGTGAAGAAGGAGACCTTGAACTACTTCAAGAAGGCTGGTGCAACGGGAGGTTACTTCTAAAGAGGAAGGCTACTTCAAGGGGGAGCTTGGAGTTACTTCAAGAAGGCTACCTCGGGTTGGTGCATCTACTTCAAGTGAAAGCTGTTCAAGGGGTGTAAGAAAGTATTGTATTTTGTGTAAATCCTTGTGAAGGTAATAAAATTAATACTTTCAAAATCCCGGTTGGGTAAGCAACCGGGTAGTGGACTGACAACCTTAGTATTTGCTAAGGTTTGAACCACTCTAAACACTTATCTCCTTCTTCCATTTTCAATTGTGGTTGTTTGAGTTAAATAATTGTTAAAATATTTAAAAACTCTATTCACCCCCCCTCTAGTGTTTTTCACCCTCCTCGTGTAGGAAAACTCAAAAAATTACAACTTTATCAATTGAACTCGAATTAAATATGGCAGTACTACTACCATTACACATGTATTTCTTCAGAGACATTGACAATGTCTAGAGGTCAGCATACCTACCCTACTTGTTTTTCAGATGGAACTTGGCTAGGTTGTTTGTAGTGCCATTGCATCTTCTACTTACTTACTTGATTGCCCAGTCCTTGTTCTCCTTCATTCTGCATAGTATTCGACCAATCCATCTTGCATACTTGGGGTTGCAACGCAGGTGCTCCAACACTATACTGGATCCCATTTTATAGACCGCCACCAGTTCAAAGCATCGTATAGAAAGTGGTTGGGCTCTTTATAGTGCTTGATCAATTATTATCAGTTCAACCTACAAAGTTGAGCAAGCTCTACTACTCATATAAAATCCTACTATCCATAAGCCTCTAGCGTCTCTAAAAACCACAACCATTGTGTTATTGTTTTTATCTATTGTGATGTCTATTTTTCATTTGGAATATACAGGATACATGTGATTGTTGATGTAGTGCCTTGGTTTGTCTTGTTTCCATCATGCTAATTTTATTTTCATTCTACCATGCTTATCTCGAGTAGTCAACCTCTTTTAGGATGACTTGTATCTAATGTTTGATCAATTTTAGGGTCCTCTAAAAGACATGGCTATTCCTACATGCCCAGGAATACCAACATGCTGTCGGGAAGTACCTTCTTTGGGTATGGTCCCCTACCAAACCCAATTTTATCCAGTTTCTCAAATCTATGTTGAAGAAATAATTTGGCATTCTATTATTCAGAACTCCTTTCCAAACCTCCATCACAAACTTACAGTTTCTGATCGCATGAAGACTGGTTTCTCGTGTTCATTACATCTTCTACAAACATTCTCAGTAGAAATATGCCTTTGAAGGTGCCTGTCATTGATCAGAATTTCATCATGTGCCAAAAGCCACATAAAGAATTTGATCATGCCTGCAACTTTTGTTTTCTAGAGTTTTTTCCACTCTTCTTCGACCATGATATCTTTGTGTGTGCAGAGAAGATGATATGTAGAATTGTTCATGTACTTCCCATTATCAAATGTTGTCCATAATCTCATATCATTGACATAGTGTTTCCCAATGGCTCAATGCTCATCATGTTGTGGACTCTTTCATCTGGTAACCAACTTCTCAAAAACCCATTGTCCCATATCTATGATTATATTGGCAACTCAGAGGTCTAAGAGGTCCTCAGGGATACTTCTCGCCTCCACCTAGTCAAGTGTTGTGTTCTTCTAGTCCAAGTTATCACTCCAAAAATTTGTATATTCACCATTCATCAACTGGATATAGGAGTGTTTCCGGATAAAACCCTTTTCTTTATAGTGTTATCATCACAACACATGAAGCATTAGACCATTTCCCTTATGTGTAGTGATAGTATTTGGATCTCATGAACATCCAATAGAGGTAATTTCTTTGATTATCTATGCATGTATGCTTGATTAGGAGGCCAATCTTCCATTTTCTCATAGTTCAGATACCCAACCCGCCTTCTGCCTTGCTACCTGTCACCTTGTCCCAAGCCACCAAGGACATTGGATTAGCTTTGTTGTTACCCCCCACATGAATTTTGTAATATTGTTCTCAATGAAATCACACATGCTCAATAGAAGAAGGGTTGTCTACATTGTGTATATAAGAATGGTAGTGAGGGTGGACTTCACAAGGAAGCCACAACTTGTGAGGGATAGGCACTTAGCCATCCACCCATTTATTCTCATGTCAACTTTTTCCAAAATTTTTGCATAGGTTTTTCTCCTCACACTTGAATGACTGATAGGCATGCTGAGGTATTTCCCGAGATCAGTTGTTTCCTTGAATTTGCAGATCCTATTTACTTTCCTACTAATTTGTCATGAAGCACTGGCAGCATAAAATATATGTGTTTTCTTCAAGGATATGGCTTGGCCTGACGCTTGAGCTCCACAGGTCATCCAAGGTTGTTTCTTCAAGAAAGGTTGGGAAGGATCGGCTAGGAAGAGAAAGCTTAGCTTGACTAAATAGAATAAGACTGTCTGCAAAGAAAAAATGTGACAATTTGATTTGTTATATCTTGGAGTGATAGGTTGCCATTCACCCCTCAGCATGAGATCATCTATCATATGGTTCATCCATTCAATACAAAAAATAGATAAATATGGCGATAGTCTATCGCCCTACCACAACCCTAGGTTGTCTTTGAATGAATTAGTATTATTCCCATTCCACAATATTGAACATTCACATGTAGTAATGCAATTCATTATATATGTGGTGATGTTGATCGGCAACTCAAGTTTCATCAGGGTGTCTTGAATGAAATTTGTATGGTTTCACAACCACACATTAGAATGGTTCTATTCCTCGCATGTTTATTCTATAGATTTGGGAAATAATGGTTCTTGTTATTGTTGTTAGTAAGAAGATGTGAGTTCTTAGTATCCTAAGTGATCATGTAAGAGAAATCAAAGTGACTCTAAGTTCATGGAGCATACTAAAATGAAGATAAAAGCCACTTTATAACATTCAATTTATATGTAGTACATAAGATACAATTACTCTATAGATTCTTGTTTGTTTTAAACTTTTTCAGAAAATTTAAGAATATGTTATAAATTCACACATATTGTGCATGATTTGATTGTCTTTATAATTGGCCAGCTAACTTCTCTTTGGTTGATGCAAGATAGACTTAGACATTTCCTTCAGTGGATATGTGTCACCACTCTTGACCTACATGTCTCTGGATCATGAAGTGTAGACTAAAAATTGTTTTGGTTTCTCTATCATAAATTTGATTGGAAATGTTTATTTCCTATATAGTTATTCTTTAGATATGAGAACTAGCATTTGTTATTACAATTTGAGAGAATAGGAAAGTTACCAAAATCTTGAGTGTTTCTATAGGATAAATTGGAGTAATTCCCTAGTTCTTGGAGCGTTATAAAAAGTAGACAAAGGGAACTTGGTAATATAATCTTTCCCGACATAGTATATAAGCTTGAACTATTGCCTTGAATCTTTTCTATTTTGAGCGTAAGTAATACATTAAGGAATGTGAGAGAAATCAACACATATTGTGCATGCTTTGCTCATGTGTACAGTGAGGCTGAATGAATTTCACATTTTAAAATCTCAGCTTTCAAGTCAAGATGATTCTAATCTAAGTTCTTGATGTCCATGAGAAGATGATCTAATTTTACCATTGACATAATTGACACTCTTACACTTGAAGAATCCTCCTTTCCTGGAGAGAGATGATTTGAATACCAACACTATATTAGGATATTTGTTTTCTTGAGTGTGATTACACACAAGATTACTTATTTTTAAATCATTAATAATCTAAATACACATGGTTATATCACATTTAATAAATGATCCCCACACAATTGCATTTAGATTTTTTTTAGAACAAAGACCAGTAAGATAAATATTGGTTAATAGCCACTCAATAAACTATTATGTGGAGACTCTCAAAATATGGATTCCTTTGAATGTATCCCACATTTCATTTATGTATTCTAACTCTTCTTTTCTAAAGTGATAATGTTGTTCCATCTAATGTCCTATTTTTTAAGGAGAGTATAATTTCTTAATGAAGGAATTAGTGTGATTTTATTACAGATAATACTTGAATGAATAACCTTATATCAGACCTCTATTTTATTTTAAAAAGAAATGAAATACATCTAGATGTAAACATTCTCATGTGAAAGTCTATCAATTTAGAGTGTATCATAGAAATTTTGAAAAATTCGATGTGTTTTTTTCATGCCAGTGAACCTCTACTATGTAAGGCTGCATTGGACCCATACTAATAGTGTATACCTCGAGACTATACACATGATGGAAAGTCACCCACGTACAATGCATAATGAGATTAAATGCCTTCATAAGACCATCCCTTGGTCGCTAAGACTTTTAGTAGGATTTCATTTTCCTAAAATTTACCACCAAAAGGGTTCAAACCTAGGATCTCTTGTTTAATAGGACACTCTGATTATTTGTTGAGACAACAGTTTCACAATATTTGGATATGTGGACTAGGAATTTATGTGGGACTGTCACATAACTGTGTAGATTGGATAAGAGCATTTAGATAAATTTAAAATAGTTTTATGTTTACATTAAGAGATGGATTAATTGCTCTATTTAGAAAATTGTTTAAAGTTGACCATAATAATAGCGTTAATAGATATGCCTTCCATAGAGTTCTATTCTTTTCATCAATAAAAATTATGTAGTGTGCCCGGTTGTGATCTTTATTTTCCCCCATATCTATATGGAATGGTACAACTAGAGCATATTTCTATATTTTTAAGTTCTATGGGTTGTTCTATCAACCTCTAGATCAAAGTCTTGGAGTCTGGATAAAGGAGAAAAGCTTCTAAACATAAGATGCTTCAGAGTAACTCTAGAAAGGGTATAATAAGAATAAAGAATTAAATTAAGGATGAAAATATATTTACATAAGGTAAGTAACTAAGGGAATCTTTTGTTCACCATGGTTCCTTATAGTGTCACAAAAACCACAATGTAGCATGAGCCAAATTAGGTATTGGTAACTAAAGTCTGATCAGATAACAACACATAACCTGGTTCTGAAATTTGTTAGTCTATATGATAACTCAACATTCTCTCACATTGCAAATAGTCTTCTTAGTGTAGTCAAGTATCGTTTCCAAAATCATTTGAATGGTCAAAAAGTGCTAAGAGATTCAAATTGTCTAACCAAATAAAACATAGGAAATTGATTGCAACTATGAATAAAGAAAGTAAAATGAGATTTAGTCTAAGTCATATATGGAAAGATGTCTTACTATAGGCAGAATCAAAGCTGGATGTTGAGGACCATCCTTAAATTTAGAGAGGAATTCTTGCCAATGGTAAGATATAATATAGGGGCATGTTACTAAGTTTACCTATGGAAGGACCCTTGGGTCCAAGGTAAATTTCTCACTCACTATATTGAAGATTAAAGGTCACTGATAATGTGAACAATTTGAATCCTATAAATAAACTATGAAAAATCACTCTAGATAACACTTGGAATATCCCTTGTGTTTGTGGTAAGATTATATATTCCTATATTCATGTGGGAACTAGTAGTGACCTTTAAGGACTTCACTCAATTCACCCAAAAAGGGGCTTGGCAGATTTGTAAAATTACATTTCCAGATGTGGAATGGGCATGTTGGCTAGGGAACACCAAGGCATCTCAAAGGATCTGAGTGAGTTGCTCGAAAATATTGTAGGGGAAACTCACTACTGACGATACCTTGTATAGAAGAGGGATTCACCTAGAATCAAGGAACAACCTACTCTCAAACAATAATGAGTTGTTGAAACATATTTTTTGGGATTGCCATTTTTTTATAGTTATGGTCTAGAGCTAGATCATTGATCTCTACTATTCCAAACTGCATCGAAGACTTGATGAAGGTAACAGGAAAAGAAGAAAAAGTATATCAATCTTCATTCTTTATCATATTTGGTTCACTAGGAACTGTAGCAATTTTATAATGTGAGTCCATCCACGATTAGTGCTTGGAATAAAAAATTTAGTGAATTCAAAAGCCTTACGTCGATAGGTTTATCTTTTAAGATTTATTTCCCCCAACTTGTGCAATTATGATTAAAGGAATAGAAGAGTAGGACGCCTAATAATACAAGAAAAATGAAGGATATCAGAGTAAAATGACCATATTTGAAACAAAGTAGATAACAATTAATTGTGTGATTATCAAGGTCCACCAGCCTTATCTCAAATCTAGGTAGAGCATGAAATTTAGTCGAAATGCCTCTCTTAAGGATGATTGTCAATATGTGCACCTTATAATTTAATAGTAAGAGAATCAACATGACCATCCTATGTTGGGGTTTAGTCACACATGTACTCTACTAGATTTCACAAATAAATTGCAACCTCCTTGGTTATTTAAATTGATGTTCGATTTACAAAAACAATTGGTAGGAGAAAGCAATTGATATGTATATGTGCAGTAATTACATTTGATAATTAGCATGACTAAGGGACATAGTCTCCGATCTTGCGATGGGATTAGTTTCTCATGGATGAGATCATGGTACATAGCTCAAAGATGGATCTGTGTCCTATCTCAACTATTGAAGAATGGATATAATACAATAAGATGTTGTTTTTTTTGTTAGTCAAAAAGCGTGTTACTATAATCCAAAACTTTGGGCACTGAGTACCCCCTTACATGAACAGGAGATAAAGAGCTCGACCAAGGATCTTATACCCTACGCAGGGGGTATTACACTAGACCTAAAGATACCAGGAACTGAGAAGAACATCAAACTAATAAGACTAAAACCAGACATTCCTACCAGGAGAGCGATTGAACACAACATGTAGATACTTACAATAAGCCCACCCACAAATAGTAACTACAGGTTGCAACAAACGACCACCAGGATGCCCTTCCTGGACCAGCATCACTAGCATCAGATCTTCTCAAAACGCCAGACCCATCACGATCTATCAACAGAGTGTTGCAAGGCTAAGATGTTCGAAACAACCCTTCCTTCTTGGCACGATGCCAGCTGTCTAACGGAAGCACCCACAATGTGTGGTCCTATGCCAAGAATTTGGGGTTCAACTAGCATCCGAACCAAGCACCAATCTCCTGATGTCCTTCAATAGACCTAACAACCAAAACACCCTAGGAGTGTTCCTACACACAGCAAGGAAGGGGAACACAGGAAGTGACCCCAGTAGCACCTTGTTGTAGGCTAGATCAGGAGCAACCCAGAGAAGCATTTGTCGAACACCTTGAGGGCGCCACCCTCACCGCAACAGACAACATCAACGCCTGCAGAGAACCTCCTGGGATCGACTGGCTGAAGAGGACCCCTGCGCCAGCGAACTAGCTAAGCTCCGGCAGGCATGGATTACACTGTCGTGGACGCTGGTGGGCAGCAGACACCTAGAAAGAATCCACCACCATCCGTCACCTTGCTATGTCACGAGGAGACCTCCACGTTGTGGCCAAAGGCCACCTACCGACACAACAATAAGCGGATGAGAGCAAGGGCCCGATCACCTCCGCCCTGAGCTGGAGCACGGGACCGGAAGGCGCATGGGGACCTGACCAGCGTCTCCAGCTAAACCGTCGCAGACTCCAGCTAAACCGCCACAAGCTATCCCCGAACAGCCATCTGGGGCCCCAAGGCCAGCTTCACGCACCGCCAGGAAAACTAGCAGGGTCCAAGCGAGGCCAGGAGACCTGCAAGCACTCTACCATCAGACTCTCATCGGGGAAGAGAGGAAGAAGGGAGCGAGTTCAACTAAGCCGCGACCTGAAGGAACCACCGGATCGCTGAACGCTGGAAGAAGATGATTCCACTCCCTCTAACCTCCAATCAGCTAGATGGGTGTCGATCAAGTCGACTCTGCCGCTCCGCCGCCAGATCCAGATCCTGATTTGAACCTCCAATCCACGCCGCCTAGCACTATCTCGTCCACCTTTTCCTCACTCGAACAGGAAGAGCAAAAGGGGGGAAGCCGAAAACCCCTCGCCAACCCCTCCTAGTCTTCAGGCATAGACCGCGAACCATCTCTATCACAGTTGAATCGCTCGCTACTTCCACCAGAGGTAGCATCACACAGGGAGGCCAGGGGGGAGGAAGACATCGGGGAAGCGGCCCTGCCCCCCAACGGCGGCCGCCGGGAAACCTAGAGAGAAGGGGGAGCGGGGAGACTAGAGAGAGAGAGTCGCCTTACAATAAGAGGTTGTTTTCATAGAGGAATGTATATTTCTCCCTCCTGCTAGACTATGAACCATCCTTGTGGATCTTCTAATTGTAGTGTTAGTTAGTATTTTGTGAGGAACAGTGAGGGAGGAGAGGTGGTATATTGATGACTGTATGGTAGGTTTCCAAATAAAAGTGATGCTATTGTAGACAGAGGATGCATGATGACTGAAGAGGTGAATGAAAAATGGCAAGATGTGGGTAATGATTCAATTCCCACAACATAGGTAATGGTTTTATATAAATAGAAAGGAACTTTGTGTGATGGGTATAAGGGTCTTTTTTTCCATCTAGATGGAATCTAGTCCAGGGCAGGTCTCAAATGAGACGGATGTCTTATGATATTTGATTTATTCATTAACTCTTTTTTTGAATGTTGAGCATGTATAATGTTTATTTAATCATATGGAAATTAACTACAACAAGTGGGGAAAGTCTCTGAAGCAATACCTTTTTTATTTGTTTAAGTTGATTCCAACTAGTCAATTTTACTTTAAGGAAAAGGAGCTTGCAACTTTATAACATGTCTTTGATAGTCATATCCAAACTCATTACTTGGAACGGTCATTATGTTGGCTCTCTATGCATTATGGAAAATTACATTTAATCAAATGTGCTCTCAAATGTGTGGACACTTTCTTTATTATGGTAGGACCTCGTCCATTAGGTTCTTGTGTTGTTTGCTTAATGGATACTTTGAATTAAAGGATGGAATGCAATGCAATGAGTACCTATTACATTAAATAGGAGTGATTAATGGTGTTCGTGTGTTTCTTGAATTGACACATAGAATATCAAGAATTAAATACTAAAATCGTATGTTTATCTATATCCTGAAGTGGTTTGATTCTATCCAGAGGAAGGAAAGCATCCAAAACAATGGATGATATTACATACAATATACTATACATAAATCATAGTTATGAATAGCTTGTGGGTGGGAAACCATGTACGCACATCTTTGTTTGGTTCAAGTTAGAAGGATAGTTTAAGTTCAATGAAGGCCATGTGAGTAGCTTTGACTATTAGCCTTTTGGAAAACAGAGCAAAACTTTTCTGGCATGTGACTCTTCAAACTGTTCTAACTACTTGTGGACTTAGTGTGGACCTTATTGCTCAGTTTATAGTAAGATCTCGCAATGAATGTATGCATTTCCTCATCATTGTTGGACAGTTGATGTCTACTTGCCTCTTTAAAAGTTTCTTATGGGAAATGAACAAGTGAGTACTTTACCATCCAAGAATTATAAGGTGGCCTTTTCATGGTATGGTAGAAGGATTGCATACTAGGATTGTTAGACTAAATGGCAATCTTCCCCTTATGTACAATGGGTTCACTATGAAAGTAAACACATTGTTGTAGAGAGTCTATCCCAATATTTAGTATAGAGGAGCCAACATATTCCTTATCGATTGTGATGTTAATAATTTTCTTTTCATACATCTAATGGTCATGATGTTCAAAGGGAAGGTTATTATATAAGTTTGTCCTTTATGTAGAATGGGAACAATTATTTGTGATAGGAAAAGATAGTTTTCCCTTTGCATACAAAGTAGGACAATGATAATGGTAAGAGAGGAAGTTTTCTCAATGCATGGCAAGGAAACTGGTTTTTTCTAGCTAAAAAGGATCACTTTCCAAAGGAATTACATTCCCTATGTGTAGCAATGGAATAAAAAATCATGATGAGAGATGAAGTTTTACCTCTTGTAGAGAAAGGGGGTTAGGTCATTAAATATATCAAAATATGTAATCCATGGGTTATCATGATGAGATATTTTCGTATAGGTTGTATGCATATATTACTATGGCAATTTTCCTCAAATAAAGTGAAGTGAATGGGATATCTCTCGTGGGGCTCGATTTTAAGAGTCCCCTTTCTTCACTTAGGTGTGACTAGATATAGGTGGTTGTGAATAAGGACAGTCCATAGATGTAACATCCCTGACCTGGGTTATGCTTTAATCCTAGATGTTTTGCTTAATAAAGTTAATTATATACTTGATCTTACCTCTTGAAAAGTAATTAAGGCCCAAGAGGAACTTATAATTCCATTTTAGTCCTTTTTGAATAATGTTGAAAACAATGGTTTGCCCGTTTTGGACTGAAGTGCAAATTACCCAAGTTGAGGGGTTAACTTGCAAATGTTACATGATAAAATGTTCCTCAAGTGTTGAAGCATCATAAGAATGAGAATGATGTAGAGGTATGGCTTGTGAAAGCCTGAGGACCAAGAAAGAGCTTATAAAGCAATGTTTGTGCATTAAAACCTAGTTTTGGTGTGATGTTAAATTTACCCAAAACCTAGGGTTCAATGTGCAAAATACCACTTCTAGAAAGTCCCTAATGTTTCTTTTTTTTATAAATCAGGTGCACATCTTATTCATCTTTCCCACCTCTTGCAAGCGAGAACAAACTGGTGTTACATATGTTTATTAACTTCATGGATTGAAACATGGTAGTATTAATACCATTACAAATGGGTGCTTGACCAATATCGAGCACAACCTTAGGGGGGGGTTATAATGGACATTACCACTGTTGTGTTGAAGGTGGTGTTTAGTAAGGGCGTCAGCCTGCATATTTTCCTTTTTGTCCCTATAGATGATCATAGTGTTCTTCTCCTTTATCATCTGTATTCCTAGGATGAGATTAGCATAGCGAGGGTGCTTCTGGTATTCTTCCTGAATCATGATCATTGCTTGTAAACTATCAGTAACAATGACAGCTTCTTTTGTGGCACTTACCTTAATGATCTTTACTGCCAAGCAATTGCCAACAGTTCTGCTTCCATAGGGCTCTCCGCTGTAATCGATTGTCCAATTCCGCACAGCGAGTGGTCTTGTGAATCTCGGATGACAACAGCTACATCTCCTTTCCCCTTCTTCCAAGCAGCATCTGTATTGATCTTAATGACTCCAGGAAGCAGGTTTAGCATTCAGGGCCATTTGTGTTGAGGTGTGTAATTATTTGCAGTAGTCCAGGTTCTAGAGCTCATGATAAACTCTTGCTTGATGTAATTAATCTGTCTTTGTAAGTGAATCTCCTTGCCTTCAAACGTCCACAAATTGCGGTGTTTCCACAGACTCCAACACGCGATTAAGAATAAGTGTTTGTGGTTATCCGGGGCCTTGATGTTCTGGCTAATCCACTGATCGAAATTAGTTGTTGTCCAAAATTGATGGGATGTGTTGAAGTTGAGCAGTTTGTGCCACACACTCTTAACTTTCGGGCAATCGCGGAGAGCATGCAAGCTAGTCTCATCTTCTTCACTGCACCTGGAGTAGGTTGAAATCACTGTCATGTTCTGCCTCATTCTGTTATGATTAGTGAGGAGTGCTCCATTGGCTGTTATTCACATGAACATTTTGATTCGTGCCGCCACCTCAGCTTTTCATAAAAGGTGCCAACTTCCTGGTCTTTTGATTTCCATTTCAGCTCGCAGTGCATTATAAGCAGTTTTGGTTGTATAACTTCCTCCTGCGTTGAGCTTCCATACTCAAACATCCTCATCATCTGGGTTAGTAGGAGGATTTAAGTCACATATAGCTTTTGTGATGTCAGGTGGGAACCAAAGCTCCAAGAAATCTCGATCCCATTGTCTCTCCAAATTGACCAGGCTGCTCACTTTCAGATCTTCCAGATCTTCAGGGATAGAAGATAAAGCATGGTTTTTCAAGTTGTCACCTTTCGGTAGCCATTTATCATGCCACACGCTAAAGGATTTTCCACTCATTGGGCACCAATAAGTATTAGATTCCATAAAAGGCTTAGTGAGGATGATGCTTCTGGATAGTCTAGAGAGGTTGCTATTAGGCGCTGACATGTCCTTTAAGATTGTCTTCATCATGGTTTTCCTTCTACTATAGATATCCCATCAATTTTTCATGAGGAGTGCTTGGTTCCATTCTTTCATAGATTTGAGCCCAAGTCCTCCATGAATCTTTCTGCTAGTAAGGCGGCCCCAGGATATAAGGTGTGTGCCTCTCTTACTATAACCCCCATTCCATATGAACCATCTTATTTCCCCATTGATTCTGTCACATAATTGTAGAGGAAGCTTAGCCATCTGCATCACATAAGTAGGTATAGTGGTTAAGTCCCTAATGTTTCTTGGTATCAATTAGAGATAGGAAAATTAGAAAGGTATTTCATTTGAATCTCTTTGGAGGAGAGAGAATCTTGATATTAAATAATTAATATTTCAGCATAATTGAAACCCGAATTCAATTTAATGCAAAAATAAATATATTAATTGAATTACCCTTCGACCAAAAATGTGATGGTTGAATTTGTATAAGTGTGGACGTCCTTGTGCCTTGCAATGTCACCTAAATATCTAAAGTGAGTGGAGAGACCACTCACATTAGTTAACTAAAAAGTAATATCCACTAATATTGGATATTATTATTAAAATGGTTAAGGTGCTTAAATTGTTTTCTTTAAATTCATGGATAATGAAGAGGAATTACAAGGTGGGGGAGATTGATTCGTATGCAAGGGATTGAGGGGAGTATGTGGCACCACTTTTGGTAGTTGAAGGAATTATTTATCACTATCTCTCCCATTTAAATTCCCTTACAAACATCCCATTTTCAACCAACATGAAAGGCTTTTTTTTATTTCTTTTTCTTTCCTTGCTATGGTTGAACACAAGGGAGCTTAGGAGCAACAGGAGGACGTGCCCCAACCTTTAGGTTAGATCCATAATCATCTTAAACCTTAATTTCATGGTGAAAATCGAAATTCAATGATTAATTTCTTCTATTCTTCATTCAATCTTCAACCTTAGCCATTCATTTCACTCAAAGACTTGAGGATGAGCCTTTGTAAGTTGAGGAAGCTTCATTCACCATTGAGAACGTGAAGCTTGAAGCTTGGATTTAATTTTGAAGGCAGGTTATAACTTGAACCCTTAAATGTCATTATTGCTTGCAATTTATTCATCATGTGTTGAACCTTTCTTTCTTTCTCTATTTCCTTTTGATTAGTTGTTGAAATCACCATAAGAATCACAATTGATTTCGAAGGTTTGAAACTTGAAGATGATGATGTCATCTTAAACACACACCTCAACAAAGGAATGGGAAAACGGATTTCAAAACCGATTGAGCTAATTTGGTTTCAAAACTGATAGAGTTGATTCGGTTTCAAAACCGATTGAGTTGATTCGGTTTCAAAATCGAATTGGTAGTTTACTTCAAAATTGAATGGGCAATTTACCTCAAAACTGAATGGGTAATTAAGTTCAAGACCGAATGGGTAATTGACTTCAAGATCGAATGGGTAATTGAGTTCAAAATCGAATGGGTAATTTACCTCAAAACCGAATGGGTAATTCAGTTCAAGACCGAATGGGTAATTGACTTCAAGATTGAATGGGTAATTGAGTTCAAAACCGAATGGGTAATGGATCTCAAGATCGAATGGGTAAATTGAACTTCAAGACCGTTTGGGTACTTTGACCGTTTGGAGGAGTTGATCGTTTGGAGGTCTAAACGGTTTCAAACCCTTTGAGGGTATTAATTCAAGATCATTTGGAGATTTCAATCCAAACCATTTAAAGGCACAATTAACTCAAAATCATTTGAAGGATTACTTGTCTAAGATCATTTGAAGGATCAATTAATCTCAAAACTAAATGAGTGATAATAAGGTATCGCAAGGTGGATTACAATGGAGGTATCCCTAAGATACTTAGTGAATAAGTATACCTAGAATAATTGACAATCGATGCCTATTAAAACAAATATCTCAATACACTATGCTAACCCTTCTTTCAAGTTGATCTAATCCAATCAAGTTGGAATAATTAACCTCCTAGAGAGGATGAGAGAGAGAGGAACTTATACATGAGTGATAATCATGAAGTGATTAATCCTCAACACTTTCAACATGAATAAAATATGAAATTAGGGTATGATCCTTGATAAAGAGATCATGAAACCCTAATTGAGAAGGTTGATGATCCCTAACCCTAATTTAGGGCAATGCTAGGTGAAACCCTAATCTAGGGTAATGGTGTAACCCAAATCAATGGTGATGTCATGTGAAACCCTAATCAAGGGTGATGTCATGTGAAACCCTAATCAAGGGTGATGTCATGTGAAACCCTAATCAAGGGTGATGTCATGTGAAACCCTAATTAAGGGTGATGTCATGTGAAACCCTAATGTAGTGATGTGATATGAAATCCTAATCAAGGGTGATGTTATGTGAAACCCTAATTTTGGATTATAGTGCATGAAACCCTAATGTTGGGCAATATGATAATAAACTCTAACCCTAAATTTTGGTTAATGGGATGAGTATCCCTAATTGATAGGTTTTTGAGAAACCCTAACCCTAATGAGGGAATAGTGATGCAACTCTTACATTGCATAGTGCTGATATGAAATTGATATAACTGTTATCATGTGTATTAATCATGTAGGTATCATGAGATGTTGGACATAGCCAGGTATGAGCTATGATGATTTATTATTGAAATTGTTTTATGGGCTTTGTGAGCCATAATATGCTTTGTTGCCTAATGAGTGGTAACAAGAAATTAAATAGGCTTTGAGAGCCATGTGAGATGCTTATGTAGAAAGTATCATGTTTACCTTGGTCAGATAACCTGAAGGTATTAGTTACCTAATAAGTGGTAACAAGTATTCTTTAATGAACTGAGGGTTTGAATACCCATATTCTAGAATCATGATGATGAGATGGTAAGGGATGAGAATGCCCCTGATGTGACAAGGGATTGAGATCCCAATGTTTTATAAAGCTTTGAAAAATACTTGATAGAAGTATTACTCATTCTTTGTAGCATTTGTTATAATAATTTATGTTTGAAAACCTGACTGATGCTAAAATAATATGATAATATACTTAATTAATCAAGTGAAATCTTATCATGTAGAGCCCTGTCCATAGATCCATCATCGTCAGTAGTTGGTGATGGTGAAACAGGTTTTCCTACGGGATCTCCTGGAGGGCATAATGTTGAGTATGTGGGGGTTATGGGCATGAATATCCTTACGTATTAATGTGAGAATGATGTGAGATAAACATTAAATCTCTCAATCTTACATTATATGTGTCGGGATGGATGTATCACGAATCTATTGATGATGTTAATGCCGGATCGATGTGAGATAAACATGAAATCTCTCGATTGCGAAGAGAGTGCAGCCGCCGACATAGCTCTATAGTGAAGTTGCCAGTATACCCTGGAAAGCTATTGGGTAGAGACACGAGATGTCCTTCATATTGTATTCACATTTACTGAGGAGGATGAGTTCATGGGAATTTGACTCTTCCTTGACCTATGTATGGTACCGATTTCAATTTTGCAATGGTTGGTTGGAGTATGAGCGATATACCTCATCTCCTCATGGCTTAAGTATGATTGTTAAATGTAATCAGTCATGTAGCGTATTTGCTTAAGGTTGAAATATGAGAATCATTGGTTTATGTTACTTTGCTTAGCCTATCCTAGATGGATAAATGTTATACATGTTCTTCATATTCCTTAATGGATAAGTGATATGTTGCTTTATCAAGTTACAACTGAAATGCTTTGAATAAGAATATTGCTCTAATATGTTTACACATTGATTTATTTGTT
This sequence comes from Alisma plantago-aquatica, assembly GCA_963693085.1. Taxonomy (NCBI): domain Eukaryota; kingdom Viridiplantae; phylum Streptophyta; class Magnoliopsida; order Alismatales; family Alismataceae; genus Alisma; species Alisma plantago-aquatica. Next base: position 658,428,062 of record OY856411.1, read on the forward strand.
GTTGAATATACATGATTCCTCTGCTCAACTTTATACTATTAAAATGCAATAATAATATTTCTAGCGGAGAGTTATATCTCTCGCTGGGACAATTTTTCAATTGTCTCACCCTCATAGGATCCAATGTTTTTAGGTAGACGAGGAAGAAGAGGCAGACACCCTATAGCAGGGGAAGAGCAGCAGCAGCAGTAGTAGGGACAGCAGTGATATTCCAGGTGGAGGCACTGGTTGTCATGTTTTGTATATAGAGTCCTATGTGTCATCTCTGTACTCTCAGGTCCTCGGAGTTAGTAGTTAGTAATGTTAATGAATCAATCTGAGATTTTGGTTTGATGCCTCGAGGTTTTTATACTGCCTGTGTATAGCTTTAACATGGCAGTTGATGCTTGTAATCCTCGAGAAGGGATAGTACAGGACATGTACTTGTAAACTAGGATGTAAATATAATAAATTGATTTTTGATAAAAGAGTTTTCCTATGTTTAGATCTCTTTGTAAATGGTTTTAAATTTTTAGTGATTTTCAGTAATCTGCTTTTAATGATCGCTTCCGCATTTGTCTTTATTCGATGTTTAGGATTTGTCATCACAATAGATGAGCTCCTTCTCTGCCCATTGTTGCTCTTAGAGTATACGTCTAATTTTCAAGGGGTATTATACTTTTGAGGCTAATCTCCTATCCCCATATACAATTGGGTTGTGATCTAATATTAGTTACATGGAGTAGGGAATTCTGAAATCACTCCTTTGTTAAGAGTTGGAAGGACATGACAAGAGTTGGGTTGGTTTAGTTTATAGTCACAGGTCAGGAATCAAAGATAAGGGTGTGTAATGATGTGGGCTATTTTATGGTCATACTCCATAAAAGAAAATTTTCTATTTTATGCTCACCAAATAGTTCAATGGTGATGGTTAGATAAACAATTGTGTTTCCCAATTTTAGGTATAGTCTAGAATCCAAATGTCCTAGTTTAAGATCATAGGCCTATGCAATAATGGTCTATTTTAGGGTCATAATCTATGACCATATATGAATATGTGTGTTAGATGGTAAATGTTTGGGGCATCATACTATTACATTTAACATGGATTATTTTAGAATGCCCTATAGATCGGAATATGAGTTGATATGCGAGAATCATGGGTTGGGTTGATTTCTTTCAGATGTTCTATAAATGATTGGAGGATGATTATTCTCACCTTATCAAGAGTATATGAGTTGAGACGATCATTTTGGTCATTTAATATTGAACCTCAAGAAAACAAGTATCTATCACAAAAGATGTGAGGTATATATGCAGGTGTGTATATATAATGGAGAGAAGATACATGCATTTGTATCACGTGAGGTAGATGCTTGTATGACTACGCAACATAAGGTGTTTGTCCCAGAGCTAGACATTATTTGAATCAGGAACCATAGGCTTGGAAGCATGATTGAATAGTAAAGTACCTTTTGGGTCGAACTAAATAAGAAAGATGTAGATACTTGTGGGTAGATTTAATGATGTTTTTGTGGGATCCTAGGATGTTATGAGATTGAAAGATCTTATTTAGGATGGGGCAACATTAAAAAGCATGGTTGATGTCTTAAAGATTGGGCTTCAAGTCAATAAGGTTCTTTTGTTGTGGCTTCCTTAGATTGAAAACCTTCTGACGTAACCAAACAATCAAATTCCGAAGAATAAAATGATAATCTCATAATTTGAAGTCTTCATTGGAATCCATTTTACAAAGTCATAAGAAATTTAGAAGTTTTATTTTCTTAACAAGTTGAGTAGATGGGTCTAGTTTCAGGAGCCTTCCATCCTCATGTGAAAATGAGTGACAAAGACTGATATCGGTTAAGTTAGTTTGAGAAACACTCTGACATATGTCTAGATTTGTATCTAATGGTGGGGTTGTGATCTTAGATGGATCATGGATATAAATTAATTTGCATAACCTTACAGGTGATACCAAGGATCTCTGGAAATTTAATATGCTTATTCTATGACTTTGTGATCAATGTTTTGGCATGATTTGATTGTTTTGTAGACTCGAATGGTGACACAGAATTTAGGCAGCCTTTTAGGCTTTTAGTAGTGGGCCATTTGATGTTTAGTTGGGAATTTTGACAACCTCTTGAAACAAGGATGGTTATCAAAATATGGAATAAGTCTCAAAGAGAGGTTGATCGAGATTTATTTTTTACATCAAAATGGGATGGTATGAGTTGCTTAAAATTGGAAGGAATGTAGTAAAATTTGCAGAGGCCTTGAAAAGGCTTTAAAATTTGGAAGAATATTAAATAGAATCTTCTCTTGAATGTTAGGATAGATGGGACATTATTTTTTTTCTATAAGCATGGTTGTTTTAAAACATATGAGCATGTTATCAGATAAGACACAATCCAAGTGAAGTTATAACTTTTTAACAATCTCAAACATGTATATATGATATATAAAGCTTCTCCCCCTTCTCCCATTGATTAGTCATTATTATTTCCTCACTCCATCATGACAAATAAAAATGGGGAGGCTTCTTATCTTCGTTAGAGTGAGTCATGGCACTCTCCTAGGGTAATTGGTGTTATTTTGGTTGTGGACACTACTCCTGATACACCTCACAATCAAAGTGGTCGTAATTTGTCACTAGTGCTATGATAGAAGGGTCATGAAGGACTTTGGATGTCCAACATTACAATGGCATTAGTACCTATACTAACACCCCAATGCATCATTCATAAATAAAACTAGTTATATATGTCAAAGATATGAATGTAAGGTGAAACTTCATGATATAATCTTATATAATTTCATAGAGTAGGTTGTAAATATAATAAACATAAGATCGAGAGCAAAAATCATATAGGAAACAACCAATGCAACATATTTGTGACAATATTTTCCTACTTAAAAGATAAAGAGGCCGAGTCTCATGCTCAAAAACAACTCTTTGAGCACGTCCAATGGAATTAAAATATTGAGCATTTTAATGATTGGGAAACAATCTTTGCTTATTTTTGAATCAGATTCACATATTTCTAATGATATACCAATATAATCAAGAATGATAATAAAATAAACATGAATGCCTACTATACAAAGGCATACTATTATAGGCGAAAGACTCTTATCAGCAACACAATTTAGTCCAGTGTCTATGACAAAATTATCTATGTATGCAACTATAAATCATAATGGAAAAGGCATGACCCATGTTGGTTGTGGTAGATCTTCCACGACAATTGGATCATAGATCGGACTAATAGTCTTGTTGAGCAGATTGAAAACACTCAAATCCCAATACGTAGGCCGACAATAACATTCTTCTAATTGTCAGCAAAATAGATGCAATCTCTTTCCAAGTTTGGAAAGTCTCTTATTGACACAACCACTGGGTAGTTATCACCAACAAATATGGCAAAGTCTCCATGGTATTAATCTCCACCCATGTATATTGACTTTCATAAAATTTGAAGACTTGGAAACCAATGGTCTTCGGAGTATAGATAAAGTTGTTGCGATCCTCATCATCGTTGCTAGCATCTTTTTTTTGCTCTTTAATATAACTACATCCCTCCATATCAACCAGAGATGGCAATATAGATGAACCAAGTAAGAAGTACTGTGAGCACGTTTCTTAGATTCCAGAGCCAAGAAAGTGAAGTTGCATGGCAGAGAATGGACCGAGTGGATAGAAAGATCCGAACTGAGTTCACAAGAGAAAATAATACCGGCCATCATATGTCACCATATATAGAGGGATCCTTTGTGTAAAATAAAACTAGACATCGCCAGTGATACGTAATCATTGCATGCCCCCGATGAATCCCCTTGCTTTGGAAATGCAAATTCCTCACAACAATCGTATACAAGAAGGATCAGATACTTGTGGCCTGCACCTGTTGTTGGGTGATGGACGGGTTTGTCGTATGTACTTGTGAGGAGACGATCGGGCGGTAATAGCAATACATCTTATCACTCTGGTGGGGGACATCGGGATCGTCCGTAGGATGGGCAATGTTAAAGCCAATCATTTTCCCTTGGAAGTCGGTCGTTACACCCGTGACGTTACTAGATGAACAAATCAGAGTTTGGACATTGTATTCATATACATCAGTGTTATAACCTCAATTTCTTGAAAGTGTAATTCTCTTTTAATGAATAAAAGAAATATTTTTCTTTAATTTGCAATATATTTCGTGTGAAATGGCCTTGATTGATTGATTGTGGGCTTTGTTGCCCATTGAGCCCAATTGAAAAAAAAAGAATTAAAAAGGATTGATTAATAAAAGGGAAATGTGAGTAATTGACAATTAAAAGAAGATAAAGGTAAACCAATATTCCCAAATATGGGAATTCGAGCCTTTAGGATTTCTTGAGGTCCAAGGGAGCCAAAATCACAAGATAATCACAAAAGAAGAAGGAATATAAATTAATTTGCATTAATTAATGAATAACTTGGGAGAGAAGGAATACTTCTTATCCATTGCAATATATTTCCCAAATTTCGTACAAAGTTAGATAATGACAAGACAAACCTTCCATTAAAATTTGAGAAAGAAAGGAGTTATGGTTTGGGAGAAATCAATTTTGCAAGTTATTAGCAATTTGGGAATAAATTCTAAAATAATGATATATTGTTTCCTTTGCTTTGAACATGAGTAATATGGTATGTTGGATCTTCATCCAGCGTTGGACACCCTTCGCCTAAGTCCCACTGGGACTATGTTTCTGCGAATTAACAGGGGGACTTTCCCTCTTGAATTCCTCGCGATCCTTTGGGTTTGCAAACTGACTGAGGTTTCCATTGGTTTTAGGAGATGAAACTGCGGGGAATCATCCCCAGTTTGATTAGCTTTGGTCCTGGTTTTGGGAAATGCCCAAACCAGTCGGGACTGCCTCGACCCTATATATAGACGAGGATACGCGAAGACACCATCGTCCCTATTTGATAGTCCACACCCTACGGAGGAGTACCAGGAACAATTTCGTGGTTTCAATTGTGCCAAAGAGCCTAATCTAGACCCTCGTTGGCATAGCAGACCCTTCCGGAATCCGGCGAGCAGGGGGTGACCTTGGCGGGGTTCGGGTGGCCAATTGAGGACACCTTCAGCTTCGAAGAAGGGAGGCGGAGCTCCCTGGACCGTCGGCATGAGCAAAGGGAGACCGGAGCCCGAAGTCAACACCAAGGTTGACCGTCGCGGGTTGTTGTATAGAGACGTGAGGAAGAAGAAGACGTCACATCGTTTTACCAAACTACCCCGAGGTGTTTTCAGACCAGGTGAGGGAAAGTCGGTCATTTACTTCTTCTAATCGCACATAAAAGGTGTGTGATCCCTGAGCCGTGGAATGCCGCCTAGTCCACCGGACTATAGATCGAACTGCTCTCGATTTTTCTGAAATAACAAATAAACCATAAAAAGGGTTTTTCCTATAAAAATTGTATCTTGAGCTAGGAGACTCGGATGAGAAAAGTTAATACATGAAAAATTATCAAAAAAATATGAGGAATATAATAAAAATGGTTTGAACACCTAAATCTGTATATTTTTGTAAAAGTGCATATTTTGAATAAAAAAGGTATTAATTTGTGGTTAGAAACCCTAATTGTTGATAAAAGATATATTTAGTCTTGCAATCAGGTTAATTCAGACATGTTTAACTTGATTAATGATAAAGATGGTTTTTAACCTGTTTTGATGATAGAATTACAAAGTTTAATGTTTTTACTCAATATGTCGATTAATATGTTTAGAAACCCTAAATTAGAGAAAAAGAAAAGAAAAGATAGAGTAATCAGAAGATTAGGGTTCTTGTGGACCAAACCTGATCAAAAGGATCTCAATGGAAAATAAGACAAGATAATTAGGGTTAGATGGATATTTGATAAAAGTAAGGTAAAGGAAGTGAAACCCTAATTATGGTTAAAACCCTAAAAAGGAGTAATAACCCTAGAAGACAATTAGGAGTGATAGATCATGATGACATGATTAATGATAGAGAAATTGGATGTCTTTTCAGGAATAATTGTGTGTGTGCTTGCTTGATTCCTAATTGATTGGTTATTTCTGCATTCAAGTCTGCTTAACAGGTATGTGGTTAATTATGAATAACCGCTTTAGTTTCCCGACGGATTCCCAGACGTTTAATCGCATTGAATGCAACTAAACTGTTTGGATGTTCATATTGCAATTATAAAGTGACTATGACTATCACAATTTAATTTAAATGTGTATTCCCGCACCTACATGCCACCCTGATGGAAGCTGCCATAAAGGTCAGGCCCATGAGGGTAGACCAATGGGCACCATGAGAGGTGACCCTAGACACCAAGCTCGGGAATGAGAAGGAGGTCTATGAGGCATGACTATGGAGCACCATGAGAGGTGACTCCCAGACACCAAGCTCAGGATTGAGAAGGTGGCCTTAAGTCAATTCTAGGGTTAAGGAAAAGTGGTGGGGAATGTCACATGGAAAATGTAAATTGACTTGCTAAGTATCTTGATTGCAATATTTAAATTGTTAGATTTAATTGTGAAATTTTGGTTGCCTCCACATACCAGCAATTGATGACCGACGTTTTGTTTGCCGGCATTTTAGGCATAATCCTGAAAGTACAAACAGTAAAATGACACATCATGAAATTGAGAAATAAGGTGCAAGGAGGATTAGATAGAATAAATCGAGATGTGGATAGATATATCTCCAAAGTTTTTAAAAAAGGTAAACAAAGTTTTATTTTTCTACCAAACTTTAGTTTAGTTAGTAGAATTTCATAATTATCTTTGATTATTTGTTGAACCTTTCATCATGTTAATTGATTAACGGCTTTGATCTTCGGGTCTTTTTTAATTGGGGGTTACCGGGAGGCAGGATGAGAGTATGAAACAATGGTAGTGCAGTCAGCCATAACATCCAGAAGGTGACCGTGGGTTAACTTGTAAGTTCTATTTTCTAAGATATTGTAGAATCTAGTGGTTTTTTGCTGACGACGCTGTTCTTCGTGCTTCTCATTTCCACTTTTGTCATCTTTATTTTGTTTGTCACCGCCATCATGCGATCCATCGCCACGTAAGGAATCAGAGATCATCGCCAAGTGGGTTCTACCAGATGAAGCAAAGGCGACGGGGCAGACTTCCAGGCCGCTAATACTGATCTAGATCACGCATGGTCAGTAAGGAAAAGTTGTTCTACAATCAATTCTAGTAGATCCATGTGGAGTAGAGACCAAATATCCTCTGCCATGTCATAAACTCCGGTGAACACTAAACGTCGGCACGGGATGGATAGACCGGCAAGAAGAATGTGCGGCTCTTAGCCCCTATTTGGTTCGGGGTTGGCTTTATGCAAGCATGTCTGTCTTGGACGAGTTTAGGCCTACTGGAGTCTGATTCTGTTTGGCAAACTAGTCTCATTCTGGGGGGCTGGACTCATTTCAGACTCGTTTCAAGCTGATTCTGTTTGGCTGTGCAGGCTGGGTTTAGTCTGATTCTGTTTGGGAACTGTAGGCAGGATTAGCTGAATCTGTCCTATTCTCGCAGAACTGTTGTTAAAAATGTGGCCTTGTGACGCCGTTTAAATAGAAGTTTAAAAAAAAAGTAACTAAAAAATAACTTAATTGTTATCTATATCACTTTGGTTTAAGAACTCCCATTTTGTTGTTGAGATGTGAGTCAAGTGTGTTACCCTTTTGTGGGGTGTTTATGTGGGTGTTTTGGTTGTTTTCTTGAGGTTGAATATGCCTAACATAATATGTTTAATACCCAAAGATATGAGGTAACCTGATAACCCCGTCAGACCAAGAAATAAGATTTTAGCCGATATACATTTTGAATATGAGTGGCTAGTCAGCTATCATGATACATGTTCTACTTTATGTGTGATTAACAATTTTTACGTAGTGATTAACAATTAATTGTCATGTTCTTGCATCACTGTTTGAACAAGTACACAAAATGTGTATTTGTAATGTCACTTCAACCTAAGTTTAGAATATATTAAAAATATATTTTATTTGTGTTGTGTGGGTGTTCTTTTGTATATTTATAATAGTGCAAATAAGATATGATAATTCTAATTTTAACGTAGTGATTAAAAAGTAATGAAACGTTACTGTCGTCTAGAATGACTTTTGCATGTGGTATAAATGTAATGTTGAACATAGATAATTGTCGTCATGAGTGTGACAAATTACATTATCGTCAGTAACAGTCAAGCTACATGAAATATGAAATTGGCAGTCAAGCTACATGAAATATGAATTTGCCCTAATATATTTTGTTCATAACATAAACAAGTTACATTATCGTCAGTAAAAGCAACTGATAATAATCATATTTTCATCATTAGTGAAACATAAACGATCACTGATAATAACATAATTGTTTACGGGTGATCTTCGTCAGGGGAGAATGACACTGGGCATGGTTCCTGCACCGGCTGCTTGTTTTGTTTTTTGATGTCGTCTTTTGGCCAATCAAACAACAATGGCAAATGAGGAACATGCTGACTGACTTTGCCCTTGAGGACTTTGCCCTTGACTTGATCATCGGTCCCGATTTTTCCCTCCTCGTTTGTGTGATTGCAACATGGTTTTGTGCATAAAAGGTTATCTTCAACATATTTATGAATTTTTTCCGGTGACATCAAAAGTTTTTCAAATTTTGCCCTTGCCCTTGCCTTTGCACGCGATGTCGACATCTAAAATTAATAAAAATTTAGGTATGAACAAATAACATAATTCGTAAAGTAACTGTGGCAATAAGATAATAATGAAGTAGGAAATTTGATCGTATTATGGTAGCAACATATAATAATGTAACACATAAGTAGAGAATGTATATTGTTGCGACGCAAAAACACAACTACATTTAGCAAAAATGTTACAAGTTCATTTGTTTATTTCAATCTTTAGTGCTAAAAAAATCCTTGGTGGGTAAGTGCGACGCGTCGTCAAGAAGTTGCGTTCAATGCTTTGTTGCGCGGCCAATGTGGGGGGAGGCAATAAATATGCCAATATGAACATATTGTCTCTTACAAACTCTCTTTTGATGTATTGCCATCGCATTTGCAACTCAGGCAATGAAATGTAAGGGCCTCCTGTTATGTATAAGAACTGGTGCCATGCCTCCATCCAAGCCTGTGTATAGTATACTCCATTTACACATCTACCCATGTGATATTGGGTTATCATCAAACCCCTGAGAACCATATCAAGCTCGTGTGACCAGATAAAAGACGGTGTCGGCGGTTGGCCAGCCATATAACAGATTCTGTAAGTAATATATTTTTCAAAAGTAAGGGTGTATATCACAATTAATTGTATTATTTGGTTTGAGCTAACGTTAAGAAAAAATTCGAATTATAACATACATCATTAATAAAACACTCATCAACATGAAGAAAATTTTCATACCACTTAAAATGTAATATGACGTTTATAAAAGTGCCTAAATTAAACAAGTGTATGATGTTCATAACATCCATTGATAGTCATTCTAAACAGAGAAGACAATGTAAATGCATTTGCCATTCAACGTTATGGAGTCATTTGAGGTGAAGGGATGTCCAGAAGCAGACGACAAACTTCCTCCAGACTGGCAACGTTGCGTTCTAAAACCTCATGCTCATACTTTTTGTTAGAGTATAATTAATCGTAGTTGTAATGCATTTCAACGAAGTCCTTCATGTTCATCACCTGACCCCACACTGACTTGCACTAAAATGTAGTACGAGGTACAAGTTAATGGCAAAGAATGTGGAACCTTGACAAGGACAGTCTATTATTTATTGATGTACTATCACACCTCACGAGTAGGGCATATGTAATACATTTCGCCCGGCCTTTGACTCAGAATGGCAAAGTCATTTAACCCTGCATCCTCTATGTTAAGCCGTAAGGCTGCATTTAGCCCATAATCACACCTCGGAACCTCAGATGGAATCATCGACATCTAATAAAACAAAATTGACGATTAATAGAAAAATATCGGGTTCATGACATAGTTTTCGAAGATAATATGAAGACCATTTGTTCAGGAGTAGCTAATTATTGCAACAGACAAGTGGAGTTCATTTGGACATATCATAATATAGTTCTTTGTTGAAGCAACAGATTTTAATGGAATTTGTAAACAAGGACATATTTGATTTTAATGCAACATACAAACCATGGCATATTCATTTTCAAGCAACAATCGACAACACTTATCACGAGAACTTCTAAATAAAAATAATAAAATGTATAACCGATGACGCGAATGAAAAGTATGGCCGCCATTCGACGTTACGGCATCATCGGAGGTGAAGGAGTGTCCAACAGAAGCCTACATCGTTCCTCCAGTTCTTCTACATAGAGTTCTAGATAATCATGCTCATACTTTTTGTTGGTGTAAACATCATGGTGGTTGTGATGAATTTCAACAAAATCTTTCAAGTTCATAGCCTGACCCCACACTGACTTGCACTCGAGCGTGAGTAACGCAATCTCAGCTTTCAATGAATCAATTGTAGGCCTGAGATCGATTGCCCAATGAAAGTATCTGCAGCGATCTTTCCCCTAAAATGTATTATGAAGTTTACATAAATGACAACGAATGTGTAACGTACAGAGTGGCTACCTAATATGTGTGTTTTTACAAGCGCACCTCGTGAGAAGGACATATGTAATACATTTCGCCAGGTCTTTCACTAAGAATTCCAAAGTCATACAACCCTGCATCGTCAATGTTAAGTCGCAAGCCTGCGTCTAACCCACAGTCACACCACACAACTTTAGTTAGATTAATAGACATCTACACCATGCATTTGAATCATTCAAAGGATTTATGGTAATGAAGATTGATTGAAAATTGAAACAATAACATACAAGATAGGCCCCATGATTTGTTCAATCATAAAATCAAGGTTATATTATGAATGTTCGACATACATCAAAGATGTTATACATCTATGATGTATTGTAACCATCCTCATTTGAAGTGTTGTCGTCGCTAGTTATGTGAAGATGTTGGCGAAGATATTGGGACCTCGATCGTAGATCTGTAATTTCTAATTGTAGCCTATCAGTGTCTGCTCTGGTGGAACAGACAAAGTCACACTGGGAAGACCATAGCTGATGTTCATTGCGTGCATATGCAAGTTGTGAAAGCATTGCAGCCCTAACGACGGTTAGTGTGGCAATTGTGGGTACAACCCGTTGCGCGGGCAACCTCATATGACATCTATTTTGATTCACAACCCTACCACACATAAAATATGGCCTGTGTGGGTTGTTGTCTTCAAAACGTCTATTTTGTGCATCCTCGGCATCCATATATACGCGTACAGTGGATTGAAGGCCGCATTGACAGCGAGGCATTTTGTTCTCCATTTGAAGAAAACCTATGTTGACACAATGTGACAATTCAGATCAGGATCCAAAAAACCAATTCGGGAATAAATCTATTACATATATTGTATTATAGCGACCCCCAAATGTGATTAGCAATGGATTCACGTAAGACTTTGCCCTCCCTTGAATCGGCCTGAGTTGAACCTTGCCCTGAACTCGGGGGAACACCGGGTGGGGGAATAGAAGACGATGAATTCTTATCAAGTGGGTCATCCATTATGGTGTCGCCATCATTTTTTTGTCGGATGAAATTGTGTAGGATACAACAAGCAAGTACGATGCGACACTGTGAATGAATTGGATATGTCGGCCCCTTCTTAAGGTACGCAAACCGTCTCTTCAGCACCCCAAATGCTCTTTCTACAATATTACGTAGTTGAGCGTGTCTGTGGTTGAACATCACTTTCTTGCTGGTGTAGGAATGTCTGTTTCCTCAGTACTCAGCAATATGGTATGCTGTGTTGCGATAGGGTGCAACAAATTGACAAGTGTTGGCATACCCTGCATCTACCAAGTAAAACTTCCCCAGCGGAACTGTAAACCCGCTATGGGTCCTTGCCGATTGCAGGACCCTTTGTTCGGCAGCCGACCCCTCCCACCCAGTGAGGACATATGTAAACTCCATGGAGAAGTCTACTACAACCATGACATTGAGAGAGACATTCCCTTTTCTATCACGATATCGATTTTGTTTGTCTCTGCTGACCAAGACAGGGATGTGTGTTCCGTCAATAGCCCCTATGGCATTCTATAAACCAAAATAATGTTGTAAACATACATAATGTTTGAAAATTAATTAAATTTATTAGGGGGGGTAACTATTACCTTGAAGTATGGGTAGAACCTTGTGTTATGTAAAATGCGAGTATGTGTTGTCGTGCATGTAGTTGCAGTTTGCATGACAATGTAGTCATGGGTCAACGCACAAACAACGTCCAAGACTTCGTTTAACTTTCTGCTAATGGTCTCACCGGAGTGAATGTAGTCCTCCGCCAAAGTACGATTTTTGTGTCCATGGCCAACCATCTGTAGGAAATAGCAAACTGCCTCAACTGAGGTGACGCCTCTAGTACCTCGCAAGAAGCCACGACTCTCAAGCTTGTCGACAAGGGACATTATAGTTTGTGGATGCATCCGATATAGGTCATAAGCCCTTTGTTCATGACCGGTCAATATTTTGAAGACCTTTATGTGGCCACTCCTAATGCTAACAGACCTAGGGATACGAGGTGGTGTGGAGGCATCAATGTCTACTGCGTCCATGATTGAGTATGCAATAGAGTCAGCAATTAAATCACCAACGTGAATCACTGGCCACAACAAGGTATCTAATAAAAGGTTGTTGAGCATGTCATGTGTTTGCGGTTGGTCACTGGCAGACATGATGCCTACATGTACAATGAAAACAACAACATAATAACTGCTACAACATAAGACAATCCAATTCACGTGTGAAAAATAAATTATTACAACACTCAATCAAATGAAATTGTACGAATATGTAATGTGTGTGCAGAAAATAAATTATTACAACAGTCAATCAAATGTAAATATTTGGACGGAAAATAATCAACATCAAATGCGTATGAAATAAACCGTGCAATTATGTTCCCGATGGGCCGGCATCACTGGATGTAGGAGACCACATCGGTGGCATGCCTGGGAAGTTGGGTGGTGGGATAAATGGTGGCTGAGATGATGTGCCTGGGAAGTTGGGTGCAGAGGAAGACGACATAAATGGTGGGTGAGACTATGTGGTATTGAAATTGGGTGAAGGGAATGGCGGCACAAATGATTGTTGAGATGACGTGCTGTTGAAGTTGGGTGAAGGGAATGGTTGCGGAGACGGGAAATAAAATGAAGGCATTGGAGGTACAGATGTGCCAAAACCGAATTGTGACCTTTCACAAAGGTCATTTAACCACAAGGTTATCTTTGTAGGGGTGTTTTTGAGGCTAAGGTAGATGTTGCGGTTTGTAGAGTCCTTGATGGTGTTCACAAGTGTAGTAAAAACAGCTGTAGGGGCATCGAGGAAACTGTCATTAAAATGTTGTAAAATGTTTGCCAACTCTTCTTTTTCATAGGCTTTGGTCAACATGGATGTGCCTAACTCGTGAACCTTTGTGTAAACCTGTGTGAACTCAGCCATAACTTCATTAGAAAGACTACATCGCTCTTGCGGCGTTGATTGTCATTTCCTACGCGTATGGGTAGAAGGACTCCTGCCCCCAACTGACAGGTTATATGTTCCCCCAGGTCGCGCACTTTCACCCTCACTTTGCATGGTAGCTGCGGGTACGCTACGCTCGTCTGTTTTCGATTCTATGTACATGGGTGTATCAGTCGCGCCTAAGTCGACACTTACATCATCCTCAGACGCAACATATGTAGGAATCTGACCGTCCGCCGAAGACATTGCATGGTGTCCTCTAGCAATGTTCCTCCCCGCCATTAGCTCTATGTCATAGTAGTGGGGAAACGGGCGCCTAAGCAACCTAGTCAGGTCCCTGTCTGCCTACGCTTTCAAAAATATGTGTATTAGGATAATCATGTTTACATGTACAATCACAATTTGTTAGGATAAAAGTTCTATATAGTGTGTGTACCGCAATGGCCTCTTTCCACTCAGGGGTGTCTGGTACAATGGGATTGTGCCTTTCTTCATCCCAACCAACGCCACTCTTGTTGGTCAAACCCTTCAAATGGACGTAGTCCTTTTTAAGGTTCTTCCAGCGACATATTATCTGGTCTAACTTATACACATCGCCAACCCTATTATTGACATCAGATGTTATTTCCCTCCAAGAGTCCCTAGTAAAATTACCATCAATACACCTGCCTAGGTCATATTGTTTGTGCAATGCTGTCACCACAGCGGCATCAGACTCTCTTGTCCATACAATACGCTGGTTAGGGTCGACGGGAGGCATACTCATGTAGTTGCTGCAATATTTGATGACAGCGACCGGTAACTAAGATGTACATAAATATATTACAACAACCATGATATCTCGACCGCACAGTATAGTGTAAATTACATATCTGCTGGTTCAGATTACATGTCACCCACATTTAGGAAAAATTCTTCGAAAGATATTTAAACAAAAGTTAAAAATAAAAATATGGAAAGAAAAGTAGGCAAACACACCTGACTCAGATCAATTACATGGCACACGCATTTTGTAAATATCATATCTTGCATGTGTAAAATGATTTAAAAAATAGAAACAATGATAAATAAAATCAATAACAAGTGTGGTCTGTGGCAGAGTAAACAAGGCGAATAGCACACCACATTGTGCTTGATTTATAGGGTTATACAAATTACAAATATTATCAAATGACTCCATCTAATTCATAACATGAGATCACTAAAATTAAAGCACATTCATGAAGTTGTAACCAATGTATTCAAACACATGTTACTGAAGCACATATACATAAAAGAACAAAAACCTAATATGTTTATAGGGTTATAGTTTTTAACATGAGTTAAATTCTTTGTCTGAGATCATCACTCAAATTTTTTGTGCTAAAATACATTTCTATTTTTTAGTACCTTTACATAATCAGTGTAAATGTTTAATACAATTCAGTCACAACAGAAACCATTTATGTGTGTTCCTTCAATACTGATTCAATCAGCATATACACAAGCTTCATTGATTAACACCGAAAAACAAATAATGAAACAGCAACGAGCATATAGGCAAGTTACAAATATACACAAATGAGACAAGCTTGATTGATTAACACCCAAACACAAATAATGAAACACCAATGAGCATGTAGGCAGGTTAATGATCAAATAGAATGATTAGACAGTTAATGATCAGAGATAAACCTTTTCAGCAGAGCACGTGACTAACATTAGTACAGATTAAAAAGTTAAGCCACCCTTTTTTAACATGAGTTTAGGACTAAACATCAGAGATAAACCTTTCCAGCAGAGCATATGACTAACATTAGTGTAACATGATTTACTTGTTCCTACATTCTACTGTCCATATAAAAGGTCATTTACAAAAAACAAATGATTCATCTGAATGAGGTACTCCTCCCTGGACCTATCATCATCTAACATTCGATATAAGACACATCTTCATAGCATCATTTAACATCCCCATAACTTCTTCATGTCGAATAAGAACACAAGAATATATGAACGTAGAATCCTAGATCACTTTCACATACATTACATTTTATATTTTGTCACATCTTCATATAGGTGATCATAGGGCATACATTTCCATATGGTTCAAACTTGTACAAAAAAAAGTATACATTTACAATTAATTTATACCTTTGAATGTCCCAATGAGAGCACATGATCTCGAAACAGGAGATGGTACAAACTGAAAAAGGTTTGCTAATTACTCCTTAACCAAGATGGAATGCATACCCAGCCCCAGTAAGGAATAATGGATGAACGAGAACCTTTTGTCTGACTGGTTTACAAAGAAAGCATCTCGACCAGGGAATACAGACTCACTAATATGACAGCAGAGGAAAGGATACTCCTTAACCAAGATGGAATACAGACTCACTAAGAAAAACGCATTTCAAGCTTCAAATACAAGTGGAGTGTGGTGTATGACTAAAACCAAGTCAAGTCTAACATCTTTCTGAAAAGCCAGCAACAGGATATGGTGTATGCTCCATATCACCATATTCAGCCATCAAACAAACGTATAGTACCATCATTTAACATCCCCATAAATTAATGTCTAATAAGAAGACAGGGATATATGAAGTTATAATCCTAGATCACTGTCACATATATAACATTTTAAATTTTATCACATCTTCATATGGGTAGATCGTATGGCATACATTAAATCAACTATTTGTACATATGATAAGGTAACTGCAAAGACCTTCATTACATATACAAATAATATTTTTTTCCTATTGAAATTGTGCTTCTTAGACCAACACATACTACAGACCACATCAGCTGAGAGACCATTACAATTAATTTATACCTTTGAATGTCCCAATGACAGCACAGGATCTCCAAACAGGAGATGGTACAGACTGAAAAAGGTTTTGGTAATTACTCCTTAACCAAGATTAATCGATCAAAATTAATTGTCCAGAGTAAAATTTTAAATTGTCTACTCGGGACGAATGTCATGTTCGTCCAGAGCATCAAAACAATAAGAAGTATGTTCTGTGCAGAGTAAACAACGGAAAAAGCATCAAAATCAACAACATTCAAAAAATATACACTTTTAACTAGCAAAAGGAGTCAACTATATCGTACTTAACATCATATAAACCCAATCTAACAACTGATAAACTCAACCGAAATGACGATAACATCAGATTCAAACGTACATGTTTTGATAAAGAACACGATTTCACAAATGTTTTGGTACTTATTCGACATTGTGCCCTAATCAACATTAACCGAAATAACCCTCTACCCTACCCAGAGACCAACCTGAGCAGAATCTCCCCTTGGAGTGACGACGGAAGCAGCGGAACTCGGGCACAAGCATCGACCTGGGCAGCGCCGACAGACCACGAGCGAGCGGCAACGATCTTCTGCGAAACACCTCGCAACACTTCAACGAAGAGGCTTGTGTAGAAGTCAAGCATCTCGCACCACCACACCCCCAATTTAAAGGCACAACACTGACTAGTGTTTCGGATTCCTCTGTGCCACCTACGCCTTCTTCTGTGGATGACATGACCATTCATGGCAGACCTGGCGAATGGAGATATGTACCGGAACCTTGCTTTTGACCGACCTAGCTCGGCGGTGGCATGCGGCAGGAAGCGTAGCGGCCGCTTGACCGGGCCAACCATGGCAGATCGAGGCAGCCTACTCGCATTTACTTCACGGGCGAGCATGGCAGAAGGTAGGCAACTGTGGATTCGTGATGAGGGAGAAGATGCCAACCAGCAACGCCGAAGCTAGCTGCGTCGGGAGCAGACAAGGGGGGAAAGCTGCTTCGCCAGGGAGAGAGGGAAAGATGTGTCGCGAGGGACGCGAGGGACGAGTGTCGGGGTAGGATCTCAAACCGGGTTTGAGATTCCAAACCTGCCTCTACCTGTACTGCGTCAAGCTCCAAAATGGGAACCAATCTCCTTGCCAAACGGAAACCCAGCCTGAGCCGGACTAGTTTGGTCCTACGTGTCGCTACGCGACAAGGCCTAAACCCGGTCCACGCCTTGGGCTTAGGTACTGCCGCTTCAGGTCAGGTGTGAGAGCACGAATATGAAATGTCTTTACGAGCGTTGTTATGGGCAGCGGCCACCTGCACATTTTTAGATGAAACTGAAGAAAGGCAACCAATGTATATCCTACCGGACGGGATTGAATTAAGGTGACGTCCGCCTTATTTAGGGATATCTGTATTTCTGTCCGACTATGATACTGTGGATAGGCATTAATTATGAAGAAAAGAATAAAGAGGGAAAGAGAGGCGAAGGAAGGGGAGGGGAGGGGATATTTATGACGTGCTTAGTAAGCATGAGAAATAAAAAAGTACATTTTAACAAAATTTATAATACAACATTACTTGTGATGTACAAAAAACTCGTCGTATCTTTTTTCTGAGTTGTGTCTCATGTAACTATTTTTATCCATATACAGTGAAGTTATAATATGAAACTATTTCCTTTGTAAAAATTTGAATATATGTATTTTCTTCCACTATGTGATATTTGCCTTTGTGTTCATTATTCATTATCGTATCTCTATGAGTTTCCTTTCTGTTTAATATTTATCCAAATTTTGTTTAATCTTCCAATAAATTTGGATATTTCTATGTTTCTAATAAAACCATCCCCGAGAAAATATTCTGCAACTTATATATATATATATATATATATATATATATATATATATATATATATATATATATATATCAAACTCCTATACGTGTTGGATGCCAAATTGTATCCTTAGTTTTTATTATATTTTAATTTTTTTCTTAAAGTAATCATTTCACCTAAGTCTTGCCTTTTCTATTCCTCCTTCAAAGCTTGTAATAAATTTTCTCGACAAGCCATTTCCATCTCCTTGTCTCCACATAAACTTGATGGGGATAGAAGTGGTAGAAATTCTGGTCACAAGTGATCCACCCGTGGTATTCGCTCAAATGTGAGAGGGGAGCATCATTTTTCGGGATCTTATTTCACTGATCATCGGCCATCGGCCAAGCATTAGATGAGGTGACTGAAGAAAAACTAAAAAAAGCGGCACTTGTCTTAGCATTTCTGTTCCGTGATGTAGTTTCCTTTCCAACAAGAAAAATTCTGTATCATTCATGTTTCTATTTGTAATCTTTTAATTTTTAAATAAAATTCTAAATTCAGTTTACATCAAATTGTGAGGTTTTGCATTCTTCGATTTGGAATTGGATTTTAGGAATGTGATCTTCAAAAGATTTCTGGGAGATTCGGCAGATTGCTTCAATCTGCGTGCGAATTGAGAGTGGCGGATGGTTGCAATCCACCAACCTGTGGGACACAATGTCATGTCGTCTCGGAATGCGTGTTTGTATTGATCGTTGATACAGATGCATGTAGCGAATTGCACTATTCTCTTGGGGAAAGACTTGATAATTGACTTATGATGGTCAGTTTATTCATATGGAATCCATGTGGTAGTCGTTTAAGAGCAAATCCCGATGTTGTGTCAGCTCTCCTTATAATTCATGTTTGCAAACATATACATTGATCATTCTGGAAGAGTTGTTCTTTGGAAAGATTGTTAGTCGAGTGATGGCTGCTATTGCTGGATTTGTGGCCACTCTTCAGAGGAAGGAGATTGTAATTCCATTAATGTTGGATGAGTTGTATGAATGTTTGGATGAGGCCCAGTTGATTAGGAAGATGAGGGGACCCTTTAAGGTCCTACAAATTTATCTGGTAATGCAAATCGGTCCTTCTAGATTGTCAGAGTCTTTAAACCCTCACTATAGCATGGCGGTCAACCCCTGCAACTGTGTGGAAATATAGCTAGATGGCTTGTGAGTCTGAATTTTGTGTAGGCACGTTGGGGATGGATAGAATTTCATCTCTATAACTTGATCTATAGAGTTGACGTGGTTGGTTTTAGTGATTGATCATCTTGCCAGGTATGGAGGGTTGTGTCGCATACTACCTCATGTTAGTGTTGAGGAAGTTCAATTGTTTCCAGCATATATCAATTAGAAGACTACTCTCTTTTTTTCTAGAAGTTGATGATAGTTTCCCAAAAAGTTCACGAGAAGGTGCCACAGTTGTGGGTGAATCAAAAGAAGTTGGCGTGTGATGCCTTCACTGCTCCCTCGAGTATTGGGAGTGTCTTGCATCGATGTCTCAAGGATAGTGACATGTGATTCCTCTAGGGAACAACAATGAAACCAATTTTTTTATTCATGTTTTTCTTTTCTTGTTTTCTGGCACAAAGAACCAAAATTCTATAATAAATATGTTTTTGAAATAAAGATTTTTTTGTTCAAGACATATGGCACCAGATATGGGTACTCCCTCCATGATGATTAGAAATGTGTATTATACTTAGGTCCTTGAGGTGCATCTTGCAATGAGTTCCTTTATTATAAGCCCTTCGATGAGGATCAATTTGGACCTCATGTATATGCATTTTAGAACACCAAGAATGATTATAGAGTTTCCTAACATATGCCAGGATCACCTCCTTCTCATACACATTTTTTGATGAAGTCAGAGGGTTGAAACTTTAAGTGTTTTTAAGCTTTCTGCCATATCGATTGGATGACGTGTGTTTCTTCCCTCAAAACACTTGTGGTATGTTCCATCATGCGGGGATACCACATTCTATGGGAGGAGATGGATAAAAATCCTAGTCGGTCCTTGTGTCATGCATAGTTCTAAATGCATGCCATGTAATTAGTGTATCAGTGATAATTTTCTAACCAGTTGGCTGAGGCACCAGGTGTTAGAGACACCATGGTAGGCTTTTCTCCCAACATGATTTAGTGTAGCGATCCACCACAAGCATGTATCTTCCTAATTAAAGAGCTTTCAAATCATTTCTTGTGAGATACCCTCTAGTTGTGGGTTTTTCATTGAAGCTTTTATTAGCAATTGATGTGTATGGCCTTATTATGAGACCCTATATAAGATTACATGGGGAATGAGTGGGGCTAGCCTTGTGTGGGTTTCCCGCCTCATGAACCCCAAAGTTTGGTGTCACTTGTTTTTTAGAGATGAGGCAAGGATAGTTGCAAGGAGTTTCAATCTTTTCCTTCTCCCTTTGATCCTTTTTGTAGGTTGACCCAACTTATGTTGGCATCTACCTCGGTATAGGTGTTAGGATGTTGATTGTGAAGATCAAGACTAACTTGCTTTTGGTGACTAATAGATTATGCCATCCTCTTATGATGTGGATCATGGGGATTTACCTCTCCTTTTCCACAAGCATGAAGGTTTTTAGTGTATTTTATTATAGTGGGACTATTTTAAGTAGTTATTCTTAGGTTAATTAATCATTGGTGCCTCAAGATAATGTGTTGGTATGCATTCCCCAAGAGCCAATCATTCAATCATTGTAATGGCGTAACTTGTAAATGATTTGATTAATAATAAAGACAATTTTATCTATATGTTTGTTCAATTATGAGATGATGATATAACATGCTACATGTCTAAAGAGTCATATTTCTCAATGACATATGTCTTCAGGTTGAGGATCTGAACAATGAGATCATATGAATGATAAGATTATATACATTCTGGTTATGTCCCTAGTCGGATATTATTGTGCAAGATAATAGACAACAATAATAAATAAGACTAGAGTGTGTGGGTTGATGATAGAATCGCATTAGTTGTGATATGTGATATCAAACCAAACACATAGGTACTTGTTAGAGAATAGTGTACCAGACATGCCCTCCCTGAGAAGTGATACATGGATAACAATCATAATCACATCTCAATGTGATAGTGGTGATTGTGATTCTTAGACCTAAAGTCACTACACTTATCACATGTTGTTCAATGTATTTTAACATCATCCAATGTGACCTTGAATAAGATTTTCCATAAAGGTGATGCTTGGGTACATTGTGACACATGAGGATTGATTGTGAGTGATGTAGATGTGATTTGTTCCTCCTACTGGAGTTGATATCATGGCCACCTTATAAATGAGACTGAGAAAATGTATGGCCATACTCATGTGAGTAATTTATATGATATTGAGATTAGATGCATCTCTATAGTTTTCTCTAGTTCAAGGAACATGGGATGAATGATTAAGAGGATGACGTTTTCATGCCTCGAATTCAATCTAGACATCTATGACAAAGGAATTATACAATTGTAGTAACATTGATTACAGATCTAGGTAGAAGTTAGTCTCCAACTTTCTGATTACTTGGGTTGCAATGATGTGTTGATAGATACCTCTCGTTGCTTGTGATGTCATTAATTAGTTATGGACATTCACTATAATGTAACTTGGGAATTATAGGGTCACACGCTTAGAATACACCTGGAATAGGAGTTTACTCCTGAATAATTGGCTGATTGGTGTGAGTCGACCGACTCAAGTGTTAAGTCAATTGATTCATGTGTTGTGATTACTAAAGTGTTTAGACAATCAATTTAAGCAAGATTGGATGAATATTGGTTGAATGGAAACATTATAAGATCAACTCAAGTGTTGAGTTGACCGACTCAAATGATAAGTTGACCGACTCAAATGACAAGTTGACCGACTCAGAGTTCCAGTCAACCAACTAGACAATCAATGAGATTGGATTAAGGATTGATATTGACATCATGTTGTGCATTAATCGTTGCATTAAAATCCAATATTTTTGTGAATTGCAAAGCATTCCATTTGGCCAATTGGAAGTGTTGGTATGTATGCCCAGAGAGCTAATCATATGATGATTGGATTGTCATATGTTCTTCTTGATTTGATAAATATCAAAGGCAAGCTTCCAATTTATTCTAGCTCAATCGATTATGAGATAAATGATGGAGCAGAATGAATGTCTAAAGAATGACAATACTCAATGATGTAAATTCAAGTATCTGACTTGAACAATGAGATCATATGGATGCTAAGAGTATGTACATTCTTGTTATGTCCCTAGTCGGATGTTTTGTGTAAGGTTGATAGACAACAATGACACATCAAGACTAGAGTGTATGTTAGTTGATGATAGTGTCTCATTAGTCATGATATATGATATCAAACCAAGCACACAGATACATGTTAGAGAATAGTGTATATGACAGACCCACCATGAGAGTGATACATGGAACCATGACATGGTAGTCAGAATCATCTCTCATAGTGATGGTGGTGTTTGTGATTCTTAGATCGAAAATCACTACACTCATCGAAAGTGATTGGGTGCACTTTGACATGATCAAACACAGTCCTAAAACATGGGTTGTTATAACGGTGATGATTGGGTGGCTTTGACGCATGAGATAGACTGTGAGTGATAGATATGGGATTTGTCCCTCCTAAGGGAGTATGATGTTCATGCCACTTGATAAGCGAGACTGAGAAAGGCATGAACATGCATGTGTGAATCAATATATGATATTGATGTCACACATATCTCAGACAGTCTTCTCTAGTTCAAGAAACATGAATGAACGTTGAAAGGATGACAACTCCATGCCTTGAGTTCATTCAGGCTGTCAGAGATAGGGAAATATACATTCACTAGAATACCAATCACAGACTATAGGATTAAAAGTTGTTCTCTAACTTTCCTTTTCACTTGGGTAGCACTGATGTGTGACTAGCCACCACTCTTTGCTTGTGATGTCATAAGCTAGTTATGGACATTCACTTCCAATGTGAAATGGGACCTATAGGGTAACACACAAAGGATTAACGTAGAAGAGGAGTTTATCCATTGATGAGGTTTGGATTGATTACTAAAGTATTTAGGTACTCAATCAAACATTCAATCAATAGACTTGACTCAAAATCATCAAGTTCAAGTGTTGAATCAACTGATTAGAGTATCAGATTGAATGAGAACTAAATTGATTGTGTTTTGTACAATCTGGACCACCAATTGACCGGTTCACTGGGTGAACCGATTGGCTCATGGTCAGTGGGAAGACCGGTTCATTCTAGTGAAACGATCAGTTCAACTGGACCAAACGAGCAGGGTTGGGTTGTCCCGATTTGTGAGAAAAAGTTTTTCATTTCACTTGTTCAATTCAATTGGGACAAAAATTAATCTTTGCTTTAATTAGAAGCAAAATAGGAAAGTCAATTGTAGGAAAGTCTGGAAAGTGAAATGACCAGTTCACTAAGTGAACCGACTAGTTCACACTCCCAACTGACCGGTTCACCAGTCACTAATGAACCGATCGGCTCACCTTGCCAAATGACCATTTTAGTTATTAGTTCAAATTGTTTATGGAAATTTCAGACCCTTCTACTCCCGTACAGACTGGGAACCCTGACCCTACCCTCTACTATAAATAGAGGGGTATAGGGGGCTTCTCTAAACACACAACTCAGAACATTAGTTGCTCTACAATGTTGTTGTCCTCTCTGGTTGTGGTAACTGAGAGAACACAAGCAAGTTCTACCCATCTAGGGAGGAACAATGAGGGAAAGACAACTATTGGTGGTGGGAGAATGCGTTAGTGACTAGTATACTAACAAAAGGGAACAACTCCTTCTAGTCCATTCTTCAGGATGACTAGAGTTCCCGGTAGTCCGTGTGGTCTATCTATAGAGGCGGGAGACTTTTGTCGCTCAGGAGGAAGACAATCAACTGCAGTCTGGGTCAAGACCAGGAGTTGCATAGACGCCATCAAAGATAGGTGGTTGAAGAATGCACTTGTTGTGAGGTATAGTGGATGAACAAGCCTCAGGACTAGGTATAACTTGCTAAAACCATCATTCCCAATACATAGATATTGATGTGATCTGCTGGTTATGGGTTTATAGTCAAGTAAAATTTTGTTTCCATTGCCTACCCGACCACGTAAAACCTAATAGTGTTATCAGAACCACGTCAATACTCTATGTTTTGGGATGATCGATATGATCGGATTTGGTTTTAGCATCTTTTATTTATTGTATACGATGTGAATATTTAAATGACTAATGTGAATATCCGATTAATACCACATGATCCCAAACTAATATATACATATATGATATGGTATATATGCAATCGATACGCGTCACCCTAAAATGATTTTGATGGTGGATGTGTAGCATGGTTATGGCCTATAAACCCTATGTGCATGTGTGTGGTTGGTTATGGTTGTTTTCATCTCGGTTTGCGCACGGAGCCCTCTTCTTCTATTCTGAAGGTAACTCGAGATAACTCAAGATTTTCTTCTACCTTTTCTCCCCTCAAATGTAACTTGAGGTTTCATAAAGATTATGTAAAATATGATTAGATTTATTTCTTGATATGATGAAGACTAAAGATGACCTCTTGATGGACCGAGACGACCGACTAAGGAGCAGTTGGTGGACCGACAAGAAGCCCTGACAACCAGACGAGTCAACCATCTAGGAAAGCCATATGACTTAATGGAGGAGATCAACTGACCAGCCAAGAGGTGAGTCGACCAGTTCAAAGGTTGAACCAGTCAACCCAGATTGGCAAGCACAGATCTTCATCAATAACAAGTTGCATGTGATGTAGACCTTAGATAACCATAATTCCTTGTGTCTTTAAGGAACTACAATAGGATGACCATAATCATCACTTTATTGTTATTGCATGTTTTCATTTGTGGGATATAGCATGTATACGATACGTACTATATATGTGGTGATTGGATACATATATGCATTATAAGCATATTAAAACCCCTCAACAAGCATATTAAGTTGAAGATTCCTTACAAAAGTAGCACACATGAAAATCTTGATTGACTAAGTGTGGGCATGCCTTCACGTGGAGCACCGTCTATATCATGGAAGTGTGATGGTGAATATGTGGGTCTGCCTTCACAGGGTGCATATTCATTGTGTTGGCTTTTGGCTTGGACTTAACAAGGTGATCTTAATAGGATTAAGCACCTTGAGGCATGTAGATGTTCATGACAAAGAGTTGTTCATAACATCTATCAAGAGTTGCATATGATGCAATTGGAAAAAGTTACCTACCTGAAAGAATCTAGTTGTGGGTGACAACCCTCGCTGGTCCATAACTTAGAGGAAGTCATGATCTCGCTCACTAGAAGGTTGTACGCTGCAATCTTCCAAATTGATGGTGAGGGCTATCAATTTGATTAAAATAATGGGAGCAATAATTAATTAAAGACCTAATTAATATCATCAATTTTCAAATCAAATCAAATCAAAAGAGTTTTGGAATAAAATTGAAATTTTCCTTTTTGTAGAATAAAGGGCTACCAACAATAATCAGTTTTCATTATGATCCGTCCTTGAGAAGGACAAGCTAAATTTTCCAACTTCCACGAATTATTTAGGATGTTGAGAATTGTTCTAACTCAAGAACGAAATCTATATGTCCTAGATACACAAAAACGAGAAGAACCTGCTCCCAATGCACCAAAGGCTGAAAGGGATGCTTACAAGAAGCATATTGAGGATGTCATTGATGTGAAGTGCTTGATGTTGTGCTCAATGAACTATGAGTTGTAGAGACAACATGAGAACATGAATTTCATTGAGATGGTTCAACATATCAAGAACATGTATCAAGACCAAGCACGATAAGAGAGATATGATGTCTCCAAGGCATTGTTCAAGTGTTTCATGATAGAAGGAGACCCAGTAGGCCCTCACACACTCAAGATGATTGGGTATGTAGAGAACCTAACTCGACTGTGATTCCCTCTGAGCCAAGCGTTGGCTACTGATGTGATATAGCAATTGTTTCCAGGATCCTACCGTCAGTTTGTGATGAACTACAACATGAAAAACTTTGATAGGTCACTGACAGAGTTGTTGGGCATATTGAGGACTGTTGAGGCATAGATAAAGAAAGACAAACCCAAATCTATGATGATGATCAGTATAAAGAAGGGAAAGTCTAAGGGAAACGGCAAGGGAAAAGCAAAGAAAGGTTCTGATGCTAGCCAGTAGCCCAAGTCATCTTCAACTCTCAAAGCCAAGGGAGGGGTGAATAAGGGAGGCACATGTCACCATTATCATGAGCCAGGATATTAGAAGAGAAATTGCCCTCTCTACATAGATGAACTAAAGAAGACGGAGGATGGTATGGAAGTCTCCACCTCAGGTATCATTAAATAAACTTAAAATTCTTCTTTATCTTAGGTATATGATACCAAGATATAGGCCTGACACATATGATGTGCAGGATCTAAAAATAAGTGATGGCCTTTGTGAAAGGACCAAAAGGAACACTCATCAAGAATGGAGCAAGTGTTGCTACCATTGATAGTAGTCCCTTTAGTTTATTTCATCCCAAAGGGCATGTAATAGAGTTATGAACTGCCATTTCATTTTTCCAATAAATAGAAACATTTTTATTTATACATCTTGTAATGGAAAGGATGTCTATAAATAGAATTCATGTTTCAATTTCAAAGATATGATATTTTATGGCAATGCCTTATATATCTTGTGGTACTTGATATGCATGAGATAAAACAATAATACCTAAAATTTATTGATGACTCAAACAATAAATTAGCATTATCTTCTAAAAAAATGAATGAGAAATTCATCTCTAGGTTCCATATTGATAGATAAACTAGACTCTCTTGGTTAATGAACCATTAAGATATATGAATGTCTTGTTTATTGGGCATGATGACAAGTCAATCTTCACTAGATGTAGTGGGAGAATGATTATTCTATTAGGTATAATACATATTGATGTATATATATACTTGTTGGAATAAATGCTAATACTTTAGATATGGTATTTAATGAAATACCAATATGAATATCTTAAAATAGTCAAGAATATCATAAATGAAGAACAAACTTGGTAAAAGTATTAATTCTTTGATATGATCAATGAACAAGATACATAAACCAAATTTTTTAGGACCTTATGAGTAACTATGATAGTGTATCATAGAGAACTCATGATTAAGGCATAATGATGTCTAAATCAAACAAGGAATCATACTCTAAATAGTAAGAGCATGACCATCAAACAAATAACTAATCTTCTAAAGAACATACTTTACACTAAATAAGTGTACAAAAGGAAATTAAGAATCACAAATGTGGTGGACTCTCAAATTTGTTATGTAACAGATACACCTCATATATCTAATAGAAAACACCTTGAGCTTGATGGATAATGATGTCCTACAAACTCAAAGGTGATTAATTGGTCATATGATGATGAGCCAATAATCTATCTAGATGATGTTGAGGAACCAAATTTTGAGTTATGACTTGAAGCCATAAGATCCAAAATGACTTCCATATAAACCAAATAAGGTATGGCCTTAATGGTAGCACTTATAGGGATAAAACTCATAAAGTGCAAATGGATCTTAAGAGTTAATATTGACATGGATGACATTTGAAGAGTTGATTGGTTGACATAAATTCAAGTGAGTTCAAGGTGTTGAATTTGATGATTTTATTTAACTAATTGCAATGGCTATAGGCCATAAAGGATCATGCTTGCTATTGGAACTTACAAACTATGAAATTTGGCATATGGATATTAAAACCACATTCCTAGTAGGAATAACATGAGGCTGTGTACGTGACACAACATGAAGGGTTTTATAATTCTGTTAATGCAAATGCAGTCTATAAGTTACAAGAGATTAATCAATATGATTGATTAAATACAAGCACCTCAAAACTGGAGTCTTTACTTTGATTATATAGTCAAAAGGTTTGATTGATATATCAAAATAAAGAAAGGATCTATGATTACAAAGATTTAGTGGGTGTGTATTCATATTCCACATGATAATGAGGAATGAAACGTTCTAAGAATAGAAACTTGTGTGGAAATACCTTCTTTAAGGGAATAAAGAGAAATGTCTGATATGATAGGAATAGAAACCCACAGACATAGTTCTCAAAAGTCTCTTGACTTGATAAAGAGAAAGCATACATTGGCAGTCTGTGTTGAAGGGTTCAGTATGCAAAGATTCAATGGGAGAAAACTTGTCCATGTTACATGGAGTTAGTCTGTCAGGTGCCAAATGTCCCAAATTCTTATGAAGAATAGGAACATAGTCTCTCATGTGCCAAGTGTCCCAAATTCTTATGAAAAATAGGAACACATAGATAGATGCCTTATGGATTCACAATTGGATCTATCATGTATGTAATTATTCCATTGTCTTTTATGTATCGAACATGTAAAGAAAATATATATGCATTCATCATCTATTATGTATTGGACATGAAAATATGATATGTTCATCCAGTTATCTCGTATGTAATGGACATAACTAGTGGATGTATGTCTAATTCCAGTAAGAGTCACTGGAATACCATAATGAACTTATTTAAGTACTTGTGAAGTATTAAAGGATTAGTTCTATGGTAACAAAAGGAAGATTTGAGCGTAAATAAGTTACACTGGTGCAAGATTCCAAAATGATAGAAAAATGACCACAAAATGCAAAATATAAAAGTTATATTCAATTGTAAAGTGAATAAGAGTTGTTAAGTGGAAATGTTCTGAGTAAAATTAAAAGGCTATTTAATTCTAAAGGAATGTCGAGTATCCTCGTGTTACGAATAGGAGAGGATACTATATGGATCAAGAAGTTCATACAGATGAACTTATAGATATTCCAACCATTGATGACAAAGTAGAAATACTAAGTCAAACAATGGAACTAATTGTTAGGCAAAGAATATTAGATAGCATACTATGACAACTCTATCTCATACAAAATGTCATACAGTGAGGAGCTGTGAAACATGCAATATACCAACTAAAGCAAAGTGTTGCTAACTCATTGGATTAGCACTAGCGCAACAGAAACATGTTGGACATGTTTAGAGATCACTAAGAATATGATTCAAAGGTGAATGGATCTAAGTGCAAGAGGGAGTCTGTTAGTATGTATGCCCAAAGAGCCAATCATATGATGATTTGATTGGCATATGTTCTGATTGATTTGATAAATATCAAAGTCCAATTTATTCTAGCTCAACTGATTATGAGATAAATTATGGAGTAGAGTGAATGTCTAAAGAATGACAATATTCAATGACGTATGTCTTCAAGTACATGACTTGAACAATGATATCATAAGGATGCTAAGAGTATGTACATTCTTGTTATGTCCCTAGTTGGATGTCATTGTGGAAGGTTTATAGACAACAATGACACATCAAGACTAAAGTGTGTGTTGGTTGATGATAGTGTCTCATTAGTCATGATATATGATATCAAATCAAGCACACAGATACATGTTAGAGAACAGTGTATCAGATAGACCCACCATGAGAGTGATACATGGAACCATGACATGGTAGTTAGAATCATCTCTCATAGTGATGGTGGTGTTTGTGATTCTTAAACCTAAAATCACTGCACTCATTGAATGTGATTGGGTACACTTTTTGTATCGAAAAAGCGTGTGGCCCCTTTTTATAGATTTTGAAGCTATGTACAAAATAGAGCAAAGCTCAAAGAAAAATAAACACAGCAACTGAAAGAAAACTATACAAGGATGTCTATATCTTTCTTAAAACTACTCCACTTTCTATCTGCACATATCCTGCTACCAATGAAAATTCTATGGTTCCTCTCTTCCCACAAACCGTGTAAAAAAACCAAGATCCAAACTCTCTCCTTCTTTGCCAAAAAAGAGCAGACATCAGCAAAGGAAACTAGACAACGAGTCAGATACTCATCTTCAACAACACTTTTCCACACCTGTAGAGAATATTCAAACCAAAATAAAATGTGAACCAGGTCTTTAGCATCCCCTTCACATAAAGCACATCTAGAAGGGAACTGGAAACCCCGAGTATGCATATGATCAAGAGTGAGCAACTTATTCAAAAAACACCTCCAGACATTAACTTTATGTCTCATCGAGGCTTTGGACTTCCATAGCCATCCCGACCAATAAGGAACATGGGTTGATGGTCTAACAACTTCCCATGTATCCCTGACTCTGTTAGGTTCATTACCTTTCATCATCATAAAATCATCCTTCTTTAGGACAGTGATCCCTGCAGAACAGATAGTATTAACAATAGAAGAAACATGTCTTGATTTAGATTCAGCCCAGTCACCATTAGTGATAAGAGAGCTCAGACTAGCAAACTTTCCAGTACCACTTTTCATGATGCAACCCGCATCCAACACCTTCTCCAAATACCCCCCTTTGAACCAGGGGTCTCTCCATAGCTTAATGATATTACCATTTCCCACAGAGAAAGAAACATGATCAATGATAGTCGCCCTATGGTAAAGACAATGCTTCCACACCCACGAAGCATTCGAGGCAATGTTACACCTCCATAGATGATCAATAATTGGGTACACTTTGACATCATCAAATGTGGTCCTGAAAGATGGGTTGTTATAACAGTGATGATGGGGTGGATTTGACACATGAGATAGATTGTGAGAGATAGATATGGGATTTGTCCCTCCTAAGGGAGTATGATGTCCAGGCCACTTGATAAGCGAGACTGAGAAAGGCATATGCATGCACATGTGAATCAATATATTATATTGATGTCACACTATCTCAGACAGTCTACTCTAGTTCAAGAAACATGAATGAATGTTGAAAGGATGAAAAATCCATGCCTTGAGTTCATTCAGGATATCAGAGACAAAGAAATTATACATTCACTAGAACACCAATAACAGACTATAGAATTGAAAGTTTTTCTCCAACTTTCCTTTTCACTTGGGTAGAACTGATGTGTGACTAGGCACCACTCTTTTCTTGTGATGTCATATGCTAGTTATGGACATTCATTATCAACATGAAATGGGACCTATAGGGTCACACACAAAGGATTAACATGGAAGAGGAGTTTATCCATGAATGATGTTTGGATTGATTACTAAATTGGTTAGGTACTCAATCAAATATTCAATCAATAGACTTGACTCAAAATCATCAAGTTCAAGTGTTGAACCAACTGATTAGAGTGTCAGATTGATTGAGAACTAAATTGACTGTGTTCTGCACAATCTCGACCACCAACTGACCAGTTCATTGGGTGAACCGATCGGCTCATGGTCAGTGGGATGACCGATTCATTCTAGTGAAACAATCGGTTCAATTGGACCAAACAAGTAGGGTTGGGTTTTTCCGATTTGTGAGAAAATGTTTTTCGTTTCACTTGTTCAATTCGATTGGACAAGAATTAATCTTTGCATTAATTAGAAATGAAATAGGAAAGTTAATTGTAGGCAAGTCTGGGAAGTGAAATGATTGGTTCACACTCCCGACTGACTGGTTCCCTAGTGAACTAATCAGATCACCTTGCCAAATGACTATTTCAGTTATGAAACAACTGGTTCGCCTGCCACAGTGCAAATTGTTTATGGAAACTTTGAACCCTTCTACTCCTACATAGACTGGGACCCCTAACCCTACCCTCTGCTATAAATAGAGGCGTACAGGGGGCTTCTCCAGACACACAACTCAGAACATTTGTAGCTCTACAAAGTTGTTGTCCTCTCTGGTTGTGGTAACTGAGAGAGACCAAGCAAGTTCTACCTGTCGAGGGAGGAACAACAAGGGAAACACAACTACATAATAGCAAATGGTAGTGGGAGAGTATGTCGGTGACTAGTACATTGACAGAAGGGGACAACTCCTTCTAGTCCGTTCTTCATGTTGACTAGAGTTCCCGATAGTTTGTGTGGACTATCTATAGAGGTGGGAGACTTCTGCCGCTTAGGAGGATGACAGTCAACCGCAGTCTGGGTCAAGACCAGGAGCTGCACAGACATTGTCGAAGATAGGTGGTTGAAGACCGCACATGCTGTGAGGTATAGTCGCTGAGCAAGCCACAGGACTAGGTATAACTTGCTAAAACCTTCCTTCCCATTACATAGATATTTATGCGATCTACTGGTTATGGGTTTATGGTCAAGTAAAATTTTGTTTCCGCTGCCTACTCAGACCACATAAAACTCAACATGGAGTCTGTAACACCCAGAATTTTATATCACATGAGTGGAAGCAAAAAAAAAATTTCTGGGAGTGTCACAAACATGATAACCATTGCAATAAAAGTAAATGAAACACTTTGCAAAACTGTAAAACTGATTCATACATAGTGTTTTGTCAACATAACACTACCTCATGTTTATGCATAAGTTCATAATAAAAATAAGTCAATACTAAGGATCATCTAGGTAATGGCACCCCACTAGACAAGCTTGAAAGTCTCTTAGGCCTTTGCTGGTCTCTTTGTTCTTCAATCGTTCTAAAAACCTGCGGACATCACGTCCCCAGCCATGCATTGGGAAAAATAGACGTTAGAGTAAGTGGCATGAGTATTCTAAAATATACATTGCTATAGAAATAAAATATTACAAAAGATTCCTAAACATCATAAATATGAAATGAACATCTAACTCTGATTAAAATATAGAAATATATTATTTCACATTTCTTAAACTCTTATTTTCTATTCTATCTTTTCTGGAAACATATAATCTAGGTTTCATGGCCTACACCAAAGTGTTTGGATCATAAATAAATTATCTGGATTCCTCTCATCATACTCGTGATGAGATTATAGACATGCTCTAATCTTAAGTATCTTTTTCTTATGATTTTTATCTATTTGTGGCCACCATTATACAATAAGTCCTCCTCTGTGACTCCGAAGTGTCCTCTATGGTGCAACGCACCCTCTGTTGGCACAACGTGCCCTCTGTTGACACCGAAGTGTCCTCTATGGTGCAACACACCCTCTGTTGGCACAATGTGCCCTCTAAAATGGATTAAACACTCCTCTGAATTGGCAACAGATGCCTCTGAATCATCTCGGGACTCTTTGAATGAGGACTTAATATATAATGTATTATGTGAAGGTTTTGAATTAACTATCTTAAGTCTATCTTTACTAAACTCTGAATCTGAACTTATCTGAAACTGAGTACTCAACACGTATTCAATTTTGAATCTGAAATCTGAATCTGAATCTCTGCTCTTTAAAATCTGAACTGAATCTATTATAGAATTTGGATATGTATCTCAAATTACAACATAATTGAAATTGGGTCTATAACCCATATCATGTATCTTTATTCAAAATCTGGCTACTCACACAATGAGTAGACTAAGTTTGAATCTAAATCTATTATTCTTAAGTTCTAAACTGAATTCATTGCAAGATTTGAACATGTATCTCATTATCTGGGTAAACTTTATTCTAAAACTCTTATTTGGTAAGATTACTTCATTATACCAATTATATCATAAATGAGTATAATGTCTTATGAGAAAGGATCGACATGAATATAGAAATAATAAGTATACAAAGTATCTTAAGTCAAGCTTATGAAAGTATCATAAGTACCACATATTTAAAAAATATCAATTCTGACAAGATGGTTCAATCCTTCTTATAAAATATGATGTTACCCTAAAACTTTTTTTTTGGTCGGTCAAAAAGTGTGTTACTATAAAACCAAAAACTTTAGGCATAGAGTACCCCATTACATCACAAGGAGCTAATAAGCTCGACCAGGAACATATTCCCCACGTAGGGGGTGTAACACTACAACCAAGGATAACAGTCACTGAGAAGAACATCAAAATACCAGGCAATCTTACCAGGAGAATGATTTACAACCTGCAGATACATGCAATAAGCCCACCCACAAATAGTAACTACAGATTACAAAAAGACAACCACCTGGTAACCCTTCCTGTACATTAGACCTTCTCAGATCACAAAACCACTGCAAGCCACCAACAGAGAGCTGTGAGCCTAAGAGATTTGAAACAATCCAATCCTTCTTGGCACGGTACCAACTGTCTAATAGAAACACCCACAAGGTGTGGTCCTATGCCAAAAAATCAGAGGATTCAACTCACTCTGAAGCCACACAACCAACTATTGATATCCTGCAATAGAAAACAACAACCAACATCTTGCGAAGAGGCTGCTCGCCAACACCTTGGAGGTGTTCCTACATCCAGCAATGAATAGAGACAGGAAGAACGATCCTACCCCAGTAGTTCCTTGTTGTTGACTAACCCAGGAGCAGGCTCCGTTGAGAAAATGGTCGAACATCTTGAGGATGCTCTACCTTACAGCAGCATGAGCCGGCCACACAAGAGCTCAATGCCCCTGTTGCACATGAGCATTCCATCGAGCACTCAGATGGCATCCAAGCAACTGCGTCAAACCGAAGACAACAGAGCAGCAGGGCCCTTCCGCCAGTGTCAAACTACGCCCACACGCCGAGGACCAACAACCGCGAGTCTTCTTCATCATTGGGGATACATGGCCAGAGGCCATAACTAGACAAGCTGTCCCTATTTTCACAGAAGCTAACAAAGGGCGCCAGAGAGGGTGACCCATCGCGCAGCCAAGGGTAGAGTACTCCCACTTCTATGTCGGTTCACCCCCGGTCTGCAGGCGCCGTCAGGAAGGAGATGTCGCTGGCTGGGCATGGTGAGGCAGAGTCGATGAAGACACAGTGTCGTCGATGCTTTGGACAAGGCCAGAAACGTAGCTCGGGGAGAAAGGGGCAGGAAGAATAAGGATGTCGAGGGGCACCCTTGCTCTGCCTGTAGCGGTGGATCGGTCGAGCAAGAAGCCGGATCCTGGATGGCGACACCTCTCCATCCATCCCTATAATGGACAGGAGTCGACCAAGTCGAAAACAGCCACACACACCCCGGATCCGAGCTTCAGGCTTCTCGTCACGCCTTCCCCTCCGCCAAATCGTGATCTACCTCAGACAAGCAGCCATCAATACTCCCTGGTTCGCAGATGCCTCGATCAGGTGGCAGCTCACGCAGACACATCCGCGATTCGATAGGAGCAACCGTCGGGGCAGCTGGATCCACTCAACGCCTTCTTCTCCAGGATGAAGATCCCTCCTCTCCAGTCGCCGAGGTAGGTTGGAAGCCAAGGGGAGGGCGCGCCAGAGATGACGCCCCTCCCCCCAGCGGCGTTGCCGGTTAGAGAGATGTGGGAGAAAGAAACCCTAGAGAGAGACGCTCCCTGTTACCCTAAAACTTTGCATATGAACTTACATATTAAACCTTAAATACCAAAATAGAAATCTTATAAAATATTGTATTACAACCTAATCATAAATTAATGTGTCATTATCTTATAATGCCATCATGAACTCATTTTTACAATACATTGTGATCCCAACAGTACATTTATTTCTAAAAGTAGACCATGTCTTAATATTCTGAAATTCATATTCTTATATTATAATTAAATTCTAGATATTATTCATTCTAAGGAATCTAGTTGTTATATCTATACATATGTATGAAATCTTAATGGCATGTTTCTACTTGAAATCGTAATACATAGTTATGCCTATAAATACGAGAAATCCTAACAACCTATGTGTACTTAAATTCTCAATACAAAACTATCCCAAATCACCAACTAAGTATGGCTACATTACTTTCATATCTCATCGTACAATCTTATTCATTAATTTTGAACATTTCTAAGAAATCTTGTAGGAACACAATTCTTTAACTTTCTCATGGACTTGGTCCATGGGTCACAACTATTTTGAGCAACATGTCTCTATTTGAGATTTTGGATATCTCAACTTACATAATGATAGAGATATGAAAATATTCTTATTTGCATTAAAATATTAGAACATTGAACCATATAAATTATAAAAGTCTTATCAGGAGACATGTAAACATACTAAACTTAAAAACATGAGTACTTATGGGCATGGACCACTTACGTTTTATGTTGATGATGTCCTTAACTTAGTCTTGATTTCTTATTCCAAATCATAATCACCTGGATATAATCAAAGTTCTATAAGTCCAAGTACATGTTCCCTCTTTCTATTTTTAAATCTCAAAACCCCATCTTCCTGACTATATATATCAATTTAGGGTTCTTATTTAGACTAAACATAACTTTAATCTAAAATCACCATAAAATCTTGGCATTGAAATAAAATAAAACTCATACTATATAATAAATATTATCTTTATACTCAAATAAGACATAAATTCTCTTCCGCACGTAACCTAACCGCTCTGGCGATTAGGGCAAACGGCGGTGAGAGTCTTTGTCTTCCCTCGTGGTTGCTACTCTACCCTTTGTGGTCACTTTCTCTTGCAGGTCAAGGCGTCTTCCCTCGTGGTTGCTACTCTACCCTTTGTGGTCACTTTCTCTTGCAGGTCAAGGCATGGTAGTCCCGTGTGGACTCGGTATCCAAGCAGATGGCAGAGGAACTCAAAGAAAGGTATGCGAAGCTAGGGTTGGAGGATGAGGAGGAGGAAGTGCTGGAGCTTCCGGATGAAGGCAACAGAGGTGAGGAGAGCCATATCTCGCAAGCGTTGGTGGCTTGACTGTTGACGGACAGACCATACAACTTTGGGGCAATGAAGCGGACACTCTCGCTCACTTGGTCGCTGAAGGAGAAGGTGGTTTTGAAGCAGAACGATCGAGATGCGTTCGTGATCCAATTTCTTCACTGGAAGGATAAGCAGAAAGTACAGGATGAGGGGCCATGGCACTTCGACAACCGATTATTGCTTACCAAGGAGGTGGAGGACGGAGACATCCCAGGCCAGATCATCTTCAAAGAGTGCATTATCTGGGCAAGGCTCTATGGAATCCCTTTGGGGTTGCGATCGCAGGCAGCAATCACATCGATAGCGGAGAAAATCGGACGGGTGGTGGAGATTGAAAACGACGTACTCGTCTGGGAAGCCTCATCTAGAGTCTGGATTGGTCTGGACATCACAAGGCCCCTACAGCGGTTGTAGAAGATTAAAGATGAAAAGGAGGCCACGACGGAGGTAACAATAAAGTATGAGCGTCTCCCCAATTACTGATATATATGCGGCAAGATTGATCATGTTGACCGCGACTGTCCAAAGGATGAAGACGATGAAACGGCTCAACGGGGTTGGGGTGTCTGGCTTAGGGCATCACCTCGCAAGCTGAGAGTGCAGATCATGGAGGAGCTTTATGGGAACATCTCATCAAAGAAGACACTACACTTTCATGTGAAGCCGAGATCTCGGGGCGGAGGAAGTCGATGCGCCGACGAGCGGGGAGTGATCATCGTGGACGAAGAAGCGATGCTACACCAAAGGTTTCGGGGGTGAGGGGGGTAGGGAAGCAGGCGGAGGGGAGTAGGAGAGAGTGGGTCACCCACGTAGACAGGGAGGAAACGTAGGGCGTAGGGGGTGAACTGCAGAGTAGTGCAACACCGAGAAGCCTGGACGGAGAGAACGAGGATCACCATTGTGGGTTACGACATCTCGAGGGTAATGTGCAGGAGGGGACGGGGGATATGGGACCGGAGGTCAGGGAGGTAGTGGCGGAAAAACAGAGTGGTGGGAGTGTTGTACCGAAAGACACTAATGTCAGATGTGTGTTTGAGGGGATTCTGTCCGACCTACAACCTTCTCTGGTGGTTAAGCACTGGGCGCCACATGACGTAGAAGAACCGGGGTCCCTTATCTTCAGCAATGGCAGCGGCAGCAATATCAGGAAAACCAGGAGCCAAAAGCTCAAGAAGTCCATAGAAGTTCATCTCAATCCCAATCTGTCTAGCAAAGCTCTCGAGAGAAAGAGGAGGGTGAACATTTGAAGGAGGTCGGATCGACCTAGGCTCAGCTCAGGGGAAGATCCGGGATGTCAAATTTTACAGGTGGGGAAGAGGACAAGAAATGAGGATACGGCTATGGAAATGGATACTGACTTCTCGAGTGTTTTTGTTCTGAAGAAACAATTCATTCAACAAACCGAGGTTCATACAATCGGGTCTCAACCAACACCTACAGTAGCGGGCACTGGCGTGAACCAGGCCCGTGAACAATAATGAAGATCTTCAGCTGGAACTGTCGAGGGATGGGCAAACTCGACAGTAGGAGAGCTCTCCGTACTTGGTGTTGGAGAGAGAGCCCAAACTTGGTCTTCCTTTCAGAAACCAAGGTAGCAGACTCAAAGCTTGATGAGGTGAAAAGTTTTTGTGGCTTCACAGAAGGAATTTGCTTATCTAGTCAGGGAAGATCGGGAGGAATGGGACTATGGTGGAAAGGCATTGAGGTGGATATTGTAGGCTTCTCGGCACATCACATTGAGTGATGGGTGAAGGATGATACTACGAAGACAAAGTGGAAGGTTGTGGCGCTATATGGGTGGGCTGAGCAACAGTATAAATTTCACACATGGGACCTTATGAGACATCTTATGAGAGGGTCCGAGAGTCCTACGATCATGTTTGGGGATTTCAACCAGATCTTGTCAAATGATGAAAAGTGGGGGGGGGCTAGAGCTGAAAGGTGGATGCAAGACTTCCGAGACAGTTTGGATGACTGTGCTCTTTTTGATTTGGGTTACAGCGGCAGACCATACACTTGGGAAAAAGGAAAAATTGTGGACAACCTGGTGAGGGAGAGACTGGATAGAGCGGTGGCTACTTATGAGTGGAGGAACTTATTCTCATCCTGCAAAGTTATTCACCTTCCTTTTTATCAGTCAGATCATTCCCCCATTGTTATCATGGAAGATAGTGGATCGAAAAGAAAAATGAAGAGACAACATTACTTTCATTTTGAGCCGATGTGGGTGAGCGAGGAGGGATGTTCTGAGACCATACAAATTGCATGGCGCGAGCATCACAGAGGTGGGTTGGTGGACAGACTGGCAGGATGTGGGGAAAAGTTGGGCAAGGAATCACTTCTCAGATATCAAGAAAAATATTAAGGAGATTGAAAAGCATCTAGCAGAGGAACAAGGAAAACCGCCCGATAACCAGGTGTTGCAAAACTGTGATAGGTTGTCTCAAGAACTTCAAAAGTGGCATAGACGTGACGAAGAATACTGGTGTGCGAGAGCTAGAGTAAATGAGATGAAGGCAGGTGATAGAAACACTGCCTACTTCCATCATAAAGCTTCCCACAAGAATAAAAGAAATCACATAAATCAGCTGCTTGACAAGAGGGGTGTGGTGCGGTCAGAGGAGGAGGACATCCAAGCTGTGGTGCTAGACTTTTTTGAGGATTTGTTTACTACCAGCTCGCCGCAGGATATGGAGGAGGCAGTTAGGGGTTTGAAACACAAGGTGGACTCTACCATGAATGATACTCTGCAAAGGGACATCACAGATAAGGAAATCCAGGACACCTTAGCAGGAATGCATCCAAATAAAGCTCTAGGGCCGGATGGGTTGAAACTGCTTTTTTATCAAAAATACTGGTCTATTGTGGGGAAGGATGTTGCTAGTTATATCAAGGGGTGGTGGAAGGGACATGAGGACATTGGCAAACTGAACTCCACCTTGGTGGTGTTGATCCCCAAGGTGGAAACCCCAAGTACCATCTCGGATTATAGACGATTAGCCTTTGCAACGTGGTCTATAAGATTGCTGCTAAAGTTCTAGCAAATAGACTTAAACCTATGATGGATTCTCTGATCTCTGAAAATCAAAGTGTGTTCATCCCGGTCAGAATGATTACTGATAATGTTCTGGTAGCGTTTGAAGTATTTCATAGGATGAAGACGGAAGGAAAAAAGAAGAAGGGGAGTATTGCCTTGAAGCTTGACATGTCTAAAGCATATGATAGAGTGGAGTGGTCTTTTCTAGATCTGGTGCAAGAAAAGTTGGGCTATGGTGGGTTGTGGAAAAGGAAAGTCATGGAGTGTATCTCCTCTGTGAGTTCGTCTTTTTCCATCAACGAGTACCGGTCCAGGTCGATACTACCATCCCACGGCCTAAGGCAAGGTGATCCACTCTCTCCCTATCTTTTTTATTCTTTGTGCAGAAGCTTTCTCTACGTCCACTTCTTTAGCTATGAGTGAAAATTATATCTGGGGTGTAAAGGTCAGCAGGAACGGACCCCCCATCTCTCACCTTTTCTTTGCAGATGATAGAATCCTCTTTGCAAAAGCAACTAAAGAAGAGTGCCTGAAAATAGCTAATCTTATTAGCCAGTACAAACAGGCATCGGGTCAAAGAATAAATTTATCCAAAACTGAAGTTATTTTCAGCAAAGGGGTTCCTTTCCATAGGAAAGGAGAGATACGTGATCTTCTTAAAGTGAAGGAGGTTGAACGCCATGCGAAGTACTTGGGTCTCCCAGAAGCAGTGGGGAGGTCGAAGAAACAGGTCTTCAGCTACATCAAAGAGAGAGTGTGGAAAAAATTGCAGGGTTGGAAAGAGAAATTTTTGTCCAAGCTAGGAAAAGAGGTCCTTATTAAGGCAGTGATGCAAGCCATCCCCATGTATGTCATGAACATCTTCCTTTTGCCGGTGGGTCTGATTGATGAACTTCACAGTTGCATAGGGCGGTTTTGGTGGGGTGCAAAGAAAAATGAACGTAAAATGTCTTGGTTAAGTTGGGTTGCGCTGTGTAAACCAAAAAGAGATGGAGGTCTGGGTTTTAGAGATCTACATGCCTTTAATCAGGCGATGTTAGCCAAACAAGCGTGGAGGTTGTTAACAAAGACAAACACGCTAGCACACAGAGTTCTCAAAGCATGTTATTTTAGAAGAACTTCATTTCTTGAGGCGTGTAGGGGTCACAACCCGAGTTTTACATGGAGAAGCATTTGGGGAGTCAAACCGGTGCTAGTTGAGGGAACAAGTTGGCATGTGGGTAATGGGAGAAATATCCATATCTGGACAGATAAATGGATAAAGGGACAGGAAAGATGCCTCCAGGAGTCATATCCTTTATTGCAAAGCGACAATGAGATGGTGCATGAGCTTATAGATGTGGAAACTAGAAGATGGAACTCTAATATCATAGAAGAGCTTTTCCCTACAGAGATTCAAGCTGGTATACTTGCGACGCCAATTAGCTACTGCCTTCTTGAAGATTTTCTGATGTGGTGGCCGGACAAGAATGGTTGTTTTTCCGTGAAGTCAGCTTACTGGTTATGTGTGCTGGGAAAGGAGGAATTTAATAGAGTGCGTATGGAGGACAGAAATGAAGTTTGGAGGACAGTATGGAAAGCTCAGATACTGGCAATAGTTTCTCATTTTCTATGGCGAGCTTGCACGGGGGGGCTGGTGACAAAGGGCAGGTTATGGGATAGACATTGAATTGCGGATGGCAACTGCTCCAGATGTAATGCGGCAAAGGAAACTATTACTCATGCTATCTTTGAGTGTCCGGCGATCGAGGTTGTTTAATACGACAAATAATACTTTGTTAAGGCTTTCAATGAGTTAAAACAGGACAACATGCCAAGGGGAATATCTATAAGGATCAAACCTAATGTTTTTTGGACTGTTTATTTATAGACTATCTCGTGGTGTACAATTTTGCTGCAAATTATAATCTAATCACGATAACTATGCTTAGTTCCATACATACTATCCTTTATCTCTGAATATATGTGGACTCACTAATTAAATGTATAATTAATTTCATTTATGTAATTGTTGAACCTTTTTTTTTGGATAAGCTAAATTATTACTATCATCAAAAGAAGTATAGGAGCTCTATATATACAGGGGTCGTTAACTACAAAAGCCCCACTGTCTTCTAACTCGTAGGTCTAAACATTCATAAAGCTTAGGTATAGCCTTGCAAACAAGCAGGAGTCTGTTAGTAAAGACATCAAAACAATTGTATTTGTCCATCTCCCTACCACCATGTACTCTCGAATTTCTTTCCTGCCAAACCAGGAAAGAGAGGGCCGCAAGGCCCAAGCCCACAAAACATCCCAAAAAAGGGTCCTTAGCATCATGGTTCAGATCCAATCGACAACCCCCATAAGGTTACATGGAGGTGTTCCTC
This sequence comes from Alisma plantago-aquatica, assembly GCA_963693085.1. Lineage (NCBI taxonomy): Eukaryota > Viridiplantae > Streptophyta > Magnoliopsida > Alismatales > Alismataceae > Alisma > Alisma plantago-aquatica. The sequence continues at coordinate 658,470,282 of OY856411.1, forward strand.
CCCACCAGCACTTTAGGACCATCTGGATCCAGAGGTATTTCATATAGCTACACTTGAAGAACAGATGATCATGAGATTCACCTTTAGTCTTGCATAGCTTACAGGTCATATCAGCCCCCAAACCCCATCCTGCCATTCTATCCACAGTGAGGAGCCGTCTTAGGATATACCTATATAGGTTGCAACTTCATTTTGGTGTATGTACTCTATTCCACACCACGCCGGCCCAAGGGACCGGAGGGCCAAACCACCATTGTTCGCCCACACTCTTTACCAGGCATGTCCAGTTGATATCATTAACCTGTACAAAGTCCGATTTAACAGATTCCCATAGGGCCAACATTCTTCTCTACACCATCATACATCCTCGAGCAGGTAACACCCCAAAACTAGTACCATATCGCCTTCTCATCCAGACTATCCACGACTATTCCGGGTGGGTTAAGAACCTCCTAATCCTGCCACCTATAGCGTTGTCTGCCAACTGTTGGACATCCTTGATCCCCGACCCTCCATGCTCCTTTGGTTTAGCAATTGTATCCCAGGCGACACCTATTCCCTTACCACCCCACAGAAACCCGCTCATAATGATCCAGGCCTTATCGATGATGAAGGTGGGGAGTTCAACCATCCTTGTCCAAAAACTGACCTTCGCTATGAGGACCGATTTAATCAGCACTAGCTGTCCCGCCATTGAAATGTTGTTGCTTGCCCACTTGTCGACGATTACCCTCAAGTCATCAATAATAGAACTGTAATCCTTCCCACTGCACCTGCCACTGGAGATGGGGATGCCTAGGTATTTCGTCAAAAACTCGCCCATATTGATCCCCGCCGCTCTTCTCAGTCGACCCCTTCTTGTGTCACAGGAGAGAGAGACAAATATTTTGGACTTAATTTCATTGATGTATAGGCCCGTCAGTTTACCAAAACTGATCAGGATTTTCTTCACCCTATTGAGATACTTAGCATGTCCAGTAGTGAACATCATCACATCATCCGCGAAGAAGATGTGAGTCCATACCGGGACATCCTCCACCTTGAACACCTTCACTCTCCCCTTCTCCTTTTCCTATTAGATAATGAATGAGAGATTCTCCATGACAATCACAAAAAGTAAGTGGGAGAGGGGATCCCCTTTCTTTAGCACATTAGACACCGCAAATAAACCATGAGGGATCCCATTCACCATAACCGAGAAGGACATGGTTTCCACACACTACCTCATCAGATCAATTCACCTTCTTGAGAACCCCAAAGCCTCCATGGTTCCCCACATGGCAGTCCAGTCCACATGGTCATAGGCCTTTGTGATGTCCACTTTAATGCACGCTTTCTTTGTTGTATTTTTGTAATTGAAATCAGCAAGGAATTCCTTTTCCAGCATAGCGCCATTCGCCATCACTCTTCCTTGTATAAAGCCAAGTTGTTCCGGTGAAATGATGTTGGGAAGAACCCTCTTTAATCTCCCCGTAAGAAGCTTGGCCAACACCTTATAAAGGACAGAGCAACACGCAATTGGCCGGAAATCGGTCATCGACGCCGGCAAGCTATTCTTTGGGATGAGGCGTATGAAAGCATGATACACCTTCTTTACCATGGATCCCCCCACCATAAACCACCTCTTTGCACAAGCCACATCCTCTCTTATGATATCCCAGCAAGCATGGAAGAACTTGGCATTGAAGCCATCAGGCCCCGACACTTTATCCGCCCTAATGCTGAACACAGCCTCCCTAATTTCTTTATCTATAACCGACCCACACAACTCTTTATTCATATCTGCAGTTAACTTCCTTCCCGACATCTCCCTACTCACGCTGCTGGTTTGCTTATTATATAGGTTCTTGAAGAAGCGGACAACCTCCTCAGCCACCTCGGCAGTGCCCCTAACCTTCGTGCCATCTTCTTTTATCAAGCCGTGTATGCACTCCCTCATATGGTTCTTCTTAGTCGCATTGTGGTATATTTTGGTGTTCCTGTCACCGTCGTTGATCCACTACAATCTACTCCACTACCAATGATACATCTCCTCTGCTTTCTTGAGTTGTATTAGCCTCTTCGCTTTCCCCTCTTCGCATCTCATCATCTCGGGGTTATCTGGGTTACATTTGATATTTTCAGCACTCTTTTGATATTCCTCTTTCACCTTTCGGACCAGCATAGCTAGGTTGGAACTCTCGGTCGCCCAATCCTTCAGTGCCACTTTAGTCCTTCTCGCCTTCTTAGCCACCCTAAAGAGCGGATTGCCCATCATTGTGTCTGCCCATGCCTTCTTCACCACGTCCTTGAATCCTGTCCACTCCACCCAATAATTCAAGAATCTAAACGGTCTATTCCTCATCTGGGTATTAGCCAAGGGCATACTCAGCCACGCGTGGTCACTGTTGGGGTGACCCCCAGGATGATCCTCGCCTCCGAGAAAGCGTCAAGTCAGGTCACGTTAACCAGCCCTCTGTCCAGGTTGCTCGAGATTCTGTGCTCCGGTGATCTCTTATTATGCCATGTGATCATGCCTCCTACCATATTCAACTCGATCAGGCTCGCAACATCCACCATCTCATTAAATCTACCCAAGATCACATCAGGTATCGGCTTGCCTCCCACTTTCTCTCCAGCCCTCCTCACATTGTTGAAGTCCTCGATTATCAGGTGAGGCACCGTTGTTGGGTGGAGCTGATAATGTCTTCCCATCAACGTCTTCTTCTACCTTCATCATTGTGACCATACACCCTTATGATAACACAATGGAATCCCAAGCATTAATACAACTCGTGACCACCATTTGATCAGTGGCATGGATTATCTGAACATCCTAGACATCCCTACCCCAACCCACTACAATACGACCACCATTGCACTGTCCCAGGTTGGACTCTACACCCCATCTGTTGGGAAAAATACCGCTCATCTTCTCTGCCACGACTCTCTTAACCCTAGTCTCAAGGATGAACACCAGAGAAGTTGACATTCTGCAATCATTTTCCTGACCCTCCTATGCTTCCTAGGGTGGGATGCCCCCCTCACATTCCATGTGAGGATGGACATCCTAAGTTCCCTTTTGACCCCCCTTCTGGAGGAGTTCATCCTAGATGATTCTCTTCTTCCCCTTATGCTAGCCACCTGCACTCTATCACCTTACGTCCTCCCTATACCTGTCAATCTGTCGAGCAGCTCATTTGCGTCCAGATTCTCCAGCACCGAGAACTGGTTAGCCCCCAGTGAGATGGCTCTTATCCTGTTGGCGACCTCATCATCGCCTTGCCTCCCAATAGCACTGTCCGCTGCCTCGATCACCACAACATCAGATGTCGTAGCCTTATCCGCAACCCTGTCTCCACGGGGCCCTTCCAGCCCCTTCCTGTCTCCCTTCTCCTTTTTCTTTGGCATGTTAGCACCAGCCTCCCCTACCATCTCCTAATTATTTTGTTCCTCATTCACCTTCAGATCTCCTTTGTCCGCCGCTGTCGATATCGACCTGGAAACTCTCCCTGACTTCCTCCTTGTATTCCGGTTCTTGGACCTTACTCTCGTGCACCTTTCAGTGATCAGCAGAGCCGGGATGTCTGTCGTAGCAGCCCGTTCCCCAGGACAGCAGCTTGACTCATGGCCGAACACCTTGTAAGCACTGCATTTCTCAGGCAATGCGTCATAGATGACTCTGATCTCAATCTCTTTCCCGTCTGGCATCTCCAGCATCACCACCGGGGGTGTCGCCCTATCCGCAGCCAACTCTACTCATATATGCGCCGCCCCCTCAAACCTCCCATAGCCCCAGAAGTCAACCACCTTTGTGGTGCCAATGGCGTTGGCGATCATAGTGATCGCTCTACTCGACCACTGTTGCCCAATGTCTGATAAGGTGATCCGGATCAGTGCCGTCGTCAGCGCCACTCTTCTGATATCAGCTTCTGGAGTCCATTTCCTCATCAAAATGAGCTTGTGGTCAAAGAACCACGAGTCCCTTTCTAGAGCCACTCCCATGTCTTCCTCCAGTGGGAACTTTGCCAGGAACAGCCCACCCAGGAGCGGGATGCACTGTAGTTTGCCTTTGGGTTTCCACGATCTCAGCATCCAGCCCAGCAGCTGCTCGCGGATGCATTTCCTTCCCAAAATCTGGACGATCACTGAGTTCTTATGAAACTCCTCCATAGCCTCAACGACCGGCCCCGAGATCTTCATTCAGGGTTGATTATCCTCCGCCCTAAAATCGGAATCTTTCGGATCGCCTTCCACCACCATAGGTTTCGGGCTCTTCTTGACCACTAGATTCGTAGATACCATGGACGCCCAAGACCTTCCCACCATCACATCCACCCTGGGGTCAGACCATGGCAAGCATCCATCTCCGGGTTTGGAGGGCATAATGGAGGAGCCTGTCCCGCCCCCGCCAGCCGCCGGCATTGTACGGCTAGCACTATAGAGATGGAAGAGAGTCATGTCTAGAGAGAGAGAGAAAGCACGTCTTCTTTCTTGAATGTTTTAACTCAGAATAAGTCTGTTGAACTTTATTTTTCCTTCACAACTTAACTTATATGAATACCTTCACCTCTAAGGCTTGACATTCACATTTTTTCAGCATGGTACAGATGACTGATATGTCCCCGAATGTGGTGACTGTACTCAAATGATTTGGCATATTAAAATACAAAAGCCTTGCCTACTTGAGGTAAATTGCAACCTCTTCGTTGACTGTATGATGACCAAACCCTTGGGTGGACTACAATTTCAGAGCTAGTGCTATGGCAATACATTAATTGAAGCCACTGTGTTAATGGAAACTTCTTCCTTGACTAGTTCTTGATACTATAAAATTGGATTCTAACATCAAACACTAACGACTTTTTATTCTTGGTGTAAAAGATTCACTACAACTTGCCACCTTTTCTATTATTAGTATCGTAAACCAACATGGATAAAAAATTTATGTAATTGAGATAATATTTTTGTCATTAAGACAAAATCTAGATATTAACATAAAAAGTTATTACAATTGAAACTTTCAGTTGTAATAGATACACTGAAACAAAAAGTTTCTAGTTGTTAGTAAAGTTCATTGGCATGATCTTATTTGTTTGTCTCTACTATTGTAATTTTTCTATGGTTGAAATTCTTCACTTGTTTGCATCCTTCTAAGACAACAACATTACTATTGTTTCATAGTAGAATATACACTTTACCATGAAAAATCCTCACTCCTTGTCATCCCAAAAGTTTTCTATCCGTAAACAACCTGACTCTACTCCATCCTCTATCTATTTGGCCATAGTACATGTTCAATCCTTAATTATTTCCATCAACAACAAACCTTGTTTTGGATTCCTGGTTGTGCCCTGAGTGAGACCTCATTTCCACCCTCGTCCCATCAATATTAGAAGGATCCCTAGCTCCATTGACCACGGTAATATGTTGGTTGGTTGTTGGGACATATCATTCGTGTCATTGTTGTTGTGTGAGATGTGTCCTCGCTCAAGCCTTGACCACCTTGGAAGGGACGCTCTTGTTGAAGCCAGGAGTGATTGTGACCTCTTCTTTTGCAATGGATTCGTCCTCGTTAAAGCATTCCCCCATTTTTAGGTCACCTCTGTTTTCCATCACCTCTTGCCTTCTACTCAATCGTATCAACACCGGACCGTTCATCGAATGTGTGTTGGCTTCAGTTCTCGGTTAACTAGTTGGACTGGTGATGTCAGTAATGAAGTCATATATAAATTTGATATACTAAAAATATATCCAAGATACAAAGATATGAAAAATATTGACTAGTAGGTATTTAGGTAATTAAGGATATGAATAGATAACAAAAAGACACATAGGGGAGCAAGAAATCTACACAACATGAAGAAAGCTTAAACAAAAAACAAACAAAACTATGGTTGATGCAAACATCAGTTGGAGGGAAGAAAAAAATAAATAATAGAAGAAGTAACTATGAATGCAATAGATGGAGGGAAAGGAAATGTAAAAAAGAAAAAGAATGATGTATGCAACATATGAAACATAAAATAAATGAGTAGGAGAAACATAGAGAAATTTACATGTTGCATGCCACACACACATGCCTCACACATGGAAATGATATTGTCAGTATATATTATATGAGGCGGTCTGGTACAATTTGAGACTTATGCCTCTCCTTGTTAAGACAAAAGCACCTCAATACACCTCACATATTTTAATACATTGCCTCCACTTTGGAATTCATCTTTGTCACCCTCCGCTATTCGGTTGTTCCTTTCCTATTTCATTGGAGGATCCCTCGCTATAGACGATTGAATCTAGTACCTTACTTCTACCTATGTGGATGTTGACTAGGTTGGATTTGTCCCTCCTTTCCAACTATAAGACTATATTGTGGCCCTCTTCCCTTCATAAAATGCCAATAAAATTACAAAGAAGAAATTATGGGAAGCAAAATTAAACCTCCACTGCCATAGGCGGTCATATGAAAATGGAATCCAACCTCCAATGTATGTTTAGCCAAAGGAAGACATATGATAGTGTGTCTGCTTTTATACAACCTTCTCTGTGTTGTGTGCATAGTCACAAATTTGGTATTTGGGATACGTTCGGTCGAGCTGAAAATTTTGGGATTAGGGAATTATGCTAAAAATTTGGGTAAAAAGAGGTCAACGTAGGGTAAAAATACGGTCAACGATTCGGGAAAAAGTCGGCAAAAGATTGGAGGATTCATACATACATACATATATATATATATATATATATATATATATATTGCACATATATAGCACAAACACATAAATATGTATACATCTAGTACACAATATATAAGTACATATCTATACATCTATTGCATACATATAACACACATACATGCATACATGATACATACACATATATGTGTGTGTATTTACATATACACGGTCACAACACACATATATACACACACTTAAATTAAGTTAGTCTTCAATAGTATAAACTGAGAAAATACATGAAAAAAGTATAAAATGGGAAGAAAACTTCAATCGTGAATAATACGAGAATAAAACGTAATACATTGTGACTATGCTCAAGTTGGGAATTATTCGTTTGTTTAATACGTCTAGGGGAAAATCCGCGTTTTAAATGCAATTTATTGAAGAAATCAGAGTATATTGTGACTATGGTTGTGTGTCGTGGAGCCTCTGCTACCTAATACTCCAATGTCACGAGTAATTTTGGGTGCATAATTAAGGAAAATGTATGCTGCAAATAAACTCATGTTCAGAGATTGGATTGTATCTTGTCTACCCAATCTTAGGATCAGCTTCATTCACTATTTGGACTTGTTCTAGGTCAGATTATGTAACAAGATTCAACTTGGAGTTCAGATGTATCCATGGTTTTTGAGGCACATGCTAGGTACATAATATGTGGCTAGGATCTTAGGGCCACAACTTAACAAGAATATGTAAGGGCATTGGGGCGACTGTCCTGCGACACCTAGACAATTCTTTCTTTTATAATTTTCAATTCTACATCTCATTTAATATCATAATTGATTTGCACTAAATTCAATAAATACATCTCATATCCTAGCACTACACTTAATAGATGCATCTCATTTGTTTTCCTGAGACATTTAGTTATTATGTATGGGACCAAACATCAAAAAGGTATCTAGGTTAAGTCGTGATGCCTTTTGGGCAGGTTGGATATCCAAGTGCATAGTAGAAACAACCATCAAATCCTTCTCACATTTTCAAGGAGGAAATGATCGTGAGATCCCTTATAATATGGGCGTTCTGATTTAACCACACCCATGGCAATTTTGTCATCTCTCCCAACAACTAATCAACATTCCCAAAAACTTACTGTATGCATCTTTATTTGCATAAGCAATCCATAACTCAGTAACTATACAAATTAACCAATGGAAGGTGTTTTGCTTCCAAATTCATGCATGTATAGGTGATATTAAATTGTATTGTTGCTCGTACCATCATTTCAAGTTCACAATCTAATTTGTTTTTTTGCTCCATCTTCTACTTTTTTCTTCTCATTTGTATTATCTAGATTGGTGGGACCAATTTGGTTTTGACGGTTGAGAGAACATTAAGCATCCAATTGATCAATAAGATCCCTTGCCAGAACAATGTAGCTTAAAACAATGTTTTAGAGCAACATAGACCAGATAAAGTTAAACTGATAATATCTATCTTGTTGTGAAGACAGAGAAAACTCTACAATATATTCTATGCATGGTCATTTTCTTTTAACACCATGATTACAATATAGGGATGGAGTTGGAACATTGAATTGGATTAGATAATCAAGGTTAGTTCTAGTTTATGATTGGGAGGTTGTAATTCATCACCAATTCACCTAGTATTCATCCTACTTCCATTTTCTCTAATGCTAGGCCATTGAGCATTTGGGTGTCAATTTCTTATGCCAGTCAGGATGATAATTGCATCAAAGAAAAATCACATTAAATTGTTCCTAACAGATTTTACTAAAAGCGTCCTAGCATATTCGAGAAACAACATGATCACGCACAACTTTTCCTCACTCATGTATTTGATCATGTGTTGTCACATGTCCCAATCAAGCCCAAAGTGAGCCCATGTCATTATTTTTTTGTGTAATTAGAGGAACTATGGTAGATACTAAAGTTGTTCACCCCAAAATCTATGACTTGTATATGTGTGCTCATGATGGAATGATTGTAAGTATCCATGATGATCATAAGTATCCACATCTTTTATGAATGCCCCGAATCTGGCTCATATTTTAAGCTACCAACCACATCAATGTTTATATTAAGTTCTTAACCATGTCTATTTTTGGAGAAAATCATGTATCCCTACTACATCTACTGCTACCATTGCTACTGTGGTTGACTTTATCTACACAAGACTAATAATTCTCTTACCATTTGTGAGTAGCCTCTCATCTAAGTTCTTCATGTAGTGACATTTGTTACAATTTTCATTTCTACATTCCTAGGACATAAACATGACCATACAAATATCATCATGGTCTTGTTTTAGAGCAAGTAGTTATTAACAAGGTGAATGTCTTGCTGATTACCCTCTAGAGCTGACAGATAAGGTGAATGCCTTGTTGATGTTCAAAGCTGTCAGATAAGTTTACTTTGTTACATGCAGATCTTACATTTTTGAAATCTAATGCATGGCATCTTCAAAAATTTTATATTGTAATGGATTCCATCTCTATCTATTAGTGTCTTCTTAAAAAAAATTAATTGCATTATGCATTTTTGAACTCTGCTTTCTACTGCAATTTCTTAATAAACACATCTTCCCCTCTACTATTCTACAATTTTTCTCTGTAATATTTATTGTTAGGCCATTTAGATAAGAGAAAATTAGTAGTAGTTGAGGGTGAAATTAAGGGATCCTGATGTTGGTTGGTTGTGTACCTCATAGATGGATATGGAGACAGAGACTAGGGCACCATCAAGAGACCCAACAAATATAGGAGACTAGAAAATCCCACAACATCAACACTATATACGTGAACCAGTAAATCCCAGATTCTTAAAGGTACTTTATTACTGCTAATCTGAGGTGCGTTGGTTGACACAGACCTAACAATCCATGTTCCCCTTGTTTTGATGTGTCTCTAAGATTTTCTAATGATCTACTGGTTGGTGAGAATCTTTTGTACTAAATTTTTAATCAACTACTCATCTTCACACTATGTTTGTTGCTTAAATGTAGCATGTGATGCACTTTGTGTCACACATGGGAGTAAAGTCTGACCCCAAAATGGAAGATAACTACTCCATTCCTTATCTGAGTGATGTGCTCTCCAACGTGCAAGCTTCCAAATCCACATATGAAATCACCCTCATTGTAGCAGTAGGCAAATGGTGCCAATATCTATTGGGCACCTCCTTCCTATTTTGCGCACACCCTTGTAGCTTGAAATATCTCCTCGGATAGGAGATTTCATTAACTATCAACAAGGATAAGTGATCCAATTGCTAAGTTCTACTATCAAAGTGTAATACAAGCTTGGAGCTACCAATCAAGCATCAAATGCATATCCCAATACAATTAGAAATAAATATGTTGGTCATTACCTCCATTTGATCTAGATATAAGAAGATAGGATATTGATTTCATCTTAACCTTTTTCTCATGGGATAGCAGGGAGTCACCTCACAACACAACCGCTTAATATATTGCATCTGATTGTTATAGACTTAGAAATGGTGATCGTAGGAAGGCTAAGAAATATCTATAAATCATAGTAGAATGCTGCTTACTGAAAATTTTAAATGTTTTAGTTGGATTCCTATATTTTATTCCTATGATTTTGCTAATATATTAGTGGAATTACACCAATTTTGATGTTTAGAATTTACCGTAATCTTCAAACTATCTCTGAATTCATGTTGTCAGAACATAATATCTCAAAGATTGTGATTCAAGTCTGAATTTGAATACATAAACTATGGAACATATGCCTACTATTAGCATTCTTATCATCTCTACATTTTCCAAATCACTGGTAAACTCTTTCATCAGGTTTATGGGGAACACTGGCATCCTTTTATTTCTGGTATACCAGATGAACTGGAAGCATTGAAACAATCAGATGAATAGAAACATCATGTATAATACCAAGGACGTTCAATTGTTATTCTGTATTTGAGTAGAGGACACAAATTACAAAAGTTAGTCATCAATGAAAGACCATGCAATAATCCTGATTGTTATATAGTACTCCTTTTTCCACACAATACTATATAGTTAGATTTTATTCTACTTTTTAGTTTATGAAAACTGGATAGTGAACTAAATTTTGTGATTTCGTGTGGCTCAAAATTCTAATTGATGTCAGGTTAATACTTTTGATCCATGTGTAGGTGGCTTCTCCATCCTATGTTCTCTGAACATACATACTAATGTGTCTATTTTAGGGATATGCATTCCAGATTCATATTTGACCTATCCTAGTAATATAATTCTCAAGTTTTGATTGGTGTTGAGTCTACTAATCTGATCTTCATTGCCCTATAATTTTTTGTTCTTATTTTTTAATGCAATGCACATGAGTTAGATGAATTTTCAAAAGGTCACATCAAAGTAAGTCAATACACACTAAGATGTATGATAAGTTTGTTTCACTTATACGTGGATACACATAAGGGGTTCTCTATCTTTTTACTTGTTCATTTAGTTGAATGGGTCTCTGTATAAAGGATTAAAGACAATTGGTTAGAACATGTTATTTTATGAAAGTAAGATATGCTTCATTCAATTGGAAAAAGATGGCTTGCCCTATATATCATTTCCTATTTGTATTTGCAATGCATATTGACAATCACCTATTCCTTTATTTCAGGTCACCAAATACCAATACCAAATGTAAATAAAAGTAAAGACAATTGTGTGAAGATATGACCATAGAGTTGTGGCAACATGATATTAGACCCCTTGAACTTACCCCTTGTTTCTAGTTCAAGAAATCCAGATCATTTGGACAAGTCACCACCAATCACATGTTGGAGAGGGTAAGGATGGTGAGTTTGCTCCAAGTAGAGATTCTAATTCAGCCTCATAGTGGTGTTAGGAAAGAGAACTTCAGGTATTTACTTCTATTCTAACTAAGCATACTTTTTTATACTTTTATGTCTCTGTATGAAAACACAACTGACCTATGCATGCAAGCAACTTTTTATTCTTTTAGCTTTATGTCATCATTGTCTAGTTTTGAATCTGAATGGTGTGGTATAAGCCTAATATATATTGAACACATGAGATTCAATTTTCATTAACATCATGATATAAGAGCGGTCTATCTGATCAAGATGAATGATGAGAATAGACGTATATTATGAAATGGGAGTGTCCCATTCTCATGGTCAATATTCCAAGGTAAAATGTTATGTTGTGATTATTTGCAGTTTATTCATTATCGATGGCATCAATGGGTGACATTGGGTTAGCATGTAGAGGTAATTTAAACATGCAATGATAACTCTTATTCATGAAAATTATGTTACAACCTCACCTCTGTCTTACAATCAGATTCATATCCAGGCAGTCCCGTAGTTTTTCCATTAAAGCTCATCTTGTTATGATTCTTCCAACCATGTAATTTATCGTCTTTATGGAGATGGGGCTCTACATAGTTTTTTAACTCTTTTATCTCATACACATATGTTGATTTTGATTCTTTTCAAACATCTTGTGGATTTTTGGGTATATCTCAATCTGTATGTCTTTGTTGTCACTGTCCATTCCTATGTTGTATTTTGTTGTTACATGTATTACTCACTCTTTGAGCTTGTTGCTCTTTCTTATTTGAGCATTGTGCCTATTTTAGTTCTTACAAAGACATGTACTTTCTGAATTTCTACTGGTCCTCAATAATCGTGGAGTTGTTATTTTCAATACACATGTTTTTAGTCTAAGTCTAGTCTCTACTTGAAGGCTTCTTCCCATTTAAGCATTGTTTGAACAAGCTATCTATCTTCTTTTGCTGATTTAGTAAATGTTGGAGGTTTCTATTTTGTGTAGATGACAGAAGGCAATATATGCTCGAACCAAGAATTTCTGAGACTATGGAGTTGCTGCCACCTTTCTTCTTTAGTTTCTGTGATTGAACTTGGCTCAAGTGAAGGCCTTTGTTAGCTGAAATTCTGCTATAGATCTCTTTCTTTCTATTTCTGACGAAGTCAATCTTTTTAGTGTTTGGTTTTAACTATCATCCTAGCTATGAGCTTAGTGTTAATTTGTTTGCTGATGAAGTATTCTTCCTTAATGAAAAGTTTTTTTTGCTTATACACTAAGTAGTAAGTAGCCTATGGAAGTAGTTAGCCATATAGCTGAAGTTACAGTATATCTAAGAATACTATAAGGTGTTGCACATTTCCTTATATTATATTGTAGTAATATCATGCTAGTGTGCAATTATAAATGTATTACCGACGATGCACATTCCATTTTATATTTACTACTTTTATTCTTCATGTTATCCTATAACTATCATATGAAATTTCAGATTTTTTTATTTCAGGTTGCAGGACAAAATTGTAGAGAATTATTGAAACACAAATGATGTACCACTCTTTATATCCTTGTCTAGCTAATGATCGTCAACTCAGTTTCTTGGAGTCATCAAAAACCAACAGGAAACAATGGAAACAAAAAGGGATATTGTACAAAAGAAGATGAACTATGTGGTTGAACGTGATATTGTACATCTTGTCCCTGCATTCTGATTGCTTCTGGATCTTGAAATCAAGTATAATGACGATGAATACTTCCGTAGCTCTTGGGGGAAAGTGAATTGGCTAGGAGCTTAGTTGATGCTAGGATCTGTATTTTTTAATGTTAATTCTCAGTATTGTCATGATATATGAAAATAATAGACGTCCTTGCACATGTGAACGTTGCATATTGTTGAAGAAAGCATATGTATGAACCATGTTGTTTAGATATATGTACTTTTTTAAGATAAGGGGCAAGGTCAAATGTCCTCTCCATGTAATGAACTTCTGATGTAATTCACTTTATTTATTAATGAAATAAGATTTTTTTTCTATACCAATTTGTATTAATTTTGAAAGTCAAGTACATCTTCACAAAGATAATTAACATAGAATGTTTAATGCGTTAAAATTATATATTTTTTGGCCGTTATAGCTATTTATGGCCATAAAAGACGTCTCTATTATCAATAGCCATCAAATTGATAAATTTGTCATTGTTAGTATATGCGGCGGAATTGTGTGATCACGAATACCATTAATGACTGATAATTTATGTTTTCATTATTAGTATATGTGGCAGAATAATGTGATCTCTAATACTATCAACGACGAACAATTTATTTTGTTGTTATTATCAATAAAGACAACATACTCAACTCGTTGTAATTACTAATAATGATGGAATGAAATTAATTGTCGCAAATTTCATTTACGACAAGACCAATAACGACAACATGTGACGACTTATTTTTCTTGTCGTTAGTAGTTATAACGACAAACGTTTCCACATCTACGACCACTATATTCTCACGTTGTTGTAAAATTTTCCTGTAGTGGGCCACTAACACATGTGTCCCATACTACATGGGCTAGTAAGAAAGGAGAGATGCATAAAAGTCTAGCACTTATGATATTTCTTTTCAATTCTCAATTGGTTGTCCACAACCACTGAGAATGGAGAAGAAAACTCATTCGCTAGGTTCAGGTTGCTACTTTAGATCTAAACAAGGATGACTTCTACCTCTAAGATATCTATCTATTCTAAGGTTAAGACCCATAATCACTCAAGGTTATGGTATTATTCGTATGGAATCTATCCCTAAACCCTAATCTTACCTCTACACTCTAAGGTGACTATGAGAATCATGTTTGCCTAGTGGCCATTTACCAAATTTCTCTGATACCATATTGTAACACCCAGAATTTTATATCACATGAGCGGAAGCAAAACAAATTCTGGGAGTGTCACAAACATGATAACCATAGCAATAAAAGTAAATGAAACACTTTGCAAAACTGTAAAACTGATTCATACATAGAATTTTGTCAACATAAAACTACATCATGTTTATGCATAAGTTCATAATAAAAAGATGTCAATACTCAGGATCATCTAGGTAGATGGCACCCCACTAGACAAGCTTGAAAGTCTCTTAGGCCTTTGCTGGTCTCGTTGTTCTTCAATCGCTCTAAAAACCTATGGACATCGCGTCCCCAGCCATGCATTGGGAAAAATAGACGTTAGAGTAAGTGGCATGATTATTCTAAAATATACATTGCTATAGAACTGAAATATTACAAAAGATTCCTGAACATCATAAATATCAAATGAACATCTAACTTTGATTAAAATCTAGAAACATATTATCTCTCATTTCTTAAACTCTTATTTTCTATTCTATCTTTTCTGGAAACATATAATCTAGGTCTCATGGCCTACACCAAAGTGTCTGGATCATAAATATATCATTTGGATTCCTCTCATCATACTCGTGATGAGATTATAGACATGCTCTAATCTTAAGTATCTTTTACTTATGCTTTTTATCTGTTTGTGGCCACCATTATACAATAAGTCCTCCTATGTGACACTGAAGTGTCCTCTATAGTGGAATGCACCCTCTATTGGCACAACGTGCCCTATGTTGACACCGAAGTATCCTCTATGGTGCAATGCACCCTCTGTTGGGACAATGTGCCCTCTGAAATGGAGTAAACACTCCTCTGAATTGGCAACATATGCCTTTTAATTGTCTCGGGACTATCTGAATGAGGACTTATTATATAATGTATTATGTGAAGGTTTTGAATTAATTATCTTAAGTCTATCTTTACAAAACTCTGAATCTGAACTTATCTGAAACTGAGTACTCAACATGTACTTAGTTTTGAATCTAAAATCTGAATCCGAATCTCTGCTCTTTAAAATCTGAACTGAATCTATTATAGAATTTGGATATGTATCTCAAATTACAACATAATTGAGATTGGGTCTATAACCCATATCATGTATCTTTATTCAAAATTTGGCTACTCACACACTGAGTAGTCTAAGTCTGAATCTAAATCTCTTATTCTTAAGTTCTAAACTGAATTCATTGCTAGATTTGAACATGTATCTCATTATCTGGGTAAACTTTATTCTAAAACTCTTATTTGGTAAGATTACTTCATTATACCAATTATATCATAAATGAGTATAATGTCTTATGAGAAAGGATCTGACATGAATATAGAAATAATAAGTATACAAAGTATCTTAAGTCAAGCTTATAAAAGTATCATAAGTACCACATATTTAAAAAATATCAATTCTGACAAGATGGTTCAATCCTTCTTATAAAATATGATGTTACCCTGAAACTTTACATATGAACTTACATATTAAACCTTAAATACCAAAATAGAAATCTTATAAAATATTGTATTACAACCTAATCATAAATTAATGTGTCATTATCTTATAATGCCATCATGAACTCATTTTTACAATACATTGTGATCCCAACTGTACCATTATTTCTAAAAGTAGACCATGTCTTAATATTCTGAAATTCATATTCTTATATTATAAATAAATTCTAGATATTATTCATTCTAAGGAATCTAGTTGTTATATCTATACATATATATGAAATCTTAATGGCATGTTTCTACTTGAAATCATAATACATAGTTATGCCTATAAATATGAGAAATCCTAACAACCTATGTGTACTTAAATTCTCAATACAAAACTATCCCAAATCACCAACTAGGTATGGCTACATTACTTGCATATCTCATCTTACAATCTTATTCATTAATTTTGAACATTTCTAAGAAATATTGTAGAAACACGATTCTTTAACTTTCTCATGGACTTGGTCCATGGGACACAACTATTTTGAGCAACATGTCTCTATTTGACATTTTGGATATCTCAACTTAAATAATGATAGAGATATGAAAATATTATTATTTGCATTAAAATCTTAGAACATTCAACCATATAAACTGTAAAAGTCTTATTAGGAGACATGTAAACATACTGAACTTAAAAACATGAGTACTCATGGGCATGGACCACTTACTTTCTATGATGATGTCCTTAACTTAGTCTTGATTTCTTATTCCAAATAATAATCACCTGGATATAATCAAAGTTCTATAAGTCCAAGTACATGTTCCCTCTTTCTATTTTCAAATCTCAAAACCCCATCTTCCTGACCTTATATACCAATTTAGGGCTCTTATTTAGACTAAACATAACTTTAATCTAAAATCACCACAAAATCTTTGGGTTGAAATAAAAGAAAACTCATATTATATAATAAATATTATCTTTATACTCAAATAAGACATAAATCATCTTATTCACTAATATGAACATATACTTCATATAATGAGAACAATTCTCAAACATAGTTACATATTCTAAACTTATTGACTCAATTAGGAAATCAAAGTAGAATACCATCATGTTACTAATATCAGACCTAATTTGGCATACATATAACACTTATTCTGTTAGGATAATCATTTATTATTCTTTCATAATGGCTACTCATCTAAAACTAAATACTAATATAATAGCACAAGAAACTTCATCAAATCTCTAGAAAAGTATTCATATAATGTAGGAAGATCATGTATTAAAATATCAGATCATTTAAAAACCAGATCATGGGTGAAATACCCAACATTCCCTTATTAGGGTTTACATTAAAAACCTCACTAAAACTTCATATATGAAATATTAGGATCTGAACTAATGTTAAACATATCCAAATAAACATTCAGTAAAATTTATATGAATTTCTAAAGGTGTTTACTATTTTTAATTGGCAAAACATCAAAATCATATAGTTTTGACTACCCAGAATATAATAAATAGAAGACATGAAAATAATACTTTGGAACTATTTTTATAGGATAGTACACTCTAAGAGCATTCCATTGGTACCTTATTTGTCCCAAACCTAGATCTGTAGCTCAAGATATGAATTTTTGAAAATTATCTTAATGTTGATGAATTTCCGTCGCCAATCTGGAATCCAAATGTCCCAAATGATTGTCATGTCGCCCTTCATCTTCCTCCTATGGCATGCACTCCTCTGTTCCAGAATGGAAACAGAGTAGGCGGTGTACAGGTTCGGCAGCCGCATCCCCCAGTGCCCCGAACTGCCTTCTTGTGGGAAGAAGGCCTAGATGGCTTCGCCCTTCGGCTCCCATCACTGACGGCTGGGTCCAAGCTTCAGTACAGGAGATCTTCAAATCTCCATGGCCACCCAGGTGAACTACATGGCTTCCAGGTGAACTCCATGGCTGCCCAAGTTTGTCCCTCGATTCTCTTCCCTCTCCATACTAGTCTCTTGGCAAACCCTAATACTAGATCTACAAGACGCCACACACAAACCCCTCACAATTTTATGGTCTTGCATCCAAGGATTCATGTATCGGATCCTCCCCGAAAGGGGACTCTGTTTCTAGTTTACATACTCCCCAGTCCGCGATGGACTGGAAATCGCTCTTTTTTATTTTTATTTTTATTTTTATTTTTCACAAAAGTCCAATCTATAGAAATAATTCCACAGACCACCACATGAACCCGTTTGAAATCAAATTTTGCGATACATGATATATTACCACTATCTTGTTATGGAAAATATATCAGGTCCAAATTAATTACATAGACACTCTAAAAATATTTTTAATTAAAAACCAACTAATTACTAATTTAATCACCTAGGCCTCCAAGTAAATCAAAATCTTCTAAAATTTCTCCCACCATCTTATATTCTAATCAGCTATCTACTAAAATTATTATTAGCACTTATTATGAGGGATACATACTATATTCCCAATTTTGTACTTCAAGGACCCATTTGTGAATCTTAATTGGTTCAATCATGATTGAATAAGGTTCTAGGGACCCCAGACCATTCCCTGGTCTTTCAAAAGGTCCAATATCTATTCTCAATTATGGAACTAAAACATGAATCAATATTCACTCAATAGAAGCTTTTATATGATACATTAGGCCAACATTACTTTACTTCCTTAATAATGAGACCTAAGTTGGTCTAGAGTTCAAACCAGTTACTCAAGTCTTCATATTATATATAATCATCACATTATTGTTCACAAGAATAATTCATTTATATTTATCTACACCTAACTACAATCATACACATTTAAGTCATTATGTGTGTATTGGTTGATCAGATGACTTGTATTACACATTTTGTGAACTTTTGCATACCTAGCCATGGTTAGTTCATTACGTCCCTTGGCATGCCTTTACTAGAAAACCCCACATTAAAGGCTTACTTTAGCTATAAAATTTAGGATGTTACAATTCTACCCACCTTAAAATAAATTTCTTCCTCAAAATTTCTCTAGGCTACTACCCACCTTAGGGTTTTGCTTACCTCTTCATTTATTATAAGGCATACTTATGTTCAAACTTTTGCATGAAAAGAGATATGTAATGTATTTTCATAAAGATTTATGTGAGTATTATATATTACCTTGGTCTACTTCTCAACTCATACTTAGTGTTTATGAAACTAAACTTGTCTCTATAATTAGGTCATCTACCTCAACCTTATCATGACTTCCTAACATTAGTTGCACATGGTTGTCTAATCTTGGGTTCTTTAGGTAACTCCTACATTTCTAGATATGTGGTGATTAGGCACATACCTAGAAATGTGGGATCCTTACATGCTATCCCTCACTAACCTACTAACACATGTGTCCCATACTACATGTGCTAGTAAGAAAGGAGAGATGCATAAAAGTCTAGCACTTATGAAATTCCTTTTCAATTCTCAATTTGTTGGCCATAACCACTGAGAATGGAGAAGAAACCTCATTAGCGAGGTTCAGGTTGCTACTTTAGATCTAAATAAGGATGAATTCTACCTCTAAGATATCTATCTATTCTAAGGTTAATACCCATAATCACTCAAGGTTATGGTGTTCTTCTTATGGAATATATCCCTAAACCCTAATCTTACCTCTTCACTCTAAGGTGACTATGAGAATCATGTTTGCCTAGTGGCCATTTACAAAATTTCTCTGATACCATATTGTAACACCCATAATTTTATATCACAAGACCAGAAGCAAAAAAAACATTTATGGGAGTGTCACAAACATTATAACCATTGCAATAAAAGTAAATGAAACACTTTGCAAAACTGTAAAACTAATTCATACATAGCTTTTTGTCAACATAAAACTACATCATGTTTATTCATAAGTTCATAATAAAAAAATGGCAATACTCAAGATCATCCAGGTAGATGGCACCCCACTAGACAAGCTTGAAAGTCTCTTAGCCCTTTGCTGGTCTCTTTGTTCTTCAATCACTCTAAAAACCTACAGACATCGCGTCACCAGCCATGCATTGGGAAAAATAGACGTTAGAGTAAGTGGTATGAGTATTCTAAAATATACATTGCTATAGAATTGAAATATTACAAAAGATTCTGAACATCATAAATATGAAATGAACATCTAACTCTGATTAAAATCCAGGAAACATATTATCTCTCATTTCGTAAACTCTTATTTTCTATTCTATCTTTTCTGGAAACCTATAATCTAGGTCTCATGGCCTACACCAAAGTGTCTGGAATCATAAATATATTATATGGATTCCTCTCATCATACTCGTGTTGAGATTATAGACATGCTCTAATCTTAAGTATCTTTTACTTATGACTTTTATCTATTTGTGGCCACCATTATACAATAAGTCCTCCTCTGTGACACCGAAGTGTCTTCTATGGTGCAACGCACCCTTTATTGGCACAACGTGTCCTCTGTTGACACCGAAGTGTCCTCTATGGTGCAATGCACCCTCTGTTGGCACAATGTGCCCTCTGAAATGGAGTAAACACTCCTTTGAATTGGCAACAGATGCCTCTGAATCATCCCGGGACTCTCTAAATGAGGACTTATTATATAATGTATTATATGAAGGTTTTGAATTAATTATCTTAAGTCTATCTTTACTAAACTCTGAATTTGAACTTATCGGAAACTGAGCACTCAACACGTACTTAGTTTTGAATCTGAAATCTAAATATGAATCTGTGCTCTTTAAAATCTGAATTGAATCTATTATAGAATTTGGATATGTATCTCAAATTACAACATAATTGAGATTGGCTCTATAACCCATATCATGTATCTTTATTCAAAATATGGCTACTCACACAGTGAGTAGTCTAAGTCTGAATCTAAATCTCTTATTCTGAAGTTCTAAACTGAATTCATTGTTGGATTTGAACATGTATCTCATTATCTGGGTAAACTTTATTCTAAAACTCTTATTTGGTAAGATTACTTCATTATACCAATTATATCATAAATGAGTATAATTTATTATGAGAAAGGATCTGACATGAATATAGAAATAATAAGTATACAAACTATCTTAAGTCAAGCTTATGAAAGTATCATAAGTACCACATATTTAAAAAATATCAATTTTTAAAGATGGTTCAATCCTTCTTATAAAATATGATGTTACCCTGAAACTTTGCATATGAACTTACATTTTAAACCTTAAATACCAAAATAGAAATCTTATAAAATATTGTATTACAACCTAATCATAAATTAATGTGTCATTATTTTATAATGCCATCATGAACTCATTTTTATAATACATTGTGATCCCAACAGTACCTTTATTTCTAAAAGTAGACCATGTATTAATATTCTAAAATTCATATTCTTATATTATAATTAAATTCTAGATATTATTCATTCTAAGGAATCTAGTTGTTATATCTATAGATATGTATGAAATCTTAATGGCATGTTTCTACTTGAAATCATAATACATAGTTATGCCTATAAATATGAGAAATCCTAACAACCTACATGTACTTAAATTCTCAATACAAAACTATCCCAAATCACCAACTAAGTATGGCTACATTACTTGCATATCTCATCTTACAATCTTATTCATTAATTTTGAACATTTCTAAGAAATCTTGTAGGAACATGATTCTTTAACTTTCTCATGGACTTGGTCCATGGGTCACAACTATTTTGAGCAACATGTCTCTATTTGAGATTTTGGATATCTCAACTTACATAATGATAGAGATATGAAAATATTCTTCTTTGCATTAAAATCTTAGAACATTGAACCATATAAATTATAAAAGTCTTATCAGGAGACATGTAAACATACTAAACTTAAAAACATGAGTACTTATGGGCATGGACCACTTACTTTTTATGCTGATGATGTCCTTCACTTAGTCTTGATTTCTTATTCCAAATCATAATCACCTGGATATAATCAAAGTTCTATAAGTCCAAGTACATGTTCCCTCTTTCTATTTTTAAATCTCAAAACCCCATCTTCCTGACTATATATACCAATTTAGGGTTCTTATTTAGACTAAACATAACTTTAATCTAAAATCACCATAAAATCTTGGCGTTGAAATAAAATAAAACTCATACTATATAATAAATATTATCTTTATACTCAAATAAGACATAAATCGTCTTATGCACTAATATGAACACATACTTCATATAATGAGAACAATTCTCAAACATAGTTACATATTCTAAACTTATTGACTCAATTAGGAAATCAAAGTAGAATACCATCACGTTACTAATATCAGACCTAATTAGGCATACATATAACACTTATTGTGTTAGGATAATCATTTATTATTCTTTCATAATGGCTACTCATCTAAAACTAAATACCAATATAATAGCACAAGAAATTTCATCAAATCTCCAAAAAAGTATTCATATAATGTAGGAAGATCATGTATTAAAATATCAGATCATTTAAAAACCAGATCATAGATGAAATACCCAAAATACCCTTATTAGGGTTTACATTAAAAACCTCACTAAAACTCCATATATGAAAGATCAGGATCTGAATTAATCTTAAACATATCAAAATACACATTCAGGAAAATTTGTATGAATTTCTAAAGGTGTTTACTATTTTTAATTGGCAAAACATCAAAATCATATAGTTTTGTATAACCAGAATATAATAAATATAAGACATCAAAATCATACTCTAGAACTATTTTTATAGGATAGTTCACTCGAATATCTTTCCATAGGTACCTTATTAGTCTCAAACCGAGATCTGTAGCTCAAGATATGAATTTTTCAAAATTATCTTAATGTTGATGAATTTTTGTCGCCAATCTGGAATCCAACGGTCCCAATATATTGTCATGTCACACTTCATCTTCCTCGTATGACCTGCACTCCTCTGTTCCATACCAGAAATAGAGTAGGTGATGCCCAGGTCCGGCAGCCGCATCCCCCAGCGCCCCGAACTGCCTTCTTGTGGGAAAAAGGCCTAGATGGCTTCGCCCTTCGGCTCCCATCACTGGCGGCTGGGTCCAAGCTTCAGTATTGGAGATCTTCAAATCTCCATGGCCACCCAGGTGAACTACACAGCTGCCAGGTGAACGCCATGGCTGCCCAAGTTTGTCCCTCAGTTCTCTTCCCTCTCCATACTGGTCGCTTGGCAAACCCTAATACTAGATCTACAAGACGCCACACACAAACCCCTCACGATTTTATGGTCTTGCATCCAAGGATTCATGTATCGGATCCTCCCTGAAAGGGGACTCTATTTCCAATTTACGGACTCTCCAGTCTGTGATGGACCGGAAATAACTCTTTTTTTATTTTTATTTTTATTTTTATTTTGCACAAAAGTCCAATCTATAGAAATAATTCCACAGACCACCACATGATCCCGTTTGAACTCAAATTTTGCGATACATGATATATCACCATTATCTTGTTATGGAAAATATATCAGGTCCAAATTAATTACATTCAAAAAATATTTTTTAATTAAAAACCAACTAATTACTAATTTAATCACCTAGGCCTCCAAGTAAATCAAAGTCTTCTAAAATTTCTCCCACCATCTTATATTCTAATCAGCCATCTACTAAAATTATTATTAGCACTTATTATGAGGGCTACATACTATATTCCCAATTTTGTACTTCAAGGACCCATTTGTGAATCTTAATTGGTTGAATCATGATTAAATAAGGTTCTAGGGCCCCTAGACCATTCCCTGGTCTTTCAAAAGGTCCAATATCTATTCTCGATTATGGAACTAAAACATGAATCAATATTCACGCAACGGAAGCTTTTATATGATACATTAGGCCAACATTACTTTACTTCCTTAATAATGAGACCTGAGCTGGTTTAGAGTTCAAACCAGTAACTCAAGTCTTCATATTATATATAATCATCACATTATTGTTCACAAGAATAATTCATTTATATTTATCTACACCTAACTACAATCATACACATTTAAGTCATTATGTGTGTATTGGTTGAACAGATGACTAGTATTACACATTTTGTGAACTTTTTCATACCTAGCCATGGTTAGTTCATTACGTCCCATGGCATGCCTTTACTAGAAAACCCCACATTAAATGCTTACTTTATCTATGAAATTGAGGATGTTACAGAGTCCATTTGACCAACTAGAGTGCGAGTCAACTGACTCAGTGTTGAGTCGATCGACTCATGATCTGCAATAGTCAAAAATTCATGAAAAGCCATCTCTTTGACTCCCAGTTGATCTAGAAACCCTAAAATTCCTATAAATAGAGGGGTATTCAAGGATTTTAGTAGATGCAACTAACATTGACAAATGTTATCCTATCAGTTGCAGTAACATGAGAGCCCAAACCAACTCTTACCTATAAAAGGGAGAGACAACTAGGGAGAATAAGTCAGCACTAACACATTGATACTAAAGGTACAAACTCTTTCATGTTGGCTCCAATAAGGTGAGACAACGGTTCCCAGGTGGTCTAAGTGGACTGCCATAGAGGTGTGTAGGTCGACACTAACATTTTAGGAGGACTATGTCATCTGTCATATGTGGTGTCAAACCAAGAGACTACCCCAATTGACGTCTTGGTGTTGTCTAATATAGAAGCACCATGTTACAGCAATTGTTGTTGGACTTGCTCCAGGGCCAAGTATATACCTCAAAAACCCTCTTTCCTAAATACATCATTGTTGGACCGGTCTGCTAGTTTGGGATACATGAAGAATTTTTTGTTTATGTTGCCTTATCTGTTGTCGAGTCTCCTACATAAGGGTCGAGCTCCTACCATCCTAGGCTCTAGGTTCTGCGGTGACCTTTCTGCTTCAAGGTACACATGGAGATGTGTTCTGGTACTTAATTAGATTTTAGGTATTTTTTGGAGGGATGGGAGCTTTTGACTCCCTTACATTGTTCTCTACAAAAGTTTTTCTTGTTGTTGTAGTCTAATAATTGGCACTAGTAGATCTTGACAAGGATGAAGTTTGTGTGATGAATATGGATGTCTCCATCCATGTCCTTTAAGTGCATGATGTCCCAATCATAGGTTTCTGGGATGATGTAGGGTCCCTCCCATTTAGGGTTGAACACTTCCATGGAATCAACATTCTAGATGGCACACAGAACCATATCTCTTTTCTAGAAATTTCATGGTCAAACTCGTTGAATGTTCAAGCTGTTCTTGCTTGGTAACATTGTGCATGATGCAAAGCTCTTGTTCTCCATTCTTTAAGGGTGTTGAGCCAGTAAATTTGGTCATGAAGAAATTTTTCCTCTGGAATATCTACCTCTCATAGTATGCAAAGTGAAGGGATTTAGATCTCAACTAGTAAGACTACTTCCATGCCATACACAAGGGAGTATTGTGTGGATCTTTTGGATATCCTAAAAGAAGTAAGGTGTCCATATAGGGCCATTGGGAGATGCTCATTCTAGTTTGAATGAGAGTTGATTGTCTTCTTCAGAATCTTTATCAAGTTGTTGTTGGCAACTTCTATGGATTCATTCATCTATGACCTACAAGATGAGGTTTGATTATGCTTGATGCCAAAAGAACTCACATACTCTTAAACGGTCTTGACTATGTGATTTGTATTGTTTTCAAATATGATCTCATGTGGTATCCTGTAATGGCTCATTTTGTTCTTGAGAAACTTGATGACATGTCGGGTTGATGCATTGGTGATGGACATTGCTTCTACCCATTTGGTAAAGTAATCAATTGTGGACAGAATGAAGCAATTCCAATTTGTCTACTTAGGATTTATTTTTATGATCATGTCAATTCCCCAAGATGAAAATGGCCAAGGCATGGCCATGTTTTATAGTTGATTTGCAGGTAAATGGATGTAGTCACCATTGATTTGTCAAGCTTGTCATTTGTGGGTATATTGGCAATGGTTTGTTTCCATAGTATTCCAATAGTACCCCAAGAGTTATATCTTCTAGGCTAGCCTGATTCCACTCATATGTGTGTCGCATGACCATGCATTTACCTCTTTCATGAGATTGTATGCTTTTATCTTCCTGAGACATCAGAGAAGAGTCTAGTTGTATGATATGTGATACAATTATTTTTCCCATAGGACATAGTGTGTGGCTTTTTGTGTAAGTGCCTACTTCTCTATCTAGGAGATTCATTCTAGGATGGTTTTGATTGAGATATATGCCTCGATGTCATGGAGACAAACCTCTTCTTATTTGCTTGGTGCATTGTCAATAACTATACAATAGGTGTGCTAAGACAGTGTTTGTGCCTCAAAAGAGAAGGTCTCCTTCTATGTTGATGTACGAAGAAAGGATTTTCTATACCATCAGAAATGTGTTTATTTCCTTTCTGAAGAAGTGAATGGAGATGTGCTCATGGTCTTGATCTAGAGAACACATATGTTCTTTATACAATACCAACTTTTAATGGTGTGTCTTCCAATTGTTCGGAACTTGAGAAATTACAAGAAGGTAGTCATTGTACACCTTTAAGTGTTGTTCCTCTTGTTGTCTGTAGCGCTAGATTCCTGACATTCAAGATTCATACTCTTACACATTGTTAGTTGTGTTGAACTCTAGTCATTTTTCAACTATTAGTTTTTCTCCATGGGGGTTCTAAAGGACAATGACTATTCTAGATCTTATTCAGTTTACTACTGCATTAAATGCTTTTTCTCCCCAAGGGAGACTTCATCTAGTAGGGTTCCCAAATTGAAACTCATAACAACATTCATGACACGCTAGTTTCCTCCTAGTTTGAGGAGTTTCTCCTGAAGGTCCTTGCTCCTTGGAGGAGCGAGTGGTCAGCAAGGAGGGATCCTTGGTTGGGTTTCCCCCTATTGCTTTTGGAGTTGAGTATGGATTGTGGTCCAGTTTTGGGTCATAGTCCATGACCATATATCTGGGCATCAAAAGAACATGATTGTCTAGTTTAAGGTCATACTCCAAGACCATAAATGTGACCTTTAAATGAGCTCGATGGTCTAGTTTTAGGTCATATTCCAAAACCTTAGATGGGGGCGGGCCCGACATTAACAAGTGATACCTCACTCAATGTGGACAAATTTCCCCACTCAACTACATTTTGAGGACATGATTCCAATTTCTGAGAAAGAGTGTTCATTCTTTCATAAGGATGTTTAGAAAAACAAACTCATATTTCTAAAGGTTCTCTTAGTGAATTGTTGAGTTCAGGACAATAGTTCCTTTTGAATAAGTTGTTTGATTTTGTAAGGGATTGTTGATATTTAAAAAGAATGTTTGATTTGATAGGATTGTTAATCTTTAAAAATATTTTTTGTTTATTGAAAGGATTGTCAATCTTTAAGAAGATTGTTGGATTTCTTAAAGGATTGTTAATATTCAAAAAATATTGTTTGATTGAAGATTATTAATCTTTAGAAAGATTTTTTATTTTTGAAAGGATTGTTAATCATTAGAAAGATTATTGTATTTTTTAAAGGATTTTAATCTTTAAAAAGATTGTTTGATTTTTATAATTGTTAATCATTTAAAAGGTTGTTTAATTTCTGAAAAGATTGATAATCTTTAAACTTATTGTGAATTTTGAGATTGTGAATTTTTACAAAGATTGTTGAAGTTTTGAAAGGATTGTTAATCTTTAAAAATATTGTTGGATTTGTAAATGGATTTTTTTTAACATTGTCGGATATGTAAAAGGATTGTTAATCTTTAAAAACATGGTTGGATTTGAGATTTTAATGTGTAAAAAGATTGTGGATCTTTGAAATTGTTAATCTTCAAAAAAATGCTTAATTTGGGATTGTTAATCTTTAAAAAGATCATTTTATTTGAGACTATTCATCTTTAAAAAAATTGTTTGAATCTATGCATTAAACAAGATTAACAATAATCTCAAACATTCTCAACAGCCAAAACAAGATACATGTATAAGAAGTGAATGACCTTCCTATTTTAGACCATGAGTTTAGACAGACATTACATCCTCACTCAATCCTCTACCACTTGTAGAAGGTTCTATCCAGAACCGTGATATCTAAAATCCACCTATAAAAGTCCCCATATCCACTGTATTTAGTGCCCCTTTCAAACCTCCTAAAGTTAGAGGATCGAACCTCCTCTCTCTATGCTTTTCACTCTATCTGTGATTAGAGTATCCTTCATATGACACCACCTACTCTATTAACCCCGTTAGGATGATAAAATGGTAATCGAATTGTGTTCCTAACTGTTTCTATTGCTCTATTATTATTTACTAAATTGATACATCTACTTCAACTTTTCTTATCTACTTAAGATTTGATCTTGTTCACTACTCACACCTTCTTATCATTCTCTAAAAAATAATATACATTGTTCTTAATCACATGTATGGAATGTTCACTTTGGGAGGTTTTGAGGTGATTAGGAACCCAATCTGCCCAAAAAATAGGACTGTTGGGGCAATGATGATGACGAAGCGAACATTTCCAGACTTAAAATCCCACCCACAAACTAAAATCATTTGTTACTATTGCTTTCATTTCATTTCTCTTATTTCAATCAACCTAAAACATCACTTATTCACAATGGTTTGGGGTTGGGACATACATCATCCTGAGCCATGAGCCTCTGTCTTGGGGATCCATGTAAAATGGTGCCCCCTACTTATTGTCATTGGGCAATTTTGGAAGTTTCCCCCTTTCCCTCCTATTTTTAAGGTTTTTCCTTTTCCCTTCTTTTTCTTGTTGTTTAGGGCTTCAAGTACTCTTCCCTTTTTAGAATTTTGATTTTGCTTCTCTTGCTTTTTCTTTTCCTTAATTATAAAAAAAATGAAACATAAAAATATATAACAACACAAAAAATCACAAAAGGATGAATGGAAAATGTGGAGCATGTGGGTTGGAAACAAGACCTTTTATTTCTTGAATAATAGTGTGATTGTTTCTTTATCTTCGTATGATTTACTTTCACTTTTTATGGGCCTACTTTAGAAAAATTTTAAAAATCTTTTCACTTCCACACTAAACTCCTACCAATCTATACATTAATGGGTATCAACCTCATGCTAGATCCTTGCAAGTGATATGGGGTGCTAGTAAAGGTATTGGCATAGCGTTAAGTTGGATGTTCAAAGGCCTTGAAAACACACTCCTCTTCCTAGCAGTCATGACTGATTACATCTGACATAATCATAAGGTGTATTTAGAGCAGTACCCATTTCTGTTGAACATAGGTCACCCCTTCGATGAGCTCCATTTTTCCATAGAAACGTTAAGGACCAAACAGTGCAGGTAATGTTTGAATGAGGATGTAAGGCGGATCTAAACTCATGGGCTGAAGGGGGGTTGTTTTAAACCTATGCGTGTATTTTGTGTTAATTTTTGAAAATTTTGAGATTGTTTCTAACCCCTTTGTGTGTAGATTAACAATCTTCTAAAAGTAAACAACCTTTTAAAATATTAATAATCTTTTCAATTCAAACAACCTTTTTAAAAATTAATATTCTTATTGGATGAACTAATATTTTCAGTGATTAACAATCTTTTCAAATCAAAGAATCTTTTGATAGACTAACAATATTTTTAAATAAATCAATATTTTATAAGATTA
Organism: Alisma plantago-aquatica; assembly: GCA_963693085.1. Lineage (NCBI taxonomy): Eukaryota > Viridiplantae > Streptophyta > Magnoliopsida > Alismatales > Alismataceae > Alisma > Alisma plantago-aquatica. The sequence continues at coordinate 658,499,690 of OY856411.1, forward strand.
ACAATCTTTCTAGATCAAACAATCCTTTAAAATTTTAATAATTGTTTCAAATCAAACAATTTTTTAACGATTAACAATACTTCTAAAGAGAAATAGTCTTTCCAAATTAAACAATCATTTCAATTATTAACAAACTTCTGAAATCAAAAAGTCTTTGTAAATATTATTGACCCTTTAAAAGTTAAATTATATTTTTCAAAACCCTATGAACAATCTCTAAAGGAGTAACCAACTTGCTTTTAAAAGTACCCTACTTAAAAATGATTTGGAGCCTGATGGTTCTTCAAATTTGAATGAAATGTCACTTCTGAATGTTAGGTCCACCTATCACCATGGTCCTTGACTATGACCTGATACAAGACCACCTAGTTCCTTTCACTCCCAAGCTATGACCTTAAACTGGACCATTTTGTGCATTTTGCTCACATATCAATGTTCGTGGACTACGAACCAAAACCAGACCACAAGATATGCCTAATTTTTTGATCTACTGGGAGATTCCAAGTTGAGGATCTCCTCTATTGGCCTCTCACTATTTCTAAGGGGCAATAACCCCCAAGAGAAACTCCTCAAACTACAAAGAAGATAAGTCATCATGGATGCTGCCAAAGGTTTATGTTTGGGCACCCGGCTAGAGGAGAGCTCCCTATGGAGGAAAGTGGTTAATCAAACACAATCATTGATCTATAAGGGACTACCTTAATCTTTATCAACCACCCAAACCCCCACATTCCCCCTTTTTTGGATAACCCTCTTGTGATAACTACCTAAGGAACATCATACCCCGCTAACACCATAGCACGTTATTTTGCCTCCATCTTTACTTTTTTCTTTCCCTCCATGGCATTGGCAAGTACATCTTGTGCTAAAGTTTGTTTTTGTCCACTCAGTCTAGGGCCATAAAACTATTACTTAAAATTAATATAATAACAATGAGGCTCTGACATGTATCTTTCTTCATGGGAAGATCACAAAGGACCCAGGAGTGTCTTTTTTAATTTCTCAGATGAAGGGGAAGTCCTCTTAACTTCTAGTTAGATATAATGCATGTGGAGGGACCCATACCTAGATACAGAACCTCTTCTCATTTCATATTATGTGCTAATTTTGAATATTTTTTCTCTAAATTTTAGGACATCATTAGGAAGATCAAGGAGCCCATACTTCACTCGGTCCCACAGACGATCTACCCAAATGGTTGTGAGCAACAACATGGACCAACAATCTAATAGTAGTGAAAAGGGGGATTTTGGAAGCAACAGGTAAAATAAGTCAGTTGGAGGGGGGAAATCACAAAGAAACCCCAATGATACATAAAGCTTTTTCCTCGTATAGAAGGCCCACACCAAAATACACTAGTACAACCAACCAATATTCCATTTATGCCTCCACCAAAAATTGGATACGTGGGAGGGTGGCATTACCTGGGGTTCATCAAATAAGGAGCCTCACACACCATCTTGTGAATTCCATTCTTTCCCTATGGCATGTGTGAGGCTCCACCAGCCTCATCTAGAGTCATTTCAACAAGGGCCAACCATTCATGAACATTAGGGCAGTCCCAGTAACACTAGAAGTAACAACACCCTTCTTGGTTCCTGAAGGTGAAGTCGAGGGGAAAAAAAGGAGGAAGAAGTTGCAGCCATAAAGGAAGACCATGATGAGGTTGAGAAGGTCAACACCATAGTGAAAGTTCAAGCACAAAACCTTAATGGGCAAGGATTGATAACATCAACTTTTATGAATATTTAATGACATATTTCCTATAGAAATTTATCTTAATATGCATATAATGATCATTATTTCATTTTGCACAAAATTTTAGAACTATTTTCTGATTAAATTACCTATGAAAATGCAGAATATCAACTCAAAGTCCATAAATCTCAAATGACAAGCTATCAAACTCTATGTTGATCACTATGCATGAAAAAAATATCTAGCAAAAGAGCAATTAACTCAATCGACCTCTAAATGCCAATAAAGGAAGTACACCCATAGGGCTCAATAGACAAACAATCGAGCTACTATACTAAGAAACATCATCAATTGACCTATAGGTCTATTGTTCACCAATTCAAGAATTATAGAATAGAGAATTATTCACCTCCAATTTGATTATTTCAATGAACTTAACCAAGTAAAAATCTAGACCAAGCATGAGCTTGAGAAAAACCAACTTTGATCAACTAAAGAAACACAATCGAGCTCTCAAGCTTGATAGTTAAATGGATGAGAAAATGAGCTATTCAATTGTTGCATCAAGGATACTTATTGACCTTCAAGTTGATAAAATCCAAAGAAACTTAATCAAGTATGAAGCAATGACCAAAAATCAATGAACTCAAAATCAACCTCTCAACAATAGGTTGATCAATCACCATCAGTAGAATAAAATTGTTATCGAGAGGAGCCCTATCGAGCTTCAAATCTTGATTGCCTTATGTTTAGGGTCAACGTCATGTAGAAAAATCATAGGTTTCATGTGGATGACTAGACTCTATAAATAGGACCCATTGGCATCATTTTCAAGACATCTTATCTTCTATGAAAAGGTTGAAACATTGTCATAGAGCACAGAACCAAGTCAAGGCTATTGAACTCACAAGAGAGATCGTTGTCCTAGACTTTTCCACTAACCACTTCCATCATCAAGAACGATCAAGTCCATATTGACTCAAGTACCACCAATAACTAAAGTAAAGATTATTGACCACTAAGGTCAGTTTGGAGAGATTGATCAACCTCTAAAGGACATCAAACTCTAAATTGGATTCAACCTAAAGGTGGGTAGATTGACCTCCTTGCTTGATCTACATGTGCATCTACCTCTTCCCTTCTCTCTCATTATTTCATTGTTTTTTCATAACCATGACTTGTTTAAGTAGTAATTTGATTATTTCTTGCACCATGGGTGGATAAACTCGTTGACTTGGGTTTGAAATAGCCATTGGGTCCTCCCAACCATGTAATATTTCCTTCTTCTATTTAATACATATATTGTTGCAGTTTTGTTTTGTACTCCTATTTAAATGCATCTCTTTTTTTAGTATCTACCTTCTTACGATGTTTGATTTGAACTATATTGGAAGAACAAGTTCAAGAATATCCAGAGTCTAGAATAGTGATGAGCCATGAGACTGGGTAGTTACTTTAGAAAAAAGCATATGTTTATTCATGATCCTTGGGTTACCATCTAACGAGAAAGGTACTTTTGGATAGAAATCCACCCAGATCTAGAGAGAATGAAGGTGTTAGATATATTTTGTGACTTCTTGCAAATTGTGTTAAGAACATATATAAATTTGTAGAGAAGTTTTTGCATGATTGAAGTTGGTTTGAATAGTGAAACCCAATCCATGTTCCCTTCATCATATCACAATTATCTTTGTTTCATTTGAGTTTTAACTTAGGTTTATTTCTTTGAGTAGATTAATTAGTTCCTTAACTAGAACACCAAATTTACCATTTTTATTTAACTAAGATAAGCTAAGGCTTTTAGTTATTATTTCGTTTTGTCTCCTTATCCTTTTGGTTGACCCTTATTACTACAATGAACTTTGTATTTAATAAAAGATGTCTCTCGAAGTTAGATATAAATTAAAGGTATGATACCTTCAACCATGTAATTGTATTTAGAGTTTAAACCATGTTCAACAGAGATCAAGGACTTGTCTACAACCTACATTCCTTTTATTCAGCACCACATTGCTAGTATAATCCTTATATGGGAGGAATGTATGGTTTTCTTTCACCGATAAACACAATGATGCCAGAAACTATCAAATTTCCACTGGTGGCTACTCATAAGGAAACATTGTTCTAGAGCCTGCCATTTCCGACCTTCTCCTACTCAAGATTCTACAAAATATCAAGAAACTAGAAGGAAAGAAGGATAGAGGGAAGATATTCAACAACTTTAGTCATTTTCTAGATGCAAAGCCACTAGACAACTTCGACATACCCAAGTTCCATGAGAACATCAAAAAGGGGGACCAATGGACCATGTCAAGTCATATTGCTCAGACACGGTAAAAGTGCAAGACAACAACAAGGTATTAATCCAATGCTTTGCATGGACCCTGACTAATCATTCTAAAGCATGGTACAACAAATAAGACATTACAACTATCACCACTTGAGTGAAGATGGCTGAGAAGTGTGTTGACCAATATTCTTAGAATCTAGACCAAATCCCCACCAAGGAAGAGTTGGATGCATTACAATAGTAGGCATAGGAAAGCTTCTCTGAGTTTGTTGGGCAATGGAGAGATATGGCCGCCAAACTAGTATTCAATCCCACAAATAAGGAGTCCATGGACATGGTGGTCAAAGAAGCCACAACGGCCCTCAAAGTCCTGTTATCTAATACCTTCCTAAATTAATACGATCAGGAGTCTGTATCTAGAATTCCATCAAAAGGGGTTCATAACAAAGTATGACTCTCTTTTTAGCCTAATTCCACCTCTACAATGACCAATCAAAAGTCCAAATGGAACAAAGGTCAATGAAGCATATTCAACAATGAGAGCCATGCTAATTCAAGTTCAAAATAGCAAGTGACAACAACCAACCATCCAAATATCACTAGTTTAGAATCTAGAAACTCAAGCAACTACATCAAAGGACCCAACATTTCTAAAGTCAGACAGCACCACCGCACTATCAGCCTCAATGCATGCATCTACAATAATCAATGGTCATTGAAAAACTTCTATGGGTACACACCATTGTCGTTCCAACCACCTATACTAGGTAGCAGAGGCAAGAACCCCTCTTGTGAAAAGTTACCCTACACCTCAAGAAGAGCCAACAACCTCAGCTACATCATTAGAAGAACCTTCTAAATAAAAAATGGAAGTTTATTCCATTAGGAGCTTCACTTAGCACCATCTTGTTGAATATCAAGCATCTATTGAAGTTTCTCGCCATCAGGGAGCCTCCCAACCCCTTGCCTAAGAGTTACAACACCAATGCCTTCTGTGACTTTCATTAGGCCAAGGGGTACAAGATGGATTCCCACATCACTTGATCGAATTCCATGAGGCCAATGCAGTCTCATTACTATCATATCATCACTAGAAGATCCAATACGTGGGATTATTTGCTTTGGATCAAGTCATCAAAAATTGGTCGCAAAGCACACAAATGTCGCTTCCATCTAGGAGAGAAACCAGTAATTCCAGTAAGCACCAAGAATCCCATAAGCATACGTGGATCTTGTTAGGGGAACAAAGGGTGAATGATTTGGGTTCCTAACGAGCATATCCTGAAAAAGGATCAACATACTATGGTTCCTCACCCTATGTTACTGGTAAAATCTACAATATCCAAGTCAACCACACCAGAGACATCCCAACATGTCATCCCGATTGAAGCCCCTTAAACCCTAGAAAAGGGCAATGTGAAGGAAAGTACATATGTAAGAGTCCCTAGTAGCACACTAGAAGAGGAGACAAGGATGGTCGGCATCCTGGAAATAAACATCAAGTAAGTACCTCCAACTCTAGAGTTTTATAGAGAAACCAATCTGGAAGGATAGAATATAAATCACTTTCTATAAGATCCTGAAAGGGGAGTTTCACTAGATAAAGTGATGCAAAGTTCCAAACCCACCGCCAAGCAGTTACGAACATGCTGGAAGAAGCTTATGTCATCAAAGTACGTCAGACCAAAAGCATTTTCTGCCACAATCGAGTAGATCACTACCCCACACTTGACCTCATTTTATGAAGACAATTTTCTCTCCATTACAACAAGCCCTTGCTAGTCATTTCCATCTACAAGGGTCTCGAAATCCCTTATTACTTCATTATAAATGGTGCATGTTGATGGGGCTCCGAATGTCGCACCAAATAAAAACCCTAAGAGAATAACCCTTATTTGTAACTAAAAGTTGTGCACAATTTTCCCCACTCTACACAAATGGAAGCCTTATTGAAGTATGTTTAAGGATCAAACCCAAAGGACAACCTTTTTAATTAGTTCTATATATTCATAAGTATTAGGAGTAATATTTATCCCTAAGAAAGTTGGTTGAATGATTACACTAAATTGATGATAATAAGAAACAATGATTAAGGAAGTAAGTAAATGATAATAAAAAGAAACGGGGAATGGGTTTTCACTCGCTAAAACCTACGTAATCATACTAGCAAGATCAACTATAAATAACAGTTTACTAAATAGAGGTTTATCTAATGCCCCCTCACGGGATAGATATCATTCCATGGATCAAACTCCCTCAGAACTGACCAATCTTGGCACCCAATTTCCTAATTCATCAGATAAGACTCCCTAACTATGGAAGACCAGTATTGACACGTTAGAAGATTGAAACCAAAAAACCTCACCATCCCTTTCTGAAATCTCATGGGGATAACAAGATCATTCAAAAGTTCTAATCATGTTTATAGCAACCTGCACGTCTATGATTATAACATAAATACAAAGCAAGTGATCAATTACAAAGGAAAGGAGATAAGCAGAACGATACTTCATTTAGGAATGGCATTGTTGAGTCTATACAAGATAGAATAAAATATGGGCTATTAAGGATAGGCCCCATTCCTCAACACAAATTTCTGTTCGCTCATGGTGAGAGACAAAAGAGTAAAGATAGATAGAACGGTGGAGGGGGCCATGACACCTGGTGTAGGAAGACCAGCCTCTCCACTATGGTTGCTGCCTCCTAACTCCTTGCTAGGGTTTTCACTATGCAACATGTGGCTTATAATAATTGATTAGAGACACTTAGAATGGACGACAAGGGTTCCCTTTTATATATGCTTACCTCACTTTTGAAATTGTGATGCTTGATACATGTGGTCGAAGGAAACTACTTGCATGGACCATACTTGGTCCACCTGGCGACTTGCATGGGTTGCTAAATATGGACCTCATATCTGATTCTCTAGGTGAACCCGTGTCGTTTGAACCAAGGTAGGCTAGATGCTTAGATTGCACGTCAAAACTAAAGAGTTAGGGAGACTTTAGGTAGAGAGTGGCTTGAGTCGGGAGATTGGTAGGGCCGCTCCACTGACTGCATGAGTTGAAGGTGGACATTGGATTACTTTTAGGGCCTTCCTTCCCTTGAGGTATGGCATGTTGAGGGCTTGATCATCCTTCTCGGAAATCAAGTGTATATTTGGTTGTTTCTGCATAAAAATTATATAAATTATGTTAAAGTCTAGATACGGGAAGATAATTGCATTTAAGTAATCTATGTCTAAAACTAAGGAATAAAAAACAACATCCCCTAAAAAGTGAGTAAAACTATATGCAAATTTGGGTAGAAATATACTCATAAAAATACCTCAAACTTAAACCTATGCTCATCCAGAGTAAAGAAAAATAAAAAGAGGGACAAACAATTGATACTAAGATCCATGCTTCCTCTCCATACCGAGTATACTTTGTACCCCCTTCTGCCAAACACAATCAAGCGACCCAGTCCTTTGAGGTCACATAGTAACACTTAGATATCCCTCAATTGGGGCTTGTCTCTCCACTTGCTAGACTTCAGAACCTGCAAAGAATTGATTTCATCTCAATAACACACTTGATTTGTCTGTGCAAGGTAGGAGGGAGCATAAGTCAGCTCTAATTGGCTATTTTTATGGAGATTTTTGATAGTCCCCTAGGTATAAAATTTGGAAGAAAGGGGAGAAAGAAGGCATGGCAAAAGAATGTTCCTTTATCTCTCCTTGATTTGACTTAAGAACTTATTGGGAAACATTATTTTATTTGACTCTCCTCTATTTGACTCCCGACCTCATTGGTTGTAGTTACATTGACCACATATTTTATTTGGGATCATTTGCCTCCTTTTTCTATTTATGCCATGCCTATAGAAGAAAAAATGAAGAGGAAATATTTCTTGAAGGGGATGCGACCCCAAACTTAAGGTTTGCCATACAATGGGTATATTTTTTTGTAAATGGTGAAGAGATACAAAATGATGGAAAAAGGTGGAAACAAAATGCTGAGTTGTGCTTCTTCATTTTATTATTATATTGGAATTAGAGCATCATATTAGATCAGTTATTTTAGTCAATGCAAGGTAGAGAAATGTTTACTAATTCTATTGCAACTCATATCAGGGGTGTGTGTGGCTTGGCCTTTCTAACTCTTTCTACTTATTATCATTTCCATTGGGAAAGAATGCTCAATTTTTTGTCCTTGGGGCTTAGATCTGTTCAAGAGATGTATGTTCTTTAAAATTTATTTTTTCATAGGTTAGCTAAAGAAAAAGGGGATATTTTCAACATTTATATACTTCTCATTTTTCATACAACTAAGTGGCTGACTAGGTACAATTCACACAAAATAGAACAACTATAAAGATGAAAGTCAATAGAAGAAGAAAAAATAAAATAACACTGGTAAAAGAAGATAATTGGGTGGATTTGAATCTTACCATCCACCACCCCCACCTCAAACTTAACCCTTTTCTTGTCTGGAATAAAGCTAAGTCATCATGGAGGGGAAGAAATAGTAGGGTCTGGACAAGTTTTCATGTAGTCGTGTCCCCAATATGTTGATTGTGGATCCAAGAACTAATGTTCAGTGACTACTTCATGTAAGCACATTGATTGGGCTGAGTAATATCCATCACGGGCATCCTATTGTTCATGAGAGTGTTGCATAAGATATATATGATTTAATTGGTGGACTTGTCATTGAAGTTCACTCTCTATGCACCATTGTGACATTAGCACTTGCTCTAGCAAAAGTTTTCACATAGAGGGGTTGCATTATGTATCAGAATTGTTGTGGTTGCACTTAGTATCTCTAGATTCAGTTCATAGACCCTTCTCATTGATGCTCGTTATTTATATGTCCTGATGATCTTTGTTAGGAGAGGTAGGTTCTTGGTTGGCCTAATAGAAGTGTTGGATCTATGATGGGAGATCTTCAAGTTGGTAGGTTATGTTTGTTGAGGCAAATTTTGCATGGGTGGGCAGATTCAGCTGAGATGATGCATTGTGAAAGATGACCTCATAAGTGTCTTGTTTGGGGCCTGGCTATATAACTTTCCCCGCAATAAAATAGGAGATATCAATCAGATATTGGGTCCCCTTTGATTGGAGGGCCTTTTGTCGTATGTCCAGGAATACCAGGGAGGGATTATTTCCAGTACCACCCCGTACTATTTGGATTTCCCAGTGATGTTGTAGGAGATCTATAGCTTGAGGTGCTTGATAAAAGTGCTCCCCCAACAAAAGGGGTGGTAATGAGAATGCATTAAAGGGCATAAAAGTCAGTTGTTATGATGAAACTCTGAGTGGAGTCACGCATATGATAGTGCAAGAGAGAATCCAATGGACATATCGGACCACTAGGCTATGTATCATGGATGCCTTCATTTTTACTGGCTCAAAACAAGATTTGCCAGTGATTTCTCCACGGAAAGTGTCTGCCTTGTAGTTTAGATGATTATGATGATGATCATGGTCATCACAGTAGGAAATCCACCTGTCCTCAGTTTCTCGACAGAATATAGTCAAAAGTAGATGGGAGCTAAGAGTATTGTTTTCACAAAAGAGTTGAAATGTGCAACTAAGCTTCCCATCTCGTTGCTTTGTTTCTTAAATGAGGCCAATAACTCCAACACTAATGTAGGTAAGACTGGACGGGTATGGTAAGCAAAGGAGTTAATCTTGCTCTGATGAAGGACATCGTTGAATGGTCCTTGGATTCCCAATGTCATTAAGATGACATTGTAGGTCCATTGTGCGAGACTTACTATGACCTTTGGATGATGGTGTGGCTGTTACAACCTTGATTTTTCTTATATGGTTGTAAATGCAATTTTTCCAAAGAAATGTACTTGTCTGTAAATTGTATGACTTATGATAAATATATGGGTTTCTTTTGCAACATTTTCCCTTGTGCATGTGATTTCATGGATCCTAATGTATTAGTGAGTCCAAGATGATAAAAGAGGAAGAAAAGTTGAAGGAAATTAATCAATGTATAAATAAGAAAGGAGATTGAAATAATGATGAAAAATAAAAGAAATATGTGGAAAGATGTATGATTGATCATCATGGATGATATTTCGAGTCCACATGGTTTCTAATGGTAAAAGGAAAATAAGAGAGTAAGACAAGGGAAATTTGAATAAAATATGCCTTATTAGCTGATAACTTGCATATGATGATAATTCTCTTTTACTTTCAAAGTAAGACTCCCAACTTGGTATGCAAGTAGATTAAGTCATTAATGAGCTTCCCTCAACATTTGAGATTAAAAGGAGCCATGGTTTGAGAGTTACGAATTTCGGGAGATTTCCTAAAGTGAGAAGGATATCCTCAAAGGTCACATTTATTTTCAAGCAATTAATCCTTTAATTTCTAGTTTTGTGGAAGAGGGTGGCATGACAGCCATTGGATCTGAGATCCAACAGTGGTTGTTTTGTCACCTACCTCTAGTCGGATTGGGAAATAGGGAGTTTTTCTTCTCTACTTTCCTCACAACTCAGGGCATGAGGGGATTTGGAAACGAGTCTTCTGTCTTTGGTAGGTCCTAGTGATCCCATCCATACTGGTATTTGTGACCTTTCGTGATGTGAATATGATTTACCCAAATCGGGAGAACCACTGAGACCATGCCCTATAAATAGAGGGCCACACATACCCTCTATGAAGACACAAAACATCTTGGTTTGTTCTGGGAGAGCTCAAGAACTCATGGGTGCATCCAATTGCTGTGAAGAACGTGATCTTCACCTTGGACCAGTAGCTCCTTATCATCAGAGAAGAGAAAGTCTGTACCGACATTCTAGATGAGCCTTGAAGCAATTGAAGTGTGCTTCGAGTCTGGGAGGCCAAGACAAAGGTGAAGTCGTCCTTACCTTGCACCTAAGAGAAGTGCAGCATGAAATCAACACTTTTATTGACTGTCAGCTCACGTGAGAAGGGGAGACGTGAGGTTGAAGACAACACCTAATGAAAAGACGCTCCTACCCTCGAGCGTACACTGAGAAGAAAAGAGTTTTATGGCAATTTGGCACCTATCTTTTGTTGTGCGGGTGAGTTGACTCATGGGTCTGGGTGTCTCTGTGGTGCGAGCGGGTTGGCTCATGCCTGACCTGTTGGCACGACTTAAATAAATCTAAACCAATTACGTGGGGACTCTTAATTGGTTGAAAATGACATTCTTGTAAAAATTGTAGGTAATGATAGGATGATCAGACTAAGGCAATATGATATATGATTTTTTATCAGAACAATGTGTAGAATCCATTAAAAATATAATGGAAGCTTGATTCTACTTGCAATACGAAATGTGTATAAAGTATCATCTTTAATGGTTTAATTAATGAAAAACCATAGGTTTTGATGGTAATTAAATCTAGTAATGTTCCTTGGATATTTTGAGCAAACACTAACATGTTGTTAATAAAAAGAAGATTTGGAATCCAAAAGATGATCTTTTTACATGATTTGCTTAATTTAGGGTTCCATGTACATAAAAGTACATTAATGGGACTAGAAACCCTAATTTTTATAATTATGAGTTTTAATGGTTTTTATTTCAAAAATCTATGTAAAGGACAAAGATATGATGATCGTAAGACAAATTGAGAATAAAGAACCCTTAATAGGGATAATTTGTTTAATTAGGGTTTTTATGAGTAGAAAAGTTGTTTTAGGGTTTGCTGACCTAAAAAGGATAAAGATTGAGAAATCGATCTAAGAAACCCTAATGAATCCTAATGAGACTTAGAAACCTTAGAAAGGTATCCCAAGTCAATAAAGAATTGTTTGGGATGTGATGGTAACAACTAGGTGTTATACATGCTTTCAGGATCAAGAGTTGCTTAATTTGGTTGCTTACCTTGCTTGATTGGACATCTAGTTGGATTTGGATACCTTAAATCTTTTGACTCATAATCAGGTATGTGGTTACGCTTATGACTAATTACTTTAATTTCACGATGATTCCTGAAGTTTTATCAGTTGCTTGAAATTAACTACTTGGTTGACTTTTATTTCATGCAACTATAAAGTGATTATGGCTATCACCATAAATATATGTGCATAACTAGCTCAGATCCTAGTCGTCCTCTGTAGCTTTGAGTAATTGTGAGAGACGGATAACCTAGTTATTGGTCTACACGTGGGGTAGGATCATGAGGTTACGTTGAGTTGATGGTTGGTCTACCTTTGGGTAGGATCATATGACTATACGACCCTATGTGTTGGTCTACCCTTGGGGTAGGATCATAAGGGGCTATTTGGGATATATCATATGAGAGAGGTAAGATCCATGTCCACTGCAGGGATGGCACAGAGGGAAGGATATGTTAGCATTGAGTAGTTATGTTTAATATGTAAAGTTTGATCTGTTAAGCAATAATTTGGTTGCATTATGTTGTTACAAATAGATGCAAGATATTGGTTCCCCCACATACCAGTATAATTCATCATATTGACTGTCATTTTGTTTGTCAGCGTTTTAGGTTTTTCAGAAAATGGATATTCCTTTAAAGTGTCATTGGATGAATAAAGCTAACTATAGAATTGGAGGATTGTAGATAGATATTTCTTATCAGGGTAAAGTCCATCAAATTCTATATTTTGCAAGGTATGTGAAAAGAAAAATGTTATCCTATTTTAAGATTAGAATTTATTAATTATTTTATATTATTTGCAAAACCATATGATCCGATTTTGGGATAACAGATCTAGCCACTTGTTATCCCTTAATTAAGGGTTACCGAGGGGTGGGGTCATTACATTTGGTATCAGAGCATGATTTTCCATATAATCTCTAATAATTAATAATTTTACAACGTATTTAGAGCCAAAGGGAGTTATTAGAGGATTTTCCAAAGATGGAGGTGTATAGAAAAGGATCACAATCCTGGGGCTGGCAAGATTTCCCTCTACCCCACTAGTCAGTTCATGAGGACTCCTAGAATCCGTGTGACTGCCTAGCCAAAATTTGAGGATTTGACTCAAAATAAGATACCTTTATGTCTTCTCATCTGTTTTTGTTCCTTCTTTACCTCTTATCTCTGGAAAAACTTTAAGTGCCTAGGGTTTTCTCTCTTTCCACCACCTCTTGTCTTTGGGAATTTAGGGTGTTAAGGATTAGGTAATCCTCCACCAAACAATAAAATGCATGTAAATAAGATGACACGGATGTAAGGTTAAAGCTTATATATCTTTCCAAGTGATAAATATGTGGTTAAAAGATTTTAATTTGTGCGAACCAGTATGGCATGTGTCAAACCTGTAGTTGTTCCCCATGATGCTACTGAGATCCCTTTGAGGGTAGGCCCCTCCCCAAGAGGAAGGGATCTTCTGAGAAGAGGAGGAGATACCATGGTGATGAGTCCTCAAGGAAGAGTAAGAGACATGATGAAGACTCAGGAGATGTCTTGAACCCTAAGACGGTTCCCTTCTACAACCCAGAGATGAATCGAGAGGAGGAACCAATGTCTGAAGACAAAGTCAAGCCTGAGGAGAACCTGACTGGTTGCCCAGGACCTATAGTAATAGTGCATACCACTGATGCCCTCTGGATGGAACAACAAAAGAAGCTAACTAAGGTCATTAGTGTCCTGGCCCTCAGGGATATAGCCAGAGATGGACATGGTGAACCACTTCCTATTCATCCCAGACATGGAGTCACCATTCTGGACTTTGTCAAGATGAACATTGAGAAGTTTTGGGGAGAGGATAAAACCATGGTGGTCAACAAAGAAGATACTTGCCTACTAGCGGTTGACAATGGTTTTTGCATGCTGGAGGTGTAACCGAACAAGAAGGTCCCATTTGCTTCTCTCCTCTTGTAAGGAGCAACAAAGATCTGGTAGGAGAACCACATCATGGGTCAAGATCTGAATGAGGACCCGATGGCCTGGACTAACTTCAGGACTATCTTCATAGATAGATTCATCCCAACCTCAGCTAAGAAGGAGACAGAAAGGGAGTTCACCAACCTAATCCAAGGCAACTTATTTGTCACAAACTTTGGTTGCAAGTTTTGCATCTTGGAGCAATTTAGGTACATGATGACTGTGGAAATACGGGTGGATCATTTTGTAGATCATCTACACCCTACCATCAAGCCTCATGTGATGTTAAGCAAACCAACGACCTTCACCGATGCCTACAACATCACCCTAGACATGGAGAAGATAGTGATGCCTAATCAGAACCCATCCAAATGATACTTGGGTTTCACTAAAGGCACCTCTGGCTCAAAGAATGGTCACAAGAAAGGACAGGGATGCAATCATGCCAAGGGAAATCATGGAGGTAAGGGAAAACCCTACAATGAGAACAACTGTCCCTGGTGTCGCATCTGCGGAAAATGGCATTCATGCGAGTGTCTTTACAAGAAGAAGGTGTGTTACCGTTGCCAACAAGAGGGATACTTCCAAGCCAATTGCCCTTTGCTAGACTCAAAAGGCCCAGGCCCTGTCGCAACCCAGCCTGTAGTAGCTCAACTTGTAGCCGCAGCCCCACCTCTTGGAGAGTGAAGACAAGCTTGATTTTTTTCTATCGATAATGAGGAGGCTCAACCAAATGCTAATCGATTGATAGAGGGTAATAACCCTTAGAGTTTTCTTTTGTGTTTTAAGATAAGAATGTAGTAGTCTGATGTATTGTGAAAAACAGCATACGCATTCTTGAAGTCATGGGACACAATGTAAAATCTCCTTTTGACTCTGGATCTACTGATACTTTCATTTTGAGGAATCTTGCAACTATGCTTTGTTTGGATATCAAGGATTTAGGATATATTTTAGATGTCACAACCCCAAGTGGTCGGATCTTTACATCCCTTTTGAAAACTCTAATGATACCTATTAAGTATCAAGATCATGAGTTCCCTACATATTTTATCCTCCTTGACATGAACGACTTTGATGTGATCATCAGTATGGATTGGTTGTATACCTATCGGGAAAATATCGATTGTAAGGAAAAGAAAATAATCATAAAAGATCAGGTCACCCACCGTTCACTATTAGAGGTAGGAAGGATGCTACCACTAGCCTATATGTGTCAGCCTTAAAGGCAGAACAAATGATAACCAAGGGTTGTCAAGCTTTCCTAGCAGTCATCACCGAGTCAGAGCCTAAGGTGCATCCCTTAGAGGAAATAGAGGTAGTCAGGGACTAAGAAGATGTGTTCCCAAATGATTTGACTGGGATTCCTCCTGAGAGAGAGGTAGACTTTCCGATAGAGCTAGTTCCTGAGACAAACCCTATTTTTAGAGCACCTTATAGGATGGCCCCTGTTGAGTTGCTCAAGTTGAAGACACAACTACAAGAACTACTAGACAAAGGTTTTATATGACCTAGCACATCACCATGGTGAGCGCCAATCCTCTTTGTAAAGAAGAAGGATGGGTCGCTTAGAATGTGCATAGACTACCAGATGATTAACCAGACTACCATTAAAAACAAATACCTTTACCTCGTATAGATGACATGTTTGACTAGCTGAAGTTAGCTCGAATCTTTTCAAAGATTGACCTAAGGTATGGGTACCACCAGTTCTGAGTCAAGAGTGAGGACACCCGAAAACCACATTTAAAACCCGTTATGGCCATTATGAGTTTGTGGTTATTCCTTTTGTGTTGTCCAATGCCCCGAGTGTGTTTATGAACCTCACAAATAGTGTGTTCCATCCTTTCCTTGACTCATTTTTCATAGTGTTCATAGATGACATCTTGGTTTATTCTGATGACTTAGAATAACACTATGACCACTTGGGTAGAGTCCTTGATATCTTGAGAAAGCAAAAGTTCTATAGGAAATTCTCAAAGTGTGAGTTTTGGATAGACTATGTCATGTTCCTTGGACATGGCATATTTGAAGGAACCATCTCAGTGAATCCAGCTAAAGTGTCAGTTGTCTAAGATTGGACAGCATCAAAGAACCCTTCAGAGATCTGTAGCTTTTTGGGATCGGCTGGATATTATCGACGCTTCATAAAATAATTCTCAAAGACTGCTTTGCCACTCACCAAGCTCACCCAGAAGGATGAGAGAAGTTTGTGTGGTCAGACTAATGTGAAGCTCGATTCCAAGAGTTGAAGGAGAAGTTGACCATGGCTCTGGTGTTGACTCTACCGTCTAGTAATGAGGGTTTTATGATCTTCACTGACACATCAAAGATGGGACTTGGATGTGTGCTAGAGAAAAATAGGCATGTTGTCGTGTATGCCTCCAGAAAGCTCAAACCCAATGAAGTGAACTATCTGACACATGATTTGGAGTTGACTGCAATTATACATGCCCTAAATATTTGGTGATACTATCTATATGGATCCACCTTTGAAATATTCACTGACAACACAAGATTGAAGTATCTCCTGACTCAAAGGGACCTAAATCTGAGACAGAGATGATGGATGGAATATATGAAAGACTATGATTTCACCATTGCCTATCACCCTATAAAGGAGAATGTTGTCGTAGATACCCTTAGTAGGATACAGTTTAGGTGTGCAGTTGCTTTGTCTAACCAATGGAGAAGACTGGAAGAGTTTTCTAGGCAGACTCCACATCCATTAGAAGACCAGATTCAAGTGGTTAATATCCATATTAAACCAGACATGTTGATCGAGTTGGTAGCTGACCAGTTAACCAGCCCAGAGCTTGATAAGATGAAAGGTTTGTTAGAGAAACCTCAGACCCATCACTCAGTAGGAGTGGATGGTGGAATTTTTTATAAGAGTCATATTTGGGTTCCTAAAGATTTTCCATTTAAGGATCATATCTTGCAAGAAGCTCATGGTTCTAAGTACACGGTACACCCTGGAACTACCAAAATGTTTAAGGATTTGCAACGGTACTTTTGGTGGCCTAGAATGAAAAGAGATATAGTGGCATATGTGGCCAGTTGTCTCACTTGCCAGATGATGAAGGTTGAACACCAGCGACCCAGTGGTTTGCTACAGTCAATTGATATTCCTGAGCGGAAATGGGAGCAAATCACAATGGACTTTGTGGTGGGTCTCCACAAGACCAAGAGAGGTTATGACGTGATATGGGTTGTGGTAGATCACCTTACCAAGTTAGTGCATTTCCTTGCCTTAAAGACCACTTCCAAAGTGACAGATCTAGTTTAACTTTACATCAGAGAGATTATATGACTGCATTGTGTTCCGAGTTTGATCATTTCGGATCGCGAACCGAAATTCACTTCCAAGTTGTGGAAGTAGGTAGAAGAGGAGCTCAATACTAGACTAAAGTTTAGTACAGTGTATCACCCCTAGACGGATGGATAGTCAAAGAGGACGATCCAAACTTTAGAGTATTTGTTGATATCTTGTGTGCTCGAATGGGGTGGATCATGGGAGAAATACCTACCCCTCACTCAGTTTGCTTACAATAACAACTACCAAGCCAGTATCGGGATGCCACCATATGAAGATCTCTATGGGAGGCTATGTCAGTCACCAATTCACTGGGATGATGTTGGTGAAAGGACCTTATTAAGGTCAGAAGAGCTATAGTTGTATGTTGATAAAGTCGCTTTGATCAAGAAAAGGCTGAAGAGAGCCCAGGATCGACAAAAGTCGTATGCTGATGCAAAGTAGATTGACTTGCATTTCACTGTGGGCGAACACATGTTTTTGAAAATTTGACCCCTCTGAGCTATAGCTAAGAATAGAAGAAAGTTGAGTCCCCGATACGTGGGTCCATTTGAAATTTTGGAACAGATTGGTGAAGTTGCTTATCGTTTGGCCTTACCCCCTCAGTATAGTATGATGCATGATGTTTTTCATGTGTCTAATCTGAAGCATATTGTGAAGGGCCTGAGCCATGTGCTGAGCACTAAACCTATTAAGCTCCAAGGGAGACTGACATATCCTGAGTCGCTTGTGAGGGTATTGGATACCAAGGTGAAAGAGCTTAGGAATAAAAAGATAGAGCTGGCAAAGGTTCTACGGAAGCACCATGGAGAGGATGAAGCTACATGGGAACTGAAGACAGACATGGAAAAGTCCTACCCTGATTTGTTTGTTTGATTGGTTGCATTTTGGGGGCAAAATTCCTATAAGGAGGGGAGGATGTCTCAACCTTGATTTTTAAATACAAATTTTCCAAAGAAATGTACTTGTCTATAAATTGTATGACTTATGATAAATATATGGGTTTCTTTTGCAACATTTTTCCCTTGTGCATGTGATTTCATGGATCTTAATGTATTAGTGAGTCCAAGATGATAAAAGAGGAAGAAAAGTTGAAGGAAAACAATAATGCATAAATATGGAAGGAAATTGAAATAATGATGAAAAATATAAGTAAGATATATGATTGATCATCATGGATGATATTTTGAGTCACATGTTTTCTAATGGTAAAAGGAATACAAATAAAGGAAAATAAGAGAGTAAGAGAGAGAAAATATGAATAAAATATGCCTTATTAGGTGATAACTTGCATATGATGAAAAGTCTCTTTTACTTTTGAATTAAGACTCCAAACTTAACATGAAAGTAGATTAAGTCTTTAATGAGTTTCCCTTAAAATTTGAGAATAAAAGGAGACATGGTTTGAGAGTTATGAATTTTGGGAGATTTCCTAAAGTGATAAGGATAACCTTAAATGTCACGTTTATTTTCAAGCAATTAATCTTTTAATTTCCAGTTTTATTTAAGCAAGTGGCACGACAACCTTTGGATCTGAGATCTAATGGTGGTTGTGTCGTCACCTACCTTGAGTCGGATTGGGAAAGAGGGAGTTTTTCTTCTCCACTATCCTTGTGACTCCGTGCATGAGGGGATTTGGAAACAAGTCCTCTATCTTTGGGAGGTCCTAGGGATCCCATCCATACAAGGATTTACGACCTTTCGTGGTGTGAATAGGATTCCCCCAAATCGAAAGAACCACTGAGACCCTACCTTATAAATAGAGAGCCACACACACCCTCTGCGAAGATGTAAGACATCTTGGTTTGTTCAGGGAGAGCTCAAGAACTTGTGGGTGCATCCAATTGCTGTGAAGAATGGGATCTTTGCCCCAGACCAGTAGCTCCTTCTCTCCAGAGAAGAGTGAGTCCATCCAAACATCTAGAGGAGCCACAAAGAAATTCAAGCGCACTTTGCATCCAGGAGGCCAAGATGCAGGTGAATCCATCCTTGCCTTATGCCCAAGAGAAGAGTAGCATGAAGTCAACACTTTGGTTGACTGTTGGCTCACATGAGAAGGGGAGACGTGAGGTTGAAGATGACGCCTAGTGAAAAGACGCTCCTGCCCTTGAGAATACGCTGAGAAGGTAAGGGTTTTATGGTAATTTTGCATCTATCTTTTGTTGCGCAGGCGAGTTGCCTCACAGATCCGAGTACCTACGTGGTGCGAGCCGGTTGGCTCAAGCCTGGCCTACTGGTGTGGCTGAAATAAATCTAAACCAAATACGTGGTGAATCTTGATTGGTTGAAAATGAGTTTTCTTGTAAAAATTGTAGCAAATGATAGGATGATAAGACTAAGTCATATGATATATGATTTTTGATCAAAAAAATACATAGAATCCATTAAAAATATAATGCAAGACTAATTCTGCTTGCAATGTAAAAAGTGTATAAAGTATCATCTTTAATGGTAGAATTAATGAAAAAACATGGGTTTTGATAATAATTAAATCTAGTAATGTTCCTTGGATATTTTGAGCAAATACTAACCTTTTATTAATAAAAGGAAGATTTGGAATCCAAAAGATGATCTTTTTACATGGTTTGCTTAATTTAGGGTTCCATGTACATAAAAGTACATTAATGGGACTAATTTTGATAATTATGATTTTTAATGGTTTTTATTTCTAAAATCTATGTCAAGGACAAAGATATGATGATCCTAAGATAAATTGAGAATAAAGAACCCTTAATAGGGATAATTTGTGTAATTAGGGTTTTTATGAGTAGAAAAGTTGTTTTAGGGTTTGCTGACCTAAAAAGGATAAAGATTGAGAAATTGATCTAAGAAACCCTAATGAATCCTAATGAGACTTAGAAACCTTAGAAAGGTATCCCAAGTCAATAAAGAGTTGTTTGATATGTGATGGTAACAACTAGGTGTTATACATGTTTTCAGGATCAAGGGTTGCTTGATTTGGTTGCTTACCTTACTTGATTGGACATCTAGTTGGATTTGGATACCTTGCTTCTTTTGACTCATAATCATGTATGTGGTTAAGATTATGACTAATAGCTCTAGTTTCATGGTAATTCTTGAAGTTTTATCAGTTGCTTGAAATTAACTGCTTGGCTGACTTTTATTTCATGCAACTATAAAGTGACTATGGCTATCACCATAAATATATGTGCATCACTAGCTCAGATCCTAGTCCTCCTCTATAGCTTTGAGTAGTTGTGAGAGATGGATAACCTATTTATTGGTCTACCCGTGGGGTAGCATCATTAGGTTACCTTGAGTTGATGTTTGGTCAACCTTTGGGTAGGATCATACGACTGTACCACCCTATGTGTTGGTATGCCCTTGGGGTAGGATCATAAGGGGCTATTTAGGATCTACCATATGAGAGAGGTAGGATCCATGTCCACTGTAGGGATGGAACATAGGCAAGGATATGTTAGGATTGAGTAGTTATGTTTAATATGTAAAGTTTAATCCTTCCATAAAAAGATTCTTCCACCATTAACAACTTGAAAAGAAAGATGCTTTGATATTATTTTCCTATTATCAAGCATCTTTTTCCAGAGCGAAGAAGAGTTTGTCTTCCCATTAACTGACTAGCTCAAATCTTCCTTAAGATACTTCTCATGTAACCATTTGACCAACAAGGAAATTTTATCATTGAAAATATCCCATAGGTTCTTAAGAAGACTATCATTGGACCAATCTCGAATAGGTCGGATGCCCAAACCACCTTCCTTCGTGGTTTTACACATGCCATTCCAGGAAATAGTATGAATATGCCTCTATCCATCTATATCATTCCTGATGACATCACTCATCAACCTTTCCAATTCATCAATGATAGATTTTCGTAAAGGAAACATTGCAGACAAAAAAGTGTGATAGTTTGATAAATTGGAGGTCACTAATTCAACCCTCCTAGTATAAGAGAATACACTAAATTTCTAAAAATTCAGCTCATCCTTTACCTTATTGATAATAGGAAAGCACATAGCTCTACTTAGACACCTAGTAAACAAGGGGTGCCCCAAATATCTAACCACCAAGTTTGAGGAGCCACTTTTTAAGATAGAAGCAAGGTTAGTAAGACCATAAGACATACTTAAGAAAACATCACTTTCACAGGGTTCAATTTTAGTCTCAACACTCCTTAAAGTCCTTTAGTAGTTTCTTAACTGATTCAACATTTTTTCCATCTGCCTTCGTGAAAAGAGTATATCATCAGCAAAAACA
This sequence comes from Alisma plantago-aquatica, assembly GCA_963693085.1. Taxonomy (NCBI): domain Eukaryota; kingdom Viridiplantae; phylum Streptophyta; class Magnoliopsida; order Alismatales; family Alismataceae; genus Alisma; species Alisma plantago-aquatica. Next base: position 658,521,058 of record OY856411.1, read on the forward strand.
ATGTGAGAATTCCCTATATTATCATAAGTAGATAAAGGGTCAATACTTTGCATCGATCTATCATCAAGGATAAAGCCTACATAGAAAACACAAAGAGTAAGTGATCTAATGGATCTCCATGTCTTACTCCATTGTCAGCTTGGATTGGATAGAAGGGGAACCATTGACTAGAATTTGAAAAAAAGAAGATCTGAAACATTCACTCAACCATATAACCTAGCATTCAGGGAACCCCATTCTCTCCATCACAAATATAATATAATCCCTCCTCACATAATCATATTCCTTATAGAGGTAGGCCTCAATACACATTCTCTGAACCTAGGGTATTAGGAAAATAACATAGAAGTTCTTTATAAAGAAGTGTAGCATCTCCAATTGATATACCTTGGACGAAAACTATATGATTCAAATTGATCATTTTCCCCATAACACTTTTTCGTCTATTCACAAATACTTTTGGGATAGCTTTATACATGATATTAGATAATAAAATGGACTTGAAATCCTTGATAGAGATATCTCTTGACATTTTTGGTATAAGAATAATGAAGGTTATATTACATTTCATCAACAACTTCCCATTATCAAAAAAATCAAAGTAGTTTTAACCACGTCAGACTTAATAATGTCCCTGCATTTTTTGAAAAATACAACATTAAACCCATTTTATCTAGGAGCCTTATTCTCATTTAGATTCATAAATAGGTTTGACTTCTTTAATAGTCACCCATTTCTTGATAGAGGTGATTTGTTTTAGACAACTTTGGTAGAATCCAAACATTTTTCAATTGCACATGATTGTTTGGGACCAAATTTAAAATATGTTGATAATGAGATACAAAGCTTTCATTAATAACTTCAAGATCATAAGTAATAGATCCATTGATGTTTAATCTATCATTCCCAAACCTTCTTATTTTATGATAAGCATAGAAGAATGATGATTTTCTATCTCCCTCTTCAACCACTGAATCCTACATTTTTGCTTCAGGAACATCTCTTCATCTTCCAAAGCTCCAATGGAATTTTTCCAGGCATCAGCATGCTTCAATTGAATATCTATATTAGTAGGAAATGCATCCACATCTCTATGTAACTCCATAGTTATAGCCTCAAATTCACGAGATATAGACTGAAAATTACCCACAACAATGTTATTCCATCTGAATAAATCAATTCTAAGATCATTTACTTTCATACATATCTATGCATAGGTTCCCCATTGTATTCCTGACTCATCTAACTATCCTTGACCACCTTCAGGAAACCTTTTTTATTGACCCAGGAGTTTATAAACTAAAAGGAGTATTTTTGTGCATCAAATTAATTAGATGTAGGACAATGATCCCCAACAAAAGTACTAACAACCTCACCCCAAGCATTAGGAAAAGAATCAACCAGGTCAATTATAGAAAGAGTACGCTCAATTTTGGAGAATGTACTATTCCTTTTATTAGTACTACTATCCCTAGAAAATGTAGGACCGTTAGTTGACATTTCAATAAGAATATTATCCAAGAAAGCTTTGTTAAAATCATTCATGATGTTCACAAATGGTGGATGCTTTCAATGTTTATCATTTTTGGGAAGGACATCATTAAACTCACCAAGTACAACCCCATGATCCACTAACTATGCTTTTAATAAAATTTAGATTCTCCCAAAGAATAACTATTATCATTATCATCATTCACCCCATAGGTTGTACTAATAGAGAAGACATAGTCACCTATAGTAATAGAGCAATGAAGCACTTGTTCAGAAGCAAAGATTTTAGAGATAAAAAGATCTTCATCCTTCTAAAAGAGCATAATATGTGTATAAGAATAAAACTCACTATTAGAAATAGAAAGAACATATTTCTAGACAGAGCTAATATCTTGATCCTTCACTTTGGACTCTAGGATGATAAAAATGCCAGTCGTGATCCTACAAATCTCTTCTCAAATATGTGAGAGTTTATTATGGGCCCCTCTCACATTCCAAGCAGCAATAGATAAATGTATATGCATTGGGGGGTGTTAGATCATGACCCACCCCTTTGGTGTAGTGAAACTCCATTTGTTACATTTTCAAGCAAGAAAAACTTGTTGTGTGAGATTTGGATATGTCTAACTGTGCCTAAACTCTTCATATAAACTCTTAGGGGAGATTTAGATTTCCTTCCCTGAACTTCCCACTGAATTTGATCAGGTGTGGAAGGACTAGAGATCACACCTTCTTTACCTTTACTTTGATCCTAATGTAAACGAAAAGCTATCCTCTCTATCCTTTCAAAAACCACAACTTTAGAATGAAAGATGATATCACATGTTGCATCCAACCCTTTAGATGACAAATCTTCTGAAGGAAGAATGATATCATTGATTTCATCGATAAACACATATGTACCTTTAGACAGCAGAACTTGAGCCCTTATCTTTGGAACCCAAACCTTCCTCCCCTTAATTTTAGAGGTTTTACTTTTACCTTCGGAACATAGAGACAATTCATGGCAAGAATTTCCATAGTGGATACATCAACTAGGATCCCACTCATACTCAAAGGTGATCATATCAATCTTACCATCCTCACTTTGAATTTGAACTTCTTTGGCAAAAATAAAACCAACCAAAATAAGAACATGTATCCTAACATATTCCAATCTAAGGAACTCCATGGTAAGTCTATCTGAATATATTGGTTTCCCTAAAAAGGAACCTATGTGATTGAACATCTTATGTCCCAGAGCTCCAAAGGGAGGTCAAAATGTCTGATCCACAAAGGGATCTCTGCAAGCTTCAGTTTCTCCAAAGGTTCACCACTCAGCCATTTCTTCATAATCAATGGTTTCATGGCTACAAACCATGGCTCGTCTTCCATAATCATTTGACATATCTTCTTCATTTAAGAACAAGCATAGGAGAAAAACATTTTCCTCTAGATCTTACTTTAGTCAAACCTTTGACATTTCATATCTTTGATAGATGTATTACCAATGTTGGCCAATGCGGCTTCAAGCCCACAATGTATCCTATTTCTATCCTGCTCCATATGGATATGTTTTCTCTGTGATAATCTTTAGGTACAAAATCTCCCTTCCACCACTTCTATATTGGTCATAATATTGAATAACTCCTAATAAACGTCAAACTAGTAATCTATGTCTCTCCTTCACTTTAATATCACCCCCTCATCTCCCTCTTCCTATGGTTGATTCATTTGACACCTAATACATGAATGTGACATATGTATGACATTTAATGGTTGTACCTTGGTTGTATGGCGACCTTGATCTTTTTTGTGCATCAACCTATCATATCCTTGAAATTGGTAGATCTATAATGCTTTGAGAGTCTAATGCCTAATGATCAACCCTTATACTATAGTGGTGTTTGTGGCTCTAATTCCACCAGTGGTGACCTAGTGTGACACATATGACTTGATTTGTGGTTCTTGTGCCTTAATGTTTATGTGGATCCTTTTCTCTCATCTTCCTATGTCAAATCAAGGAATCATTTATTTATTTTATATGTTGAATCTGGTGTACCACCCTAGTTTCATGTTGAACTGTAGCAAATGTTGATGTCTACGTGTATAATTGAAGTTTAGATACCCAATGTTGGTTGTTTGATGAATAGACTCTAGGGGACATCCACTAAATCATAATTAATTATTGGTCATCATTTCTTGATGAATCTTGACCGTGTTTATCGTATAATAAGTCCTTTGACCTTGAATTGTACCAAAGTGACATAAAATCTGGTAATGATCATATAAAGTAGATGGAACCTAGAGACGGCATGAAACTTGAAATACACCCTTATGATGGACTCTAAATCAGTAAAAGGTCACCAAAATGCACTAATAAGACATGTTGAACCTAACTGGTCTAAAAATCCTAAAATAGAAGTAGTTAGAGTTAATCATGAGAATCTAATATATGTATGTAATCTTGTGCTTAATCAGGTGTGGCTAATTGATAGATAAAGGATAAATTAGGTTATGAATCTCTAAACTCAAATACATGCTTTAATTATTATATGACTATGACTTTCTTGCTTGAACTGCGACATGTATGTATGCATGTTTACTTGCTCAAATATTTTCATGTAGTATTCTAGTATTGTACTCGATGTTTGTCTTGTTGCTTTTACAATATGAACATGTATATATCAAACAACATTATGAAAATATAATATGGGTTTTTCTCAATGAATTTGTTCATGGAGGTCCCTCACGTAGAAATATGTGTTGGTATAATTGGAGTAAAATGTCATTTCTACAATCTTTTTAAATTAAGAAAATCTTCTATATATATATATGTATCTTTCCTCCATGTACTGAACACATTGTGTGTTGACCCATTGGTTTCATGTATGTTTTAGGTTTAGAGATAACACAGGACTTGATGGCTTTGTGAGATATGTTCTGGTGTACTTGTTGTAAGATCCTATCTAGTATACAAGAGAAGACTTGTAAGAATTTTTCTCTTCAATATGTAACTGAAATCTTGTAATGATAGAATGTTGTTTGATAATACTTATTGAATCTTGGGATTATATTGGTGTTTTATCTTGTTTTGTGTATACTAATATTGTATGCTTCTGCATTTGTGCTTTTATAATACCTTGCTAGGGACAAATACCCAGGCCCACTGGCCTTTGGTTGTATAACCATTTGGAGTTTGGAATTATCAAAAAAATGGTTTCATGATAGGATACTAAAACAAGATCATCTCTGGCATTACCTCTCTCGCAATAGGGACACATGACATATGACGAAGATAATGATCACATCAAAAATCGCCAGCTTGACTTCCTCATTCTTAGAGAGATTAATAATGCAACAATGTGTCAAAGACAGATTCATGGGAGGATGCCTTGGAAGAGGGATCTTGTTTATCACCTGCTCCCCCATGGCTCAGAATCATAACATCTGAGATGTGCAGATGAGACAAAACCAAGCAGTCTTATTTATAGTCTTCAATAGGATAGAGTCACCTTCTATCGACAAGTGACTCTATTGTCCTTTTCCCTAGTAAAATGACACAATCTGCAATAGATGTCAACATCAATGATCAACACATGCACTGTCACACCCGCATCCCACGATTACCACTAATCATGAGATTAGGGCATAAGTTTGAGGATTATACTTAATACAAAACTCACTCCATTTTTTTTCTTTTCCTTTCTTTCATTTCAACTCTTTGTTGTCTCGCATCCAATCACATAAACAAACTTTACAAGAGAATTAAACTTTTATTACTCTAATATGATCTAAACATTAATGATACACATCCATACAATCATTTTATTTCTCACACTTCCATGTACATATGACATGACAATCAGATACATTCTCTTTTATCAAGGAAACAAAGATACAAAACATCATTCACAACTCTCTCGCATCTATACAAGGACCTAGAGTGACAAGGATCGACTAAACTTAACTAATCTCTTACTTAACTCATGTAGTAGATCAACTGTGATGCTTTGACCTTCTTCGAGTCCATGTGATTTCCCTAAAAAGTGTGAGTAGAGGGGTGAGCCTACTCGATCAGTGAATGAGTACTTTAAAGAAATAGTCTAAAGAACTGATACAATTACAAATATACTTTTGAGCAATTGATATCAATTATAATAGAAGTAAGATTTTAAGAGTCTAATCATTCACAATCATTAATATGACACAATATTCTAGACATCTACAAGAGTGAATCAATATATGAACATTATTGATTGATTATAAAGAGAACTAATAAATCAAAAACATACAAAGAATAATTGAATAACTATTCACACGTGTTTAACCTCTCATTCATCTTATTATGCCCTAAACCCACATGAGGTGTACCACAACGTGTGAAAGAATCGCAACAAGCTACGATCTCACTATATAAGGCTTAGAAGCATGCCCGGGTTCCTAAGCCTATCTCTTGAATAAGACCCCGTCTGCAGCGGGCCTCGACACGTCTGCCTCTCAGCGGCTAATGGGAGCAGTTAGATATCTCAGACTCCACCTCTCAACTTGGGTACTCGAGCAGTGAGTCAAATCCCTCAGGCTTATTGTGCATCAGTGGACCTACTGACCATTGATCACTCAACAAGTAACACAGGTACCACCAGCATCCCCGGTTGGTGTTGGGTAACACACAATTGTAAGGAGTCTGCCCTACTGGTCAAGACACCCAAACCCTACGGGTATGCTCTGGCTTACCGCGATCTGGACTACCTCCAGTCGGGAAACCATTTCCTCCTTACAGCGCAGGCCTCATCCTGTGAGGATTCTACAGTGTTCAGGGAATCTACATGTCTAATTCACTCTTTAAATTCACAATTCAATCATCACATCAACATATCTTTGTTCAACTTTATAAACCATTCATTCTATAAACCATCTGATAATATTTACCACAAATGAACTGTTAAGCATCACCACATCTCAAACTGAGAAACATTGATATCACAATACTTGTTTCACTGAACACCCTATTATTAGGGTTTCATTCACATCATTCACTAATCACATGACTCACATAAGGATTTAATACATCATAACATCATTGAATAAAGAATGCTCTCAGTATTTCACATATAATCCAATATATATGAAACTGTGTAATGAACTGAACTAGGGTTTCCACGCTCTTACTGATATATCAAGCAAACATTGATATCATTAGATGAAATGAAGGATCTTATCTGGCATATATGTAATATGCATATAAATAAAACAATCATTCGTAAGCAAGGAGATCCAACTAGACAAACTTCTTTATTCAATTATATAACAATTTCAGTCATAGTTGAATACCCTAAATTTCAGTTTACTCTTATAACCTCTACAAATACTTTGGGAATTATCATTTTCATGGTTTGTACCCATTTCTAATATGATTTCATCATTTGAAATTCATCACAGTAGATAAATAATCCATTTCATATCATCTTGCAAAAGCTAGATCAAAAAGACAACTTAGTGTTTGTACTAGCATATCAAGCAATGGAAGATTTTGGATGATTTAATTCATTTTTGTGCAATCTACTATTTAAAGGAAGTAATCACTCACCCTAAGGTGTGAAAAACCCTTAAAAACATCGCACATCTCTTAAACTCTCGAATCCATATCAGAACTTTAGCAAAATCTATAGTTTCTTCTTCCTTTCAACCCTAAATGGGGTCTGCTAAAGGTAGAAGAAGAAGGTCAGAGGTTAATCCAAACCTCAAATTCATTGGATCATGGATTCTGAGCAAGGAGAAATGAGGAGGAGGAGGAATTTATGGATAAAACTACTTACCAAGTTGAATCTATAGCAACCCTTTTGGGTTTCTGTCGTTCTTCACATTCTTCTCCAAATATCGCCCCAACAATTGCCTTTTAGGTTGTCCTCTCATTGAGAAAGGTCTCTGGATTGATATAGTATTGAATTGTGCTTCCAACGCACTTTGTTTTGTTTAAAACAGATAAGTATTGCTCGAGATATGTTCATTTTACGATTTGCTATTCTGGGCGGCGTCTGCCGCGGTCGCAGTGTTGACACAGTGTCATGGGTTGCAGTGTAGACCGCGGTCACAGTGTTGATGCAGTGTTTGTCGTGGTGTCGATGCAGTGTCGATCGCGGTGTCATCCGCGGTCGCAATGCTCTGTATATGTTTACTAAAAAGGGCATAACTCTCTCATTTTAACTCCGATTTGGTTCATTCTTTTTTTTGGATTCATAATTACATTCTTTATAATCTTACAATATCATTTTGAGAATATTCTCAAATGAAAAATTATTTATTAATTATTTCCTCCAATGTCATTAACTCTCTTCTTGCACACATGTATGGGTTAATGCTATATTACTCGAACTCAGATATTTATAGTATTCTTAAGTCATGATTATGTGTTTCCCAAATGATTATTTAAGGTTACCAAAGTTAAGACAAAGCACAACATAGAATATTACTAACAAGTGTATGCCAAGCATTAAGATTGTCTTAAAACTCTAGGATTATCAGTAAAGTTAGGAACGGGTTGTAACAATTATCCCTCTCTAATAAAAATTTCGTCTCAAAATTTCTAAAAGAGGAAAAGATACTTGTTAAACATCTCTGATTCTACTTTCCAAGTAACTTCTTCTATACATGATTCCTCTGAAAAACCTTTACTCGGGGTATCTCTCTCCTTTTAAGATTTCGAATACTACAGTCTAGAATTTTATTTTCAACATTGAGTCATTTGTTCCTCTTCAAATCACAACTTTTAAAAGATGTAAAATATGTGAAACATAATTCTCATCACATGGTACTATTCACTTGCCATTCATGAGACCACACTAGTCATCATACTATCACAATATATAAATCCTTTTCACAATATCAGATGGTATCAACCCTTATCAACACAAGAGGATTACACATCATCTAGGGCTCAACCATGCCCAAAGGTCATTAAGACCATCATACTATTCCCTGTAAGATCATCATTATTTTTGCATGCCTTATAACAAGGCTCAACAACATCACTTATATATAATAAACTAGATCAACACAATATTGCATTAATGAGCTAGGATATATTCGTAAACAATCATAGTAGGGTTATATTAACATTAAGAACATTCCTTTATTACATCAACATGTAAGGAATCTAGATATGATTAACCCTTATCATTTTCATAGTGCACATGTTTAGTATAAGAAAGTATCAACCCTATGGCTATGATAGCCACCAATTAACACATTACTGTTATGATAATATTGTGATGTGACTTTACTCCCTTAATTCGAAATTCAAACTTTGGATCTCACAAGTTTTAATAAAATCTTCCTTATCTTATCAACTAAATTTTCTTTCTCTTACTTTTCCATTCAGATAGATTACATTCTCAATTTACCCTGCTAGGGTTTCATCATCATATTGTGTGTCATTATTACATTCACTAGATGTATCTACCATGGTGGTTAAGCATCATATATGATTCATTTTCTTATCACTTCATTCCCACATTTCTTTCATTAAGTAATATATGAAAAAGAAGATGATTCTGAGACTTAGAATTCCTATCTTCAAACATTCCCTTAATACATTTCTTGTATGTAGGTTTAATTAGTTATCAACAAGTATACTTGACAAATTAGCACTTGCTTGAATCTTCTAACCACTTTCTTTTATAATCTATATTACTCCATCATGTTTCAAACCCTTCCTTACTTTCTATAATCCTCTTACCATATACTACTCTTCCACATGTCATCTTTAACTTCTAATTTTCTCTTATGGATCATATTGCTTATTCATGTGTATGATCATGTATACCATGTTGCACATATTTCTTTTTATCCTTCTACTAATGTGAAATTGAAATTCTAAATCAATGATCCCTCTACTTGTTTCACCTCATGTTTAATACATTACATATCCTTCATTTTAAATCAAAGGGCTCATGCATGGTTCAAACTTAGTTTCTCTTTCAATCAAGGTTTTCCTTCCTGAATATAGTCTACCTTTGTATGACTTATTCATTTGTTAAGCTACACTTTTGTTCTTCTTTTAGAAACTAGTTTGTTGTTCTATAGAGACTTGGAATATAGAGGTAGTAAGGATGAATGTATTAAACTTCATAATAAAGGTATACATTCCATGCTCGCAATCATATCATATAACCCTGATTCCTTAATCAAACTCATCACTTCCAATATTTCTCTTTCATTCAACTAAGTTTCTTGTTCTAGTCTTATGATTTACATGTTCATCTAATTCTCTTTACTTTAACTCTTCTAAAGACTCTTTACTTCTATGTGCTTATCATATACTTAACTCTTTTCTTCTATTTTCCCTTTACTTAGGGGTACATAAAAGCATTGTACTCGATTACATGATCCATTCCTCATGATTGATTCTTACTATCTTGGACCTTACATACTTTTCTCATATCTTTTCCATATTTCATACTTATAGTTAATATGATACTAATCATTAAACTTAATCTGAACCTTATGTCGTGTTCCTTTATTCTCAATTAAGGGTTTCTCATATGAGTCCCCAAAGTTGGATCTCAAATATCAGTTCCAACTTATTCTTAGCTATTCTAATATTTCCCATATGATTCAACATCTTAGACTATGATGTGGGTCTAATTTATCTAGAGTCTACTCTTATTATATTTTCAATAGGAGTCATTAGATACCAGTAACACACCCTTCCAGCCAAACCAAGAAAAACCTGCAGTCATGAAGCCAGTAGCTACTCAAGATTAACCAACTCCTATTAATCTCAAACATTTGGAAAGAATATCCACTTTGGGAAAACTCATTTAAACATAACTTTTGGTCTACTTGATACAAAGAATAACTGAATCAACTTCATGATACACAAAAATTTAAAAGAACCATACATATTCTACAAACTGATAATATGAATTTATATATATAAGAGCATTTCTATTGATCTCCAATCAAATAAGCAATATAAAATAAGAGTTGTATCACATTCTATGTTTAATCTCTTACTCCTTCAATACTTTTCGGTCTCCTAACCCTAAGATTTCTAGGGTTTCTCTCTAGCCCATCCTTCCACTGCATGCCTATCCTTGGCATCCAGAGAAGAATAGACTGAGTATCTTGATGTTTACCAATCTAAGTATTCAGATACCGGGCCAGGGTATCCAAATACCCAGACTTCCCAGAGCTATAGACACATCTCCTCTTATCTGCCACACTTATAACTCTGACTTTCTATCCTAATGGTCCCTGACAACTCATCCTAAGCTCTAATACCAAAGCTTGTCACACCTGCAACCCACGATTACCACTAATCATGATATTAGGGAATAAGTTTGAGGATTATACTTAATACAAAACTCACTCCCAATTTTTTTCCTTTCTTTCATTTCAACTCTTTGTTTTCTCACATACAATCACATAAACAAACTTTACAAGAGAATTAAACTTTTATTACTCTAATATGATCTCAACATTAATGATACACATCCATACAATCATTTTGTTTCTCACACTTCCATGTACATATGACATGAAAATCAGATACATTCTCTCTTATCAAGGAAACAAAGATACAAAACATCATATACAACTCTCTCACATCTATACAAGGACCTAGAGGGATAGGGACCGACTAAACTTAACTAATATCATACTTAACTCATGTGGTAGATCTACTGTGATGCTTTGACCTTCTTCAAGTCCATGTAATTTCCCTAAAAATTGTGAGTAGAGGGGTGAGCCTAGTCGCTCAGTGAATGAGTACTTCAAAGAAAAAGTCTAAAGTACTGATATAATTACAAATATACTTTTGAGAAACTGATAACAATTATAATAGCAGTAAGCTTTTAAGAGTCTAATCATTCACAATCATTAATATGACACAATACTCTAGACATCTACAAGAGTGAATCAATATATTAACATGCTTGATTGATTATAAAGAGAACTAACAAATCAAAAACATACTAAGAATAATTAAATAATTGTGCACACTTGTTTAACCTCTCATTCATCTTATTATGCCCTAAACCCACATGAGGTGTAACACAACATGTGAAAGAATTGTAGCAAGCTATGATCTCACTGTACAAGGCTTAGAAGCATGCCCGGGTTCCTAAGACTATCTCTTGAGTAAGACCCCGTCTGTAGTGGGCCTCGGCACGTCTGCCTCTTGGCGGCTAATGGGAGCGGCCAGATATCTCAGACTCCGCCTCTCAACCTGGGTACTCAAGCGGTGAGTCAAATCGCTCAGGTTTATTGTGCATCAGTGGACCTACTGACTAGTGATCACTCAACAAGTAACACAAGTACCACCGACATCCCCAGTTGGTGTTGGGTATCACACAATTGTAAGGAGTCTGCCCTACTAGTCAAGACCCCCGCACCCTACTGGTGTGCTTCGGCTTACCTCGATTTGGACTACCTCCTATCGGGAAAGCATTTCCTCTTCATAGAGAAGGCCTCATCCTGTGAGGATTCTATAGTGTTTAGGGCATCTACATGTCTAATTCACTCTTTAAATTCACAATTCCATCATCACATCAACATATCTTTGTTCAACTTTGTAAACCATTCATTTCATAAACCATCTGATAACATTTACCATAACTGAACTATTAAGCATCACCACATCTCAAACTGAGAAACATTGATATCACAATATTTGTTTCACTGAACACCCTATTATTAGGGTTTCATTCACCTCATTCACTAATCACATGACTCATATAAGGATTTAATACATCATAACATCATTGAATAAAGATTTCTCTCAGCAGTTCACATATAATCGAATATATATATGAAATCGTGTAATGAACTAAACTAGGGTTTCCACACTCTTACTGATATATCAAGCAAACATTGATATCATTAGATGAAATGCAAGATCTTATCTGGTATATATGTAATATGTATACAAATAAAATAATCATTCGTAAGCAGTGAGATTCAACTAGACAAACTTCTTTATTCAATTATACAACAATTTCAGTCATAGTTGATTACCCTAAATTTTAGTTTATTCTTATAACCTCTACAAATACTTTAATAATTATCATTTACATGGATTGTACCCATTTCTAATATGATTTCATCATCTGAAATTCATCACAACAGATAAATAATCCATTTCATATCATCTTGCAAAAGCTAGATCAAAAAGACAACTTAGTGTTTGTACTCGCATACCAAGCAATTGAAGATTTTGGATGATTTAATTCATTTTCATGTAATATACTATTTAAATGAAGTACTCACTCACCCTAAGGTGTGAAAACATCTTAAAAACGCAGCACATCTATGAAACTCTCGAATCCATATCAGAACTTTAGCAAAATTTGTGGTCTCTTCTTCCGTTCAACCCTAAATGGGGTCTGCTGAAGGTAGAAGATTAAGGTTAGAGGTTAGTCCAAACCTCACATTCATTGGATCAGGGATTCCGAGCATGGAGAAATGAGGAGGAAGAAGAATCGATGGATAAAACTACTTACCAAGTCGAATCTATAGCAACCCTTTTGAGTTTCCTCTATTCTTCATATTCTTCCCCAAAAATTGCCCAAGAAATTGCCTTCTAGGTCACCCTTTCATTGAGCAAGGTGTCTGGGATGATAGAGGATTGAATCTTGGTTCCAACACACTTCATTTTGTTGAAAACAGATAAGTATTGTTCGAGATATGTTTGTTTTACGATTTGTTGTCTTGGGCGGCGGCGGCTGCAGTCACAGTGTCGACGCAGCGTTGCAGGTCGTGGTGTAGACCGCGGTCACGGTGTCGATGTAGAGTCAATCGCAGTGTTTATGCATCATCGTGGGTTGAAGTGTAGACCGCGGTCATGGTGTCGACACGGCGTCGGTCGCGGTGTCAGCCGCGATCGCGGTGCTCTGTATATGTTTACTAAAAAGGGCATAACTCTCTCATTTTAACTTCGATTCAGTTAATTATTTTTTTGTTAGATTCATAATTAAATTCCCTACAATCTTTAGTATCATTTTTATAATATTCTAAAATGAAAAATCATTTATTAATTATTTCCTCCAATGTCATTAACTCTCTTCTTACACACATGTATGGGTTAATGCTATATTTCTCCAACTCGGATCTTTATAGTATGCTTAAGTCATGATTATGAGTTGCCCAGACAAGTATGTAAGTTTACCAAAGTTAAGACAAAGAACAACATAGAATATTACTAACAAAAGTATGCCAAGGATTAAGACTATCTTGAAACTCTAGGATTACCAGTAAAGTTAGGAACGGGTTGTACCATACACGGTTCCCAAGATCGCATGAATTTGCATCCCGCAGACCCATAGATTGTCTCAATCTACCACCCCAAGATTGCACACAAATCAAGAAAATCCTTGAGGCCCACAAAACATATTTGGAAGTCTAATATCTCATAATACAATTCTAAATCAAATGTCAAACAACATCAAAATCCAATGTAATATAACTTAGACTTATATATCAAAAATGAAAAAGGGTATTACGAATACAAACACAAAAGATACATACCATTTGTAGAATAAGAAGATACAAAATGATGGAAAATGGGGAAAATGTTAAATACATATACTACTTCCTCAACTTATCTTTTAGCCACATCGATGAGTATTTGGCCAAAGGCCAATGATCAGTGAAAGAAGATCTTGAGGATCGTTGCTCACCGCTCGTGTGACAACAAATAGCACTAGTGGACCTCCTATGAGTTGGAGTGGAGCTTCTAGATAAGACCTCCATGACCAAAAGAAGCATCTAGATAAAGAAAGGAACCTTCTCCAACACCTTCTAACAACGGATCTATAGTCTGAAATGGGACATCTGAAGGAAATTCATCCATACCCCTCAAAAGTGTTGAATATGTCCATATCCTGGTCAGATGCTCAAGTCGAGGAGTCTACCTACTAAATTTTCTAGGAAAGATGAAGTCAAACCAAATTCACCTAGAAAATTACACAAACGTTTGACATCAAAGACTTGATGTGACCAAACCCAGGAAAATAGTCAAAGCCACAAGAAACAATTGGAGAAGAAGGTTGATTCTCGGGAGGAGGAGCTTTTACATAACAAGGAAGATGAAAAAACACAAATACTTAATCGTGCAACTCATCGATAGAATCATAATCAACCACCTTCTAAATATGCATGCCAATACAATGTAGACAATGAAGATAAATCATATTTAATACACTTACCCACTATAGGATGCAAATGTGAGTGTATGCTTCTCTAGAAAGAAGTATTAATTTACTATGTGCATAGTACCACTCAAGGTACTCACCATGTGTCATTTGAATCAATAGAAGCTCTAGAGCAACCTGATGGATCCCAAGACTAGGAGGGACCAATGCAAGCATTCGTTCAAATGGAATGTGCTAGCCACAAGCCCACTGATAAGAAGCACATTCTCCCATGAGCAAGACACTCCAGAAGGGTGACTCAAATTGGATTAGACAAGAATCTAGAGACAATGCCTCAAAATAGGATACACAGAGGTAGAAGAAATTCCCCACTACAACCTAGAGAAGATCATGAATCATACCTCAAAAATAAAAATAAATTAGAGTACAAACACAATATAATACAATGCTAAAGGACTATGCATACCTCAGCTAAGGTTGTCATCTCCATTTATCCTCTCATTTCTTATATTGCGCCCTACTACTAAATTTGACCCAGTGACGATGGGTGGAATGGGTAGAATTCAAGTAACCCTTTGGACTTCTCAAAGTGACATATTGTTGAAGCTGGAAGTGTTCATAGCTCCATAGTTGCAAAATAAAGATCAAAAAAATCATCCATTGTGTATCTTTCAAAATATAAATACAACGGGTAGAGATGTAATGCTAATAAACCAAAAAAAAACCACTATAGACCTTTGTTGGACAGACCATTTACCTTGTAGAGAAGTCACCCACAAGACACCTTATCAAGCTTGTCATCAAGTGGGCATACATGTTGGTATGTATGCCCAAAGAGCCAATCACGTGATGATTGTAATGGCATAAATGTTAATGATTTGATTATTAATAAAAGTCAAGCTTCCAATTTATTATGTTTAATTCTATTATGAGATAATGTTTTAAGATTATAAATGTCTAGAGAATAATATTACTGAATGATGTATGCCTTCAAGTATGTGACTTGGAAGAATGAGATCATACAGATGTTAAGAGTACATATTCATTTTATCATTATGTCCCTGACCGGTTATTATTGTGGAAGGTTGATACAAGGTTGATAGACAAAAATAACACATAAGATTAGAGTGTGAGTTGTTTGATGACAAAATTTCATTACTCATGATATGTCAATATCAATCACTCACACAAATACATGTTAGAAATAGTGTATCAGACAGACCCTCCGTGAGACTGACACATGGAAACCATCATCATGGAAGTCATAGTCAGCTCGCACAGTGATGGTAGTGGTTGCGGTTCTTAGACATGAAATCATTTCACTCATCACATGTCGTTGGGTACACTTTGACATCATCAGATGCTATCCTAAAATATGGGTTGTTATAACGATGATGATTGGGTGACTTTGACGCATGGGGATAAATTGTAAATGATAGAAATGGGATTTTTCCCTCCTATAGGATTTTGATGTTTTAGGCCTCTTCATTAGTGATACTAAGAAATGCATGGCCATTCACATGTGAGTCAATATGTGATATTGAGCTTACATATATCTCAGACAATCTACTTCTAGTTCAGGAAACAAGATTGGATGATAAAGAGGGTGACTACTCCATGCCTCGAGTTCAATCTAGACATCAGTGAGAATGGAACTATACAAGCATTGCAACACCATAAATAGATTATAGGTTGAAGTTGTTCCCCAACTTTCCATTTACTTAGGTAGCATTGGTGTGCGACTAGGCACCACTCATTGCTTGTGATGTCATAAGTTTTTATGGACATTCACTGCCAATGTAAAATGGGACCTATAGGGTCACAGACATAGGTCTCTACCTAGAAGAGGAGTTTAATCTTGAATGACGATTGAATTAAGTACTAAAGTGTTTAGGTATTTGATTCACACACCATATAGGCTGACAACACTACAAAACACCCATCTCGAGTGTTGATACATCCATCTGGAGTGCCAGATGTCCGTCTCAGGTGTTGAGACAGGCGTCTGGGGAGTCGGGCCTAATTTGCGTTGAAATTGGCTAAATATGAACTGACCCAACCGAATCGATCGGCTTGGGTCACCAGACAACCGTCTCGGTGACTGAGACATCCATCTCATATGGGTGGGATGGTTCGGTTTGTCTGAAGCAAGGTTCTAGATATTTCCAAGTTTGTTTGGATTGCACATTACATATTGTGTAAGGAATTAATATGTGATATTAACTGGAATTGAAAGTGCCAATTACATATGTGATTGGGAAATTACAAACCACCATATCGTAGTACGATATGATCATCTCATAGTACGAGATGACTATCTCGCATGTTAGACGACCATATAGTGTGCTAAACGGCCATTTTAGTGGTTGTAGGTTGCGGAAATTTGAGATCTTCTTGTCCCTGCCACTCCCGCATCATCTGCGAACCTAGACCCAAATCCCACTTATAAATAGAGGGGTATTGGGGGCTTCTTAGAGCACAACACAGACAAGTGAGAATCAATTTCTCTGACAAACTTTGTCCTCTCTGGTTATGGTAACCACAAGAGCCCAAGCAAGTTCTACCTGACTAGGGAGGAACAGTAAGGGAGATACCAATTGAGATCATTGTTGTGGGAGAGAAAGCTGGTCACTAGTACACAAACGGGAGGGACAACTCCTTCCTGGCTGTTTGAGCAAGACGATGAGAGTTTTAGGTCGTCTGCGTGGACTTCTCTAGAGGAGGACAATGTCAACCAAAAGTCATTGACAAGAGGAGTTGTTGAACAAGATGAGGTTTGTATTTGTAGTCTGTGGTGCAGACCAGGAGGCGCAGTAGTCCGATGAGTCCCAGTGCAACTAGGATTTAGAGTTGTGCATCTACAATGACGAGGATTGTCATTAGACTTTCTCCAGGACCAGGTATATCCTCAAAACCATCCTTTCTATCTTATAGTAATTGACATGATATGTCGGTGATGGGAATATGGTAGATCAAAAATTTTATTTCCGATGCCTACTTTGTAGCCATATTTCCCAATAGTGATATCAAAGCCAACATCAATTTACTATATTATGGGATATTTGATATGATCGGATTTTGGTTTTGTTGTTCTATTATTTCATGTGATGCAAATAATATCTTGTCAAATCTAATGCCACAATAATCCCAAAATAATATATATATGATAAATATATATATATATATGAAATTTACACGTGTTGCCCTAAAAGAAATTTTGATGGTGGATGTGTAGCATGGTTATGGCATATAACCCCTATAGTCTATGCATAGTTTTGTGGTTGGTTTATCCATTTATCTCATTTTGTGTATTGATCCTCAAAATTCTAAATGTAAAGTTAATTCTTTCATACCCTTTCTCCCCTGGAATATAACTTGAGGTTTCTCAATAATCATGTAAAAGTAGGATAGTTTAGTTTCCTATAATGATGAAGATTGAGACGT
Organism: Alisma plantago-aquatica; assembly: GCA_963693085.1. NCBI lineage: Eukaryota > Viridiplantae > Streptophyta > Magnoliopsida > Alismatales > Alismataceae > Alisma > Alisma plantago-aquatica. Next base: position 658,539,126 of record OY856411.1, read on the forward strand.
CCTGAAGATGAGATGACTGACTGAAGGACTATGGAGGACATGTTGGACAAACCAAATCGATCGGCTAGTAGACCCAACTGATTCGTTGGTGGACCTAGTAGATAGTGGACAGATGGAACCAGACGACCAGTAAAATGACCTTACAATCATCCAGGAGGTGAGCAGATTGGTTTGAGGGTTGAACCCATCAACCCAGAATGGTAACCATGAATCTTCATCAACAACATGTTTCTGCATGTGATGTAGACCTAGATGATATAATTATTGTGGATCCAATGAATTACATTAGGCTGGCCATAACCATCACTTTCGTTTATTGCATGTTTTTCGTTGTGGGATATAGCATGTATATGATACATACTATATATGTGGTGCTTGGATAAAGTATATGTATTTGTACAAACTCCCTCAATTAAAATATTAAGTCTTAGATGCTTTCTAAAATTGAAACACATGAAAAGCTTGATCAACCAAGTGTAGGTGATACCAAAGTATGGTACACCTTCTATCGCATGGAAGTGTGATGGTAAGGAGGTAGGTGTAGCAAAAGCGGGGTACATTGTTATTGTGTTGGATTTTGGGTCAGGCTTAATTGGTGATTCTTAGAGCGTCTAAGCCCAGAAGCATGCAGATGATTATGGCATGGAGTTGTGCATATAATATATCCAAGATTTTTGTATGAGGTAACTGGCATGATGGCCTACCTAAATAGTCAAGTTGTGGGTGATTAGTCAAAGGTGACTCATGATTTGATGAAATATGGATCTTTTCCCACTAGAATATTTTACATTGCAATTTTTTGAATTGATGTTGAGGGCTATCAATTCAAACAAAATAGTGGAAGGGATAAATAATTAAAGACCTAAGTAATATCGTCAATTTATCAAATCAAATCAAATCAAAAAGGTTTTTAACAAATGTAAATTTTCTCTTGTAGAATCAAATGACGAACAAATTTAAATTGTGATTGGTCTCGAAGAAGCACAAACTTGACGGGAGAAATTTCCACAACAGATTTTGGACTTTGAAAAGGGTTCTCAATGAAGAGTGTAAGCTCTATGTCTTTGAAAAAGCAGTACCAGAAATACCTGCTCCTAATGTACCTAGGGCACTGATAAATGTATGACCAATAGAACTTTGGGGAAAATGGACCTATTTATGATACCCATTATAATCCTCAGCAAGAAGAGAAACTTAGGGCCCTAGAGAAGATGGTAGTGAAACGAAAAACTACCCAAGCCTTGTTTGTTGCTATACTGGAAGCCAAATCCCAAAAACCTGATGTTCCAAATATGTTTCCCCATGATTCGATGACACCTTGTAGTACTAAATCTTCCCACCAAGATGGATGCAATGGAAATTACAATTCACCATCTTCTGAATATTATTACAAGGAGAAATTCCATAATCAATATAAGGAGCACAAGGCACAAGAATACCATGAGGGGTATGGTGAGGATGGACAAAATTTTTAGGTTTATAAATCCTATGGTGAAACTATTTAAAATTGAACTGGAAGAGAGAATTAAGGCCCTAGAAAAGATGGCAGCAGAAGGACAAGCAAAATTGAATCTAGTCAAGCCATATTAGGAACCTTACTAAAGGCTCAATCACAAACTCCCCCTATAGAGCTTGAGCAAACCAAGATATTTTTTCCTGACGATGACGATGATGATCCTATTTTTGTGTCATATATGTTGGATCCTGAAGAAATAGCACAAACCATGCAGCCATATTTTACATGTGATGAGGACGTTGGTATCCCTATCTTTCCTTTAGAGACTCTATTACTTGAATATGAAAAGTCAAAGTAGGAGAGTCATTCTGTAGATCTAACAAGCCCTCTCATCCTTAACATAAATCTGAATGATACTGTAGACCAATACCCTTCTTTTGAGTCTATTTTGGATAATGAGCATCTAACCCCCTTTTTGGCATAGCCAGTAATCATTCCACATAAGACTAATGTAGAAGGGGAGATACCACCGTTGGAAGAAGCCCACACACCCCCTTCTATTGTTTACAAGGAAGGCATCCCCATCCCTCCTAAATCCTTAGGGACCCCGTGTACAAAAGAATTAGAGCCATGTGTTATATCACCATTGAAACTTACCAAACCTAATGTTGATGGACATTATTTTTTAGGAGAAGCAAAACAATTTTCTAAATAATTTGAAATCTTTTGTATCAGCATCAGTTCTCACATATGAAGGTCATTATGATGGTGAAAAATCTGAGCCAGATCCTCCACTCGACTTTGTATATCATGTTCTACCGGCATTACTGGTCGGGTACTCGCCAACCTCCCCCAAGCCACATCCATCTTCAACACTTCCCTTTCTATTAAGGAAGATCTATGGATCTTATTGGAGGGAATGTGAGGTGAAAGAAAATATGAGCACCCCAATGAGCGTCCACGATTACCCTATCATAGGGTACACTATGAAGCTCCTCTGATAAAGGTCACATCCCTCATACACATCCCCTTCAGTGGGACATTTTTTGAGCTACCAGGACCTCCTAGTGAACCCATCAATTTTCTTCCCTTCATCTCAGGTTTGGGTTTTGCTTTGGATGAGCAAAAATCTAAATCTGGGGTGCAGGTGGGTGGTATGTTTCTACCCCACCCCCTTATCTTTTTTTTCTACATCATGTTTTTCCTTGTTTTGCATATAGTTGTTTTATAATTTCTTCTTTTATGGAAATTATCTAGTTGGTCATATTTTTATTTCTTTTGTTACAAAAAGGTCATTATCTAGTCGGCCAATATGAATAGAGGTTTATCATTGAACCCATTTGAATTTACTAATTTTTTTACAAAAATTGTTACAAATTTGCATGTCTGAAACCACCATATGACTTAGGATTCCAAAATAGCATCACTCCTTATAAAAGTTGGCAAGTCGTATGGAATCAATCAAAATCAAACACAATTTTTCTCTATTTTTAAACTGTGGATTAACTTGATATAAATCTTGTATATTGTGATTGACATGAATATTCTTTCTAATGTAATGACACTTTCAAAAAAGAAAAATAAAAAGAAAAAATAACTGTATGAAGCTATAAGTACAAAGAAACATGGTGTTTCCCCCTTATTTTCTTTCTAAAAAGGATAAGCAAAGAATCACCACCGGACAAAAATCTAGTCTGGGGTGGCATGCTTCCCTTAACAAAAATTCCATACTCCACAAAGGGGCATACCATCAAAAGATTCCAAAAGTGCACATGAAAAAATTGTGACCAATGTAGCCACAACTCCACAAATTCATATCCCGTGTCGAATAGAGGAGGGATCAAAAACAAATTCATCACTTCCTTCTTTGTTTTCACAACTCCCAATTTCATCATGTTCTTGTGTAACAACTCACATAAAAAAATACAATCATAAAAATGAGAGTGTCAGAGCAAAAGTAAGATGAAACATGTTTTTCTGCAAAGTCTTGATTTAGAAACAAGATATGATATTTGTTTTTGATAGGCAATATAGAATTTTGTGTTTTGTGGTTTTAGGAGATTGGGTTGTTTGGCCAAATTTGGAGGTAAGGAATAAAGTGATGTTACGAGGGTGAGGATAGAAATGTTGTCAGTATAAATTGGAATTATTTGTGATTTCATTTATTTGAGGACAAATAAAGATTCAAGTCTGGAGTATTTTGATAAATGTGTATTTATTCTTTTTAATTTAATTTTTAGATATCTTTTTAGATTGTTTTGTTGTTTATTTTATTAGTTTTATAATTAATTGTATAATTTTAGATTTTCTATCTTTATTTGGATTTTTAATTATATTTGGTTTGATTTTTGTAGGAAAATGGCCTCATCACTCCAATCATTAATTTCTCTTGGAAGATATTTTGCACAATTCCCGCACTGCTGAAATTCATGAATAGACGGCACCAAAACAGTCATAACTCCCACATACAAATTTCAAATTTGGAGTTTAGATATGTTTTGGAAATATAATTTCAATTTTTACAGGAAAAACATATTTTTTGATAAGTTTCATAGTAATTTGAATGTCCAACCAATCGGTGAACATGCCTATTCATTTTCCCGCAATGTCTGATTTAAATATATACATTGCACTAAAATAGGCATAACTCTCACATCCAAAGACGGAATTTAATATTTAAATATGTGTTGGAAAGAAAATTCAAAGGCCTATAGGAAAAATATATTTTTGGGCATACGGTAAAGCTTGTTACAGTCAAAATTCATAGGAAACATCGGTAATCAGAATGTGTAGAGAGAGAGTCAGAATTTGAAGGGTCAAAAGAAGGCAATCAATGATTTTCTTTATTGCCTATTGAGGAAGAGATTTCTTTCGATCAAGACAAATAGCATCCGCTTCTTCTATTCCTTCCCCTCCCTTTTCAGGGTTTCCACCCCTCCTTCCCATGTAAAAGGAGGGGAGACTCCACAAGAAAAATCATCGAGTCTTACTTGTAAATCGAGTCTTACTCGTAATGGAGTTTTACTTGTAGTCCTCAATTCTGTACTCGCATTTTCTTCCATAGTTGTAATCTTTCATTTTTGCAATAGAAATTCGGTTCTTCATCTCTAGATCTCGGTTATTTTCATTCTTTATTTCTCGTTCTTTTCTCGTAGAACAGATGATTAAGGGATCAAGTTGTTTAATTGGCACCACCTAGATGTCCTTGGAGATTCTTCTTCCTGTGGTCTATAACTTCTTTCCTTCTTCCTTTTGCTTCCCCTCTTATGGCTAGTGAGTAGTCTTCTTACCAAGGCAAGGGGAGCAACTCCTTAGTCATGTGATGACTAGATTGAAGTTTTACATGATTTTTAGATAAATGGTTTTTGGTTTGGATATCGACAATTTTAAACGAAGTGATCTCTCTTTTTCATCATTTGTTAATATTGGAGGATGAGGCCGTGGAACCCAAGATTTAGAACAACCAAATCAATTCCATGAAAATTTGGATGAGACCTCCGAAAAGTTCCCATTAGGATGATTGAACTAGGATCCGTGTACACCAGGACCAATGGGTTCATGGGGAATTCATCTTTTGTGAATCATTTATGAATGTTTCACATATCTTCCTTTATCTTTTTTATCATGTAATTTCTTCGGTCTCATTTCACATCGGCTAGGGTGGTGAAATCCCTTAGCTTTGGTATTTCTTTCTTTTGATTAGTTGATCTTTAATTCAACATCTTTATTTTATTTTGTTTTAGTTTTAACAAACTCTTAAAAGGATTTTACATTCTTGTTCTCACAATCGGAATTTGAAACTCAACCATCTTCATCGATGTCTTTGTGGGTCGACCCTTCTATACTGGCCTTTATCAGAAAGTAGAAAAAGGATAGACGCTAGGATAATTTTCCTAGTGATTGGTGTACTAAACGACGTGCATCAGGTACAAGTGGAAGCCTATTGGAAGCATGCCAATGATGCCTTAGAGATAGTGTACCTTATTCTTAGTTGCATGAACTATGAGTTGCATGAGAAGTGTGAAGATATGAGTGTTCTTGAAATGGTAACACATCTTAAGAAAGTAACACTTGGTCTTACAAATCAATAAAGGGACAATATCATGAAGGTGTTGTTTGAGTCAAAGCTGACAAAGGGAACCTCAGTAGAAGAACATGTGCTCAATATGATTGGACATGTGTATCATCTTGAAGAATTGGGATTCACCTTGAGCCAAGAGTTGGCCACTGATGATTCCAAAGACTATGCCGATATCATATAGCTACTTTATTGTATGTTATCATGTGAATAATACGGCTAGACAGATATGAGACTTGCTTGCCATGTTGATTCATGTTGAAGCAAAATTGAAGAAGGATACGCCCGTGATGGTGATCAGCGGGGCAGAGTCCAAGGATCAAAACAAGACCGAGAAGAGTTCTGAGGTCAAGACTAAATCCACATCTTCAACACTCAAGATAAGGAGAAATAAAAGTACAAGAGAATCTCATCCTTTGTACTTGAAGGCATTCCAGAAGAAGAAGATGGGGATGGGGATCTCCACTTCAAGTATATACATTATTGAGATAAATCTATCTACTTCATCAGCATGGTTACTAGATTTTAGATGTGGATCACACATATGTTTTCATATGTAGGATTTGAAAGGAAGTAGGCCTTTGGGAAAAGGAGAGGTGGAACTGAGAGTTGCTAATGGCACAAGAGTTGCAGCCAGCGCAGTTGCAACCTGTAGTATATTTCTACCCATAGAGCTTGTAATATAGTTAAAGAACTTCTATTATGTACTCACTATAAATAGAAACATCATTTCTATATCTTGTATGGAGACGGATGCATTTGAATTCCATATTACAAAGGGTCGATGTTCTATTTTAAAAAATGGGATCTTTTATGGCAGTGCCCCAATGTCTTATGGTCCTTACTTGTTAGATCTGAAGACAAATGTATATGACGTTAATACCAAAAGACTAAAACTCAACAACTCAAACAAAACATACCTTTGGCATTGTCATCTAGGACACATAAATGAGAATCTCATATCTAGATTCCAATGGTTATCTAGACTCTTTTGATCTGGAATCATTAGAGAAATGTGAATCTTGTTTGCTGGTCAAGATGGCTAAGACCCCTTTCGTTGGTAAAAATGAGAGGGATAGTGATTTACTAGGACTCATACCTACTGATGTGTGCGGACTTTTAGAACAACCACTAGAGGTGGGTATTGGTACTTCATTACCTTCACTGCTGACTTCGGTAAGTATGGCTATGTTTATTTAATGAAACATAAGTAAAAAAACTCTTGAAAAGTTCAAGGAGTTTATGAATGAAGTACATAACCAACTTAGTAAAATCATTAAGGCACTTCATTCTAATTGAGGTGGAGAATACTTAAACTAAGAGTTTGAGAACCTTCTTAGAGCCCATGGCATTGTATCCCAATGGACTCCACCTAGAATGCCTCAACATAATGGTGTATCAAAAAGAAGGAATCACACATTATTGGAATTGGTGTGATTGATGATGAATTTAGCTGAGCTTCTGACTACCTCCTGGGAGTATGCTCTAGAAACCTCCGCATTTACACTAAATCGAGTACCATCTAAATTGGTTCAAAAGACACCATATGAGATATGGACTAGGAAGCGTCCCAATATGTCTTTTATGAGGATTTGGGGATGTGAATCTTATGTTAGCAAGATGATTCTTGAGAAGCTTGGTCCTAAATCTGAGAAATGTTATTTTTTCAGATATCCTAAGGAAACTAAAGGATATTACTTTTATTCCATATTTGATCGCACAATGTTTGTTTCTAGAGATGTTGTATTCCTTGAAAAGGAATTTATTTCCAAAGGAATCAGTGGAAAGAAAGTGGAACTTAAAGAGGTTCGAGACCAACAAGAAAACATTGAACCAATAGATGAACAAGAGGAACAAAGAGAATCACAAGATGTTATGGAATCTCAAATTCCTCAAGTTACACAGGAACCTTGTAGATCTAATAGGACACGCCTTGAGATTGAGATATTTAGATATCTTGTAACTCAAGAAGGTAATGAATTGGTCATAGATGATGAGCTGATATCCTATAAAGATGCTATTGAGGGACTAGAGTCTGAGAAATGGCTTGAGGCCATGAGATCTGAGATGGAATTCATGTATACCAACAAAGTATGGACTTTGGTGGATCCACTTGAAGGGGTAAAATCCATAGGGTGCAAGTGGGTCTTCAAGAAGAAGATCAACATGGATGGTAAAGTTCAAACCAATAAGGGCATATTGGTTGCAAATGGTTTCAGACAAGTTCAAGGTGTTGACTATGACAAAACCTATTCTCTAGTGGCCATGGTTAAGTCCATCATGTTCATGCTTGTTATTCTTATCATGACTATGAGATTTGGAAAATGGATGTTAAAACTATATTCCTTAATGGGAATCTAGTTGAGGATGTGTACATGACACATCCTGAGGGTTTTATAGATCCAAAGTTTGCAAATAAAGTTTGTAAGCTATAAAGGTCAATCTATGGATTGAAGCAAGCATCTCGAGGCTGGAATCTTTGTTTTGATGAGACAGTCAAATGTTTTGGCTTTATTGAAAATGAAGATGAACCTTGTGTGTACAAGAAGGTTAGTGGGAGCATAGTCAAATTCTTCATATTGTATGTAGATGACATACTATTGATGGGGAATCACATCCCTACTTTACAAAAGGTAAAGACATGGCTTGGAAATACATTCTATATGAAAAAATGGGGATAAGCATCCTACATCTTGGGGATAAAGATCTATAGAGATAGATCCAGAAGGCTTCTTAGACTAAGTCATAGCACATACATTGATGAAGTGTTGAAGTGGTTCAGCATGAAGAACTAAAAGAGAGGAAACTTGCCTACACATCATGGTGTCCCGATCTCTAGAGCTCAATGTCCCAGTTCTTCTAAAGAAAGGGAATGTATGATTTTGATTCCATATGCATCAGCAATTGGATCAATAATTTATGTAATGTTGTGTACCCATCCATATGTCTCGTATTCCATGCATATGACGAGCAGATTTCAGACAGATATAGGTAATTCTCACTGGATAATCATGAAGAACATCCTCAAGTACTTGAGAAGGACTAAAAATCAGTCCTTGGTATACGGTAGAGAGGAAGAGTTGGTGGTAAAGGGTTACACTGATGCAATATTCTAGATTGATCAAGATGATTATAAGTTGCAATCAAGATTTGTGTTCAATCTCAACAATAGATTTATAAGATGGAAGAGTTCCAAGTAAGAGATAGTTGTTGATTCTATAATATAATCTGAGCATATTGTTGCATCGAGTACAGTAAAGGAGGATGTATAGATCAAGAAGTTCATTATAGAACTTGGGGTCGTTCCAAGCATCAGTGATGCAATTGAGCTATATTGTGACAACAATGGAGCTATTGCATAAGCTAAGGAACCCATATCACGTCAGTGGTCAAAGCATGTACAAAGGTAGTTCAATCTCATATGAGAGATCGTGTAGCATGGAGATGTAAAGATTTGCAAAGTACCAACTGAGAATAATGTTGATGACCCCTTGACAAAGGCACTTTCACAGCAGAAGCATGACTGTCATGTTATATCACTTGGAATATGACTTGTAGGTGATTGGGTCTAAGTGAAATTGGGAGTTTGTTGGTATGTATGCCTAGAGAGACAATCATGTGATGATTGTAATGGCATAATGTAAATGATTTGATAATTAATAAAAGGCAAGGTTCCAATTTATTATGTTTAACTCAGTTACGAGATAATGATGTAACATCATAAATGTCTAGAGAATAATATTACTCAGTGACATATGTCTTCAAGTACGTGACATGGAAGAATGAGATCATATGGATGTTAAGAGTACATATTCATATTCTCATTATGTCCCTAACCGGTTGTTATTGTAGAAGGTTGATAGACAACAATAATACATAAGATCAGAGTGTGAATTGGTTGATGAAAGAATCTCATTAGTCATGATATGGCAATATCAAACCAATCACATTGATACATGTTAGAGGATAGTATAGACAATCCACCGTGAGACTGACACATGGAACTCATAGTCATCTATCATAGTGACGGTGATGGTTGTAGTTCTTAGACCTCAAATCATTACAATCATCACATGTATTTGGATACACTTTGACATCATCAAACGTAGTCCTAAAACATGGGTTGTTATAATAGTGATGATTGGGTGACTTTGATACATGGGGATAGAGTGTGAATGATAGAAATGGGATTTGTCCCTCCTATGATATTTTGATGTTCTAGGCCACTTAATTAGAGAGACTGAGAAATGCATGGCCTTGCACATGTGAGTCAATATGTGATATTGAGCTTACATATATCTTAGATAGTCTACTCTTGGTTCAAGAAACAAGATTGGATGATAAAGATGGTGACTACTCCATGCCTCAAATTCAATTTAGACATCAGTGACAAAGGAACTATATAGGCACTGCAACACCATACACAGATTGTAGGTTGAAGTTGTTCCCCAACTTTTCATTTACTTAGGTAGAATTGATGTGCGACTAGGCACCACTGATTGCTTGTGATGTCATAAGTAGTTATGTGTAACATCCTAGGATTTGAGGCCTCGGATAAAACACTCTTAAAAGGAATGATTGGACTACTCATATCACCAACGTGCACCTTCTTTTCCAGGAGCCCATCACTAAAGAACTCCATAGTTAAGCGTGCTCAGCTTGCAGTAGTACTAGGATGGGTGACCAGTCGGGAAGTTGACCCTGGCTTGTGTGTGAGTGAGGACAAAGCATGCAGTTAAAGCTAGTGGTGGTCTGTGGGTCCAGTCATCATTCGTGAAACTCTACTAGAGACTTGGACAGTGGGCTCGGGCATTACAAATGGTATTAGTGCCAATTCCCCTCCAGTAGGTGGGGCCCACATGGACATGGCATTCCAGTCTTGAACTGTGCGGTCCAGGCATGTAGGAAAGGGTTGTCCATGGTTGACGTAGCCACCCTTGTGCTGGTATTCTGTGATCGGGAGCTGGGTGTCCATGGGCCATTGTGGGTCTGCACTGAAATGTGGAAGAGATTATGAGGCCTTATAGTTGAGCTTTGACGAGGATGTCAAGAGTCTAAGTGGGGGAGATTGTAACATCCCAGAATTTGAGGCCTCAGATAAAACACTCTTAAAATGAATGATTGGACTACCCATATCACCAAGGTGCACCTTCTTTTCTGGGAACCCATAACTAAAGAACTCCATAGTTAAGCATGCTTAGCTTGGAGTAGTACCAGGATGGGTGACCATTCAGGAAGTTGACCCTGGCTTGCGCGTGAGTGAGGACAAAGCGTGCAGTTAAGGCTAGTGGTGGTTTGTGGGGCCAGTCGTCATTCTTGAAACTCTACTAGAGCCTTGGACAGTGGGCCTGGGCATTACATTATGGACATTTACTGCCAACGTAATATGGGACCTATAGGGTCACACACATAGGTCTTGACCTAGAAGAGGAGTTTAATCATGAATGAAAATTGAATTAAAGTGTTTAGATATTTGATTCAGGAAACATATAGACTTACTACACTATTAAACGCCCATATCAAGTGTTGAGATGGCTGTCTAGAGTGCCAAACATTTGTCTCAAGTGTTGAGATGGGTGTCTGGGGAGTCAGGCCTAATTCGAGTTGAAATTGGCTAAATATGAACCAACCCAACCAACTGCCTCAACTCGGGTCACCAAATGACCATATGGGTGACCAAGACAGCCATCTTGCATGGGTGGGATGTTTTGGTTCATCCTAAGGAAGGTTTTGGATATTTCCAAGTTTGTTTTGATTGCACATTACTTATTGTGCAAGGAATAAAATGTGATATTAATTGGAACCGAAATTGCCAATTTCATATGTGATTAGGAAACTATAAAACGACTATCACATAGTACGGGACTATCGTCTCGCATGCCAGACAACCATCTGGTGTGCCAAACGGACATTCCAGTGGTCTCAAGTTGTGAAATTTGATATCTTCTAGTCCCTTCCACTCCCCCATCGATTGGGAACCTGGACCCAAACTCTGCCAATAAATAGAGGGGTACTGGGGGCTTCCTAGAGCACAATACAAACAATTGAGAATCAATTTCTCTAACAAATATTGTCCTCTCTGGTTGTTATAACCTTGATAGCTCAAGCAAGTTCTACCTGACTAGGGAGGAACAACAAGGGAGAGAGCAATTGAGATCATTGTTGTAGGAGAGCATGTTGGTGACTAGTACACCAACGGGAGGGACAACTCCTTCCTATCTGTTCTAGCAGGATGATAGGAGTTTTGGGCCGTATGTGTAGACTTCTCTAGAGGAGGGAGTTTGTTGTCTACTTCTAGGAGGACAACATCAACCAACGGTCTGTGACAAGAGGAGGTGCTAAAGAAGATGAGGTTCGTGGCTACAGTCCATGGTGTAGAGCAGGAGGCGCAGCAGTATGACAAGTCCCAGTGCAACCAAGATTAAGAGTTTTGCATCTACAATGATGACGATTATCATTAGACTTGCTTCAGGACCTGGAATATCCTCAAAACCATGATTTCCATCTTATAGCAATTGATGTGATCCGTTGGTGATGGGAATAGGGTAGGTAATATTTTTTTTGTTTCTGTTTCCTTATTTGTAGCTATACTTCCCAAAAATACATGCCTCCACCCCAATAAAAGGAACAAACCACATCCAAGTCAAGGAGGAAGGAGAATCATCAACTTCTTCCCATATTTCCTACATTGTTACAAAATAGGAAACCAATGATCAACACAAACAAATATACCCTAACCCTCAAGGAAACATGGAAAGGGTAACTAGCATCATGCCTCTCACCTTCTTGAAAAAAGGTGGCTTTCAGGTAAGTAAACTTGACCTCATATCTATAGGCCATCCAATATCACTACGGTTCCCCTTAAAATCCGAACTAGATGGTGACACCCCCACTTCTTTCTGTCAACCAGAGAATGGATGAAGATCCCACCAAACCCTAACCTAGTGATCCCAAAAAATCACTTGGGGTTAAGACAATCTCATAAAAGCAAAGTAAAAAGTGCTAGTCTCATGGTGGACATGCTCAAACTAAGGGAGGAGGTAGTTGTAGGGAAATCAAGGAGACAGAAAAGGTAGCAGAAACAAAAACTTAAAGCCTAATTCCCCTGGATAGCAAGATCACATCAACAACAGTGTATCTAGGAAGGAAGGTTTTCAAGGTTATACTTGGTCGTGGAGAAAATCATGCGATATTACCCTTGTAGTAGCATCATACTTCTTCATGCAGCAGCATGCTCCTTCAGTAGCAGTTCAACATCCATCTCCAACGGCCTCCTGGTGTAGCACTGTAGTCAGTGGTTTACAATTTCCTCCTAGTGGTAGACAATGGCCTCCCGCCTCTAGATTAGTCCATGCATACCACCAGAAACTCCACATTGTGCTACAAAATCCAATAGGAAGATTTGTCCCCTTCTACCTGTGTACTAGTCACTGACGTGCTCTCCCACAATTGTTCTTAGTTGTTCTCTCCCTCACTAGCCCTCCCTTTAATGAGTAGGTCTTTCTTGTGATCTCTATTGTTTACCACAACCAGAGAGGACAACAATTGTCAGAGCAACTGATTTTCAGTTGTGTTTGTTGGGAAGCCTCCATTGCCCCTCTATTTACATTAGAGGTCAGGTTTAGGGTTCCCAGTCTGTATGGGAGTAGAAGGGTACAAAATCAACAATTCTCTGGAACCTATGAATAGCAAACCAGTCGGTTCACACACCCAACCGATTAGTTAGTGCATGAGCCGGTCGGTTCACTAAATGAACTAGTCAGCTCGTGCAGTTTCATGTTCTAAATCACATTGTTATTCGATGCTTGATTAATGCTAAACATGACATCAGCATCAATTCTTGTTCCACTCGAATTGGCAATTGAATCGGGTGACCCTGAGGGTGAACTGATCATATGACATAGTGAAACGGTCATTTCATATTGTGAGACTATTGTTTCACTAGTGAAATGAATGTTTCACTTGTCCAATTCAGGAAAAGTTCAACCAATATTGATTCCAATTAACTTGACATTCTAACTGAGCAGTTCAACACTTGAACTGGTCGATCCAGAGTCTAGCTAATCAATTTTGAACCTCAGTTGTTTAATGGAATACTTAACCACCTTTAGTAATCAATCTAAACATCATTCATGAATAAACTCCTTTAATCCAAGTGTATCCTATGTGTGTGACCCTATAGATCCAGAATTACATTGGCAGTGAATGTCAATAACCAATTATGACATCACAAGCAACAAGTGGTGTCTAGTCACACATCATTGCTACCCAAGTAACTTAGAAAGTTGGATAACAACTTTAACCTACAATCTATGATCAATGTTAACATGATCGTATAGTTTCTCTGTCTCTGATATCCAGGTTGAACTTGAGGCATGGAATCATCATCCTCTCAATGTTCAATCCATGTTCATTGAACTAGAGTAGATTGTCTGACATGCATGTGAGTTCACATATCACATATTGAATAACATGATACGGCCATACAATTTTCTCAGTCTTGCTTATGAAGAGGCCCTGGATATCAAGGCCCTAGATATCAATCTCTCATAGGAGAACAAATCCCATCGACATCACTCACACTGAAATCCCCATGTGTTACAGGTACCCAAACATCACCGTTATGGCAATCCTTATTCAAGGCTACGTTGGATGGTGTCAAAGTATACCAAATGACATGTCATGAATGTAGTGACTTTAGGTTAGGAACCTCAATAACCACCATTATCACTATGAGAGATGATTCTGACTACCATTCCATGATCTCCATGTATCACACTCATGGTGGGTCTATAGGATATTGTTCTCTAACATGTACTTGTGTGCTTGACTTGATATCACATATCATGACTAATGAGATTCTGTCATCAGTCAACACACTAGTCTTAGGTATTATTTTTATCTATTTTTCTTCCACTGTTATATATGACTATGGATATAATAAGAATGTATGTACTCTTAGCATCTGTATGATCTCATCATTCAAGTCACACACTTGAAGACATACGTCATCGAGTAACATCATTCTTTATACATCTAGTATGTATGTGTCATCATCTCGTGACTAAGACAAACATAATAGATGGAATCACCTTTATTATTATAAAATCGGGTATCTAATGCCACATCCCAATCATCATATGATTGGCTCTTTGGGCATACATACAATTAGACTCCCACATTTACTTAGAGCCAATCACCTATGAATCTTATTCTAAGTGATCTTAACATGTCCATCATGTTTTTGCTATGCAACACTTTTATAGAGGGTTTAGCAACATTTTCTTGAAGTCGGTATTTTGAAATTTTCACATCTATTCATTGTAAAACATCTCGTAAGAGATGGAAGTGCTATAGTATGCTATCTAAGATTCCCATCCTATCTAGTAGCTCCATTGTTATCACAGTACTTCTACTGTATCATCGATGGTTGGAACCTTGCACAAGTTCACCCATATGAACTTCTTGATCCATACAGTATCCCATGATGTTCTCATAACACAGACATACTCACCTTATTTTTTTTATTTAAACAATTGTCATTATCTCAGAACCCTTTCCAGTTTGTATTTCTCACTTTAAAGTCAAACATAAAATTTATATTATGATCATTAATTTGTCATTTTGGAATCTTGCATCGGTGTAACCTTTTACAGACAACTCACCCTTATTACCATAACCAAGGAACCGATCCTTTTAGTGCTTCAAAAGCACTTAAGGTTGTTTTCTATTGTAGTCCAATCACTCTCATTGGCATCTGACATATACCCTCTCATCATGTCCAATATATACGAGATTTCTAGATAGGTATATATATCCTCTCATCATGTCCAATACATATGAGATGACTAGATATCCTCTCATCATGGTCCAATACATATGAGATAAGTCTCTCATCATATCTAATACATACGAGATAATGAGATAAGTACATAACATTGCATTCAAGATAGATCCAATTGCAAATGCATATGGCATCTATCCATGTGTTCTTGTTCTTCACATGAACCGGGACACTAGGCTATTAAGAGACTAACTCCATGGAACATGGACAAGTTTTCTCTCATTGAGTCTTGCATGTTGAACCCTTCTAATCTTGCCAATGTATGTGCTTTTCTTAGGCCAAGAATCTTTCTGGATCTATCTCTATAGATCTCAATCCCTATCACAGAGGATGTCTTGCCTAAATCCTTCATAGAGAAGGTGTTTGCGGTCAGGTTTTAACATTTACAAGGAAAGTACGCTATTCCCCATCATCATGTAGAATATAAATATGCTCCCACTAAATCTCTTGTAATCACATATTTCATCTTCTGGGTCAAGTCAAACTCTTTGGTTGTCTTATCAAATACAAGATTCCAGCTCTGAGATGCTTGCTTCAATCCATGGATTGACCTTTGTAGCTTATAGACTTTATTTGAAATATTGGATTTATAAAACCTTTAGGTTGTGTCACATACACATCCTTATATTTATTCTAGTTAAGGAATGTGGTTTTAACATCCATATGCCAAATCTCACTAGTCATAACAAGCTGCAACAACAAGCATGATCCCAATAGATTTAACCATGGTAACTGGTGAAAGGCTTCATCATATATGGAACCTTGAACTTTCTTGAAACTCTTTTGCAACCAATATACCTTTCCATGTTGGTCTTCTCTCAAAGACCCAAATGCAACATATGGGTTTTACCCCTTCAGGTGGATCCATCAAGGTCATACCTAGATGGTTAGCATGGAGTCCATCTTGGATCTGATGGCCTCAATCCATTTCTCAATTTCTAGTTCCTCAATAGATTCGAGGTAGGTAGTTGACTCATCATATATAACCAACCCACTGCCTTCTTGGAGATATCATAATCTTTCAAACTTAAGGTGTGTTCTACTAGATCTATGATGTTTGTGTGTTGCATAAGGGACTTGAGATTCCATAACATCTTATGATTCTCTATGTTCCTACTTTACCTCTTTAGGGTCAATGTTTTCCTATTTGTCTCGAACATTTTGAGTTATACTTTTACTCTCAATAATTCCTTTGGAACTAAGTTCCCCTTTAGGAATTTGGTCATCCAGATTAACAAACAACTTTGTTGTTGGATTGGGATAAGAGTAGTATATTAACAGAATAACATTTATGTGATTTTATGGACAAAGTTTTTCAAGAAACTATTAAATTATATAAGCATTCACCCCTAATTACTATAAAAGACATATTGGAACACCTACCATGTCTTATCTCATATGGTGTCTTTTGAACCATTTTAGATGGTACACTATTTAATGTTAAGCATGTGCCCAAAAGAAAATTTGAAGATCAGCTAGATTTTATTGATAATCGCACCATGACTTAGCAAGGTGTGATTCCTTATTTCTGATACACTTTCATGATGCATTGTCATTGTGTTTCAGGTGGAGTTCATCATCATACATTAACACGATATCCCAGAAGGTACTCAAACTCTTGGTTAAAATATTTCAACATCAATCACATTGAGGTATCTTAATACTTTTACCAAGTTGATTATGTACTTCTTTTACAATCTCCTTGAACACTTGAAGAGATTCATGCTTGTATTTCATAAAATACAAATTATATATCTACTAATAGAATTAGTAAATATAATGAGGTACAAGTAACTAACTATAGTATTTATTCTAAAAGGTATGTATACGTCAGTATGTATGATATATGGATTCTAGGAATGAATTTCTCATTTATGTGCTATAGTTGACAATGGTATAGGTATTCATTGTATGAGTGATCAAGTCATTCAATATATGTGCCATACACATTTGTCTCTACAACTATCACTATAGTTTATAAGAGATAGGGCATTGTCATACAAGATCTCATCTTTTAAAATGAAACATCAATTCTTGTCCATACAAGATACATCATGTTTTCATCAATGGCAGTATATAATAGCAATTCACTAATTCTATTACATTCCCATGAATATAGATTCCAACTGTCGTGGCAGCAACTCTTGGTCCATATAGTTCTATCTTACTTCTTCTCAGGTCCTGAATAGATATCTCTATCTCCTTGTTCTTGATGAGATCCTCTATAAATAGGACAGTTCCTTTCCAATGTCTAGACTGTGGCACTTTCTTTCCTTAATCCTTTCAGTGAAAAGGATAGATTCCTTTTTCACTTGCCCTTCTCATTATCTTGAGTGTTGAAGACTTAAACTTTAGGTTAGCCTCAGAACACTTCTTGGCCTTGCCTTTTCCCTTGGACTCACTTCCACTAATCACCATCACGAATTTGTCCTTCTTCATTTGTGCTTTGGCATCAATATGCCAAATAGTTCTAATAGTGGTTTAGCAAAGTTACTCAAGGAGTAACACTTGATATATTGGCCATATGATTCAAACAACGATTGTAGAATCATATACGTGGTCAATTATTGACATAAAAGAAATCCCAATCTTTCCACATGCCCAATCGTATTGAGCACATGGGGTCTACTGGATTTCCCTCTATAAGTTTGCACTCAAACATTTCTTTGGAGACATTAGACCTTACTTGATTTACATGGTTCTTAAGATGTGTTACCATCTAGAGAATGTCCATACTTATCATGTTGTTCATGCATCTCATAGTTCATACAACATAGAATAAGGTACTCAATGCCTATGGCATCATTGGCATGCTTCCAATAATCATCCATATTAGCCTTAGGTGCATTTTGGAGAGGGTTCCTTTGGCTCTAGTCTTTCAAGGATATAGAGCTTTTGCTCATTGATGAAAATATTTCTCAAAGTCCTTAACCAGTTGTCAAACTTAATCCCATTGTGTCCTTTCTCAAGGACTAATTGCAATGTGAACATGTTTGTGTTTGACATTAGATTCTACAAAGAAATATTGCTTCTTTTCATAACACTTTTGATTTGTTTGATTTGATAAGTTAACGATATTAATTAGGCCTTTAATTAAGTATCACTCCCATTATTTTGTTTCAAATTGATAACCCTCATGTATCAATTTGGAATATTACAGCATACAACCTTCTAGTGAGCTAAGATCCAAAATAATTCAACTATCACCCAGCCAATATGCCATCATCCATAGTCAATTATTAAGGTAGGAAACGTTTGTCGATTGCATCATATATAATTCTTAGATAGATGATATGCACAAATCCTTGCCATGATCATTTGCATGCCCCTAGCACTTAATACCATTAAGAATTACCATTTAAGCCTAACCCAAAAGCCAACACACTAGAAATCCACCATGCTTGGGCAGAACCTACATATCTACCATCACACTTCTACGACATAGACGGTGCACCACACTTGGGTGTAACCTATGCTTGGTTGATCAAGCTTTTCAGGTGTGTTGCTTATGGAAAGCATCTTAGACTTAATATTGTATTTGAGGGATTTTATATATAAATACATATACATACCCAATTATCACATACTTATAGTATGTATCATATACATGTTATAACTACAAACAATAACATCCAATAATTAAAACACACAAACGACGGTTATGTCTATATTCATGTAGTTACTTGGAGCCACAAGGAATTACTACCACCTAAGATCCACATCATATGCAACCTATTGTTGATGAAGATGTTTTCTTGAACCAATCTATGATGATTGGTTCAAATCCGTAACCGATCGGCTAGCCACCTGGTCGGCCGATTTGTGTCTAGAAATGGTCATCTGGATCTCAGGTTCAAGCACCATATGGACTGATCCAACTGGTCAATTTGGGACACCAGACAATCAGTTCACCTTCTATCATCTGTCCTCCTTGGTCCTACAAATGGTTGGTCAGTCTCACGAGCTGATTAATTCACCCCATGAGCCGTTCGGTTCATCTGGTGTAGAACACTTTCTCACGACAATGCATAAATTAAAACTATCATATTTCTTATTACAATGTATAAGGGAAAACCCCGAGTTACATTTGAGGGGAAATAAGAAGAAGAGAATTGATTTACATTTAGAAAGGAGAGAGAGTCTCGATACTTAGATGGAGTAACAATAGATATAAACAACCACAACCATGCACACATAGATCAGGGCTTATTGTCCATAACCATGCTTCACATCCACCATCAAAATCAATTTTTAAAATGACGTGTGCAAATTGCGCATATATATATATATATATATATATATATTGCATATAAATTGCTACCAGAGAAAATGGGAAGGATTTGTCCCCTTCTGTCGGCATACTAGTCACCGACATGCTCTCCCACAATTGTTTTCAATTTTTCTCTCCCTCTTTGTCCCTACCATTAATGGGTAGGACTTGCTTAGTCTCTCTATTGGTTACCACAACCAGAGAGGTCAACAATTGTCAAAGAAACTAATTCTCAATTGTGTGTGTTGGGAACCCCCCAGTACCCCTCTATTTATAGTAGAGGCTAGGGTCAGGGTTCTCAGTCTCTATGGGAGTAGAAGGGTCCAGAATTATGAATTTTTTGGAACCTAGGAGCAGTGAACTAGTCGGTTCACACACCCAATCGGTCAGTTGGTGCATGAGCCGATCAGTACACTAAGTGAACCGGTCAGTTCACGTAGTTTCCTATTCTAAATCGTATTGGTATTTAATGCCAGATTAATGCTAAACACGACATCAACATCAATTCTTGTTCCAATCAAATTGGCAACTGAACCGGGTGACCCAGAGGGTGAATTGGTTGTCTCGCATAGTGAAACAGTTGTTTCACATTGTGAGATGGTCCTTTCACAAGTGAAATGGTCATTTCACTTGTCTAGTTCAGGCAAAGTTCAACCAATATTGATTCCAATTGACTTGACACTCCAACTGATTGGTTCAACACTTGAACCGGTCAGTTAAGAGTCCAATTAGTAAATTTTGAACCTCAGTTGTTTAATTGAATACCTACACACATTTAATAATCAATATAAACATCATTCATGAATAGACTCCTTTAATCCAAGTATATCCTATGTGTGTGACCCTAAAGGTCTAGAATTATGTTGCCAGTGAATGTCCATAACCAATTATGACATCACAAGAAAAAAGCGGTACCTAGTCAGACATCATTGCTACCAAGGTAATTTGGAAAGTTGGAGAAAAAATTCAACGTGCAATCTATGATTAGTGTTACCATGATCCTATAGTTACTTTGTCTCTGATATCCGGATTGAACTCAGGGTATGGTATTATCATCCTCTCAATGTTCAATCCATGTTCCTTGAACTAGAGCAGATTGTTTGAGATGAATGTGAGTTCACATATCACATATTGAATCACATGAGTATGACCGTACAACTCTTAGTCTCTCTTGTTAAGAGGCCATGGATATCAATATCTTGTATGAGGGACAAATCCCATCTACATCACTCACACTCAAATCCCCATGTATCACAACTACCCAATCATCATCGTTATGCCAATCCTTATTCAGGTTTACATTAGATGATGTCAAAGTATATTGAATGACATGTGATGAATGTAGTCACTTTAGGTCTAAGAACCACAATCACCACTATCACTATGATATATGATTTTGACTACCATTCCATGGTCTCTGTGTATCACTCTCATGGTGGGTCTGTCTGATACACTATTCTCTAACATGTACATGTGTGCTTGACTTGATATCACATATTATGACTAATGAGATTATGTCATCAGTCAACACACACTCTAGTCTTATGTATTACTATTGTCTATTTTTATTCCATAGTAATATATGACTAGGGACATAACAAGAATGTATGTACTCTTAGCATTCGTTTGATCTCATTGTTTAAGTCACGTACTTGAAGACATATGTCATCGGGTAACATCATTCTTTAGACATCTAGTATGTATGTGTCATCATCTCATGACTGAGACAAACATAATAGATGGAATTACCTTTATTATTATCAAATCAAGTATCTAATGCCACATCCCAATCATCATACTCTCTGGGAATACATACCAACTCTAGTTCTTATCAAATATCCCACACTAGAAAATGTTACCAAAATTGATTCCCTTAAGAAAATATAGCTCTCCATCAAGTAAATTTCCATACAACATCCACAGCTCAATCCAACGGGTCCATAGATATACAATCAACAGTGCCAGACCATAAAGGGATAGGAACAAAAAGTCAAAATCTATTACGACAAGTGGAAGGCTTGATTCAAGCTCAACAAATGTAAAGAAAAAACAAGCATGGATCAAAATTTCCAAGTTATATCTAATAGCCCTCTTGACAGCCTTTATGGTTAAGATTCATCCATAGCATGCCTAGATGAAGAACAAACCTCTCAGTTGGGAATAACTCTCCCATGATCCTACTTGCACCATCATGACACCTACCCAAAGAAAAAGTAGATCAGAAACTGCATATTATGATATGACTTCAACAAACAAATCTACAATGCATATTGTGTGTACACCTTGTTCCCATCATCATCACACACATCCTTCTCATTCATGATAGGATCCTCCTCATGCCAATCATGATCAGCCATCTGCATATTCATTACCACATCAACCTAAGCTTCACCCAAGAATTTGAATTGGTTTAGTCTAACATCAGACAGTCGAGAAAACATAAAAATGACAAAATTATTTGAATTTCAAATTATAATATGAGTTTAGGTCATCTTCAACCTCCAAACCACAAACAACATCAGATACGAAAATTTGAACTTCACCGCCAAGGGCCATAACGGTCAAACCAAGTCCAAAACTGAAAGTTATATACCTTCCCAGAGATGAACATAGCTAAAATTCACACCGAAATGACACCAAGATGAACAAACTAAAATCCACCTCCACCAAGAAAAACTACATGATGTGCCATCAAGGTTGGGTGGCGGAGCACTGCGATCTAATAGGTCAGGTTTGGTGAATTGTCACAATCTATCGACATAGTTTCTCTCTCCTTAATGAAGTTTTTGTTGTTGCTTGTTCAGGATGATTTCCTACATGTTGCCACAACTTGGTGAAGAAATAACAAGAAGGGTTCTCGACCCTCTCGCACTCCCCCTCTTTTACAAATAGAATTTTTTTTAAAGTTGCAAACATGTCCTTGTATTTTTAACAGAATTTCCAAAATCTTTTAAATTTACAAAAAAAAATTGGAAAATTAGAACAGTACATATAATATACCAAATAATTTGTAAAAAAATTGAAGACTCTAGATCTTGGTTCAAAAGATAAAAGTTGACATATGTGATAGAAAAAAAAAATCTTTGATAAAACTTTAGTTCCCACGGTCATAGACCATAACCTAACACTAGACCATCATCTCGATCACACCAATTCTAATATGATCCTAGATCATGACCTAAACTAAATCAAATGTATTATTTTGCTTACATATCTATGATCCTAGACTACAACCTAAAAATGGGCCATTACTTACTTTCATATATCTAACGGTCTGGGCTCATGACCTAAAAATGAACTGACTCTGATTTAACTTCCAGATATTTTGATGGGCCTAACTCATGACCTCACTCTAGGGGAAGGAAGATAAACCAGTGGAGGAACACATCTTGGAGGCCACTTTTTATAGGGTGATAACCTATAGCCAGTCCTTAGCTTGTTTTTAGGAATCTCCAATACTCAAAGAGGACAGACGGTTGACTAAGACAATCACTAACCAAAAGGTCACCTTAACTCTAGGAACTTTTTTGACACTCAACTATTAATCTGGAACAATCAAAGCCCTATCCCAGATCGGCAAAATCCCCACATTTCTCCTTTTTAAGAATTTTGGTCCTAACCCTAAATTGGTCTACTACAAAAAATCAAAACTAAAATGGCATAGGAAGAAGAGGTCATAAATTGTCAAAGATCTTATTGTTGTAAAGCATGTACCATTATTTTGCAATGATCATTGAATCTTGATCTTAATGACTTATGAAAAACCAAAAATGTTATCCATTTTTTCACATTCACCATTTTCTCACCAAGGAATGAGCTAGTGAGAGAATTAGACATGTATTGATTTAACAACTGGAGAAATAATGAGAGTCACTTTTGTTGCATGTAAACCTCAAGTGGATCATTATAACTAAAGGGAATAAATAATTGGCCATACATAAGTATGTGTCTCGGCTAGAGGCTACCCTTACTCTGAAGAAATTGTTTACACCCAATCTTATTTTTGTTATGAATGACTATTTCATTGATGCATCCTTAGAAGGAAAAGACTCACTTAGGCTTTTCATCCTCCAAAAGTTTTGTTAGAGAGTCCTTGATGAGTCCAACCTTTTTTTATTTTTGGTGACCAAAATGGGGGTCAAAATTTCAAGTTTGTAGTTACTCATGTTTGAACCTTGTCTTGATAGGGGCAAACTGTTGGTACCCCCATTTTTTCTCACTTGTTAGCAATCCACAACTAAGGTCAATTCTTTGGATATGATGGAGGCCATTCCAATTTTACCTATTTTCTGCATTTATTTTTTTCCTCACATTTTCCATATTTTTTTATTTTTATTACACATATTTTCATCCATTTTTATCAAGTTTTGGGATTTTTGTGAAGAAACCTTCTTTTCATACTCAAAGTGCAATTTTCTATTTAATTTTGCTTTTTTAATCTTTATTTTATAAATTTCCCATTTGAGTTATCTGAATAAAATAAACATTTTTTCTCATAGATTATTCAATTTTTTTTCCTGATAAGTTTAAGGATAATCACAAATTATCTCTCTCAACGTTTTTCTATGGTTTTCTCTAGAACATTCCTCAAATTACTATAAAATGGAGAAATGTGTTCTATCCAACTCGGGACACCTGGTGGATCTAATCCATCTACCACATGCCAAATGATGGATTGCATCAATCCATTTGTGACATCATGTGGGGAATAAAGGTGAATTCTTTCCTCTTCCAAGAGGTTTTGTCTATAATTCTAAACACTAAAATCCACCTATAATGCCCCCCATATCCACTATATTTCGTACCCTTTTCAAACCTCCAGAGTCTAGAGGATTGCACTACCTCTCTCTATACTTTCTATGTTATTTGTTATCAGAGGATTTTTCCTGTGATACAACCTACTTTGCTAAGTAGTTAGAGTGCTAAAATGGTAATTTAATCATGTCCTTAACTTATTTTATGCACTATTATTCTACAATTAATTGTTATATCTTCTTTAATTGTTCATATCTATTGAAGACTAGATCTTCTTCACTACCCACACCTTCCTATCATCCTCTAGAAAATCCTACACATTGGTTCTAATCACCAATGAGGGATTTTCATGGCGGGAGGTCTTGTAAAGAGTGGGACATGAGAGGGGATCTACAACCTACTTGATTGAGGAATAAGTCCAACCAAGCCCAACATACCATAAAGTATGTAAGGAATGATGGATTTCATTCATAACTCAAATGGTACATATTACAGATCAAGATAATGAATAATTAGTGGAAACAAAACTATTACAAAGTTGCATGATCATCCATAAAAAATGTTCCTCACCATAAAAGGTGGCATGATGTAATAACAAGGTGTACATCTAAGGCCAATTTTAGAGGGAAAACCTAGATATTCCAAGCTATACGTAAGTCCACATGTTGTACATGATCTTCATGAGTCCATGTCTTCTAATGTACCTACACCTAGGTGGAAGGGAACATCACCCAGAAAATAGGAAACAAAAGTATGTAGGTCAGCAAAGGTTAAGTATGTACATATATAAAACACTTTGGGCATTATATTGGGTTGTAAGTGTCAAATAAATGTTCCCATAAGAAAGGGGACTCTTTGCAATTAGGTGAGTTCAAGAGAAATGGAACAAAAGAAATGAGGTATATTAAAATTCAGATTACAAGTATGAGAATAACATTGTCTTTCCATAATAGTTATCAACAATCTCAATATAGAACAATAAAGTTTGCATGCATGACCATGTAGACTAAATATGCCTAAAATAGTGCCATAACACCATAGGATCATGGCCTAAAAAAATAAGGGTGGAAACACACACCCCAGGAGGGATACACACGCCCTTTATAAGTATGGTTGTACATAAGTACCACTATTCTAGATATTCTAGTCAAACATACAGCATGCATAAATAGAGTGGTAAGACTATCATTTTAGTCAGTTTCACATAAAAAGGCAATCATAGCAAGAGGGTTCCAAAAACACAAATAAATAGAGTATTTCAACATCCACATGAATATGATGAATTAAGATCAGAATTATGAATGTCCAAACAATTGGACTTCCAAAATAATTAATAGTTCAAGATATGCCTCATTAAAATGAATGTAGATTTTAGTCAAATAGTTCCCAAAATAAAGTAGAGGATGTACATACCTAATCTTCACAACTTAGGCTTAACTCAATCTATATACTTGGTCCACGAGGTTGAGTTTTCCTCCTATGAACATATTATGTATGTTAGTCAAACCAAAGGACACTTGTGTATCCACTCCTATTATAGCTATATTGTAACATCCCAAAAATTCAATACATAGAAAAATAATTACATTGAAGTCTGTAATAACATTTGTACTAAATAAATCAAACATGATGGGCCTCAATTCAAATAACAAAGTAAATGATCAAATGTTGATTATTTCAAAAGATGTGCAACATAATTTCTCTCTTACCCTTTCAATGATGATGTCAATAAATGTCTTTAATCTTGAGGAATATTCAAATAAACCAAAGTTTCAATATAATGTACTTTCTCTGTCCTTAATGTTGCTTCATCACCACATTAGCCACAATCGGCCTAAGTTCATCAAATTGATTTCATACAACTAACGTAAACCCTAAGTGACATTTAATGGAAAGATGCATCACTTGGGAATCAATCATAAGTCATTAAATATGCATAATTGATACTAATAGCATTAGACAAATAGTTCATCTTTTGAACATCATATTGGGAAATAACTATGAAAAAGTGTTATGGACCCTAATATACACCTATAGTCAAACTTTGAGTCCAATATGATCTTTTATGACCCCTCTAATGAATTTAGAACGTTCCTATATAGTTTGAACCCTAAATGATCTACCATTTGTATAATTTAGGTCAATTTTTTAATGTCGGTTGCGATTTCATGTGTCACGTACTAGAAGAGGAGTTCGGTTTGGGTAAAACTCAAACCCAAAGTTAACTGCATATGAGTGAGTCCTCTCCTTTTCCTAATGTTCAAAAATCCATAGGACTTTATAGAGATAAGACTCCATAAACTATCGCTTTCCCTCTTGGTTAGATTCCTCAAGCTTTTGAGATCATATCATGTTGCTCTTTGCACAAAGAATCAAAAGATCCCTAACTTGATAAGGTTTCTCTCCCCCAACACCCTACTTGACGGAGGGGATCTTGAATCCCCTATTTTCTATCTCCTATGGGATTCACAACTATTTCAGGGTGCCTCATCCATAAATACACCTAGGTACACCATACTTGGAGCCCTAGACAGTATTCCATCCAGTTTTCTAGATCCCAGTCACGTCTGTGTGTTCTTTCCCAAGCCGTCTTTGTGGCTTGGTCTCTTGGACTTTGATGACATGCTTTATTTAACATTGAGCATCTTCGGCCATATGTATTAGTCTGTTGTTAATTACAAAAGCTCTCAAGGTCCTAATTTCTAGACATTAAGGTACCCAATTTGTTTTTCCCCTTTTTCATCCCCAATTATTGAATCAATAACTCAACTTCCAAATTTGTAGGTTTAAATGCTTCTGGTGTCGTTTTCTCTCTTTCTGTCTTCAGATGATGAACCAGAAACTAACCTAAACCACAATTTCTGATGTTTTGCACATTTGCGTGGTCTCTAACCAGCTTCCATGATCCAGCCATGGTAGAATAGCTTTTGGCCCTCCAGACCACAGAACAACCCAAGGCATGGTTCATTGCCTTTGTAAGGATGTAGAGGATTCACTGGTGACCCTAGTTTTTCACTTGGATTTGATCACAAAGATATCGGTATCATCAATCCTCCCCTTGGGTTCAATCTGTAGGCTTCTGTCTTCAATTGACAGAACAAAGATCTGAGATGGAAAATTTCCACCTTTGCCCTGGGTTGTTTGATACCCTTGTCACCCTATATGGATTGTCTCAAGTCTTTTGTCTGCCTTGCATTCTTTTTTCTCTATCATGTGAGTTTTAGTTTAGCCTCTACCACGTGGCACTGGCTGCTTGGTCCACTTGGAAAAGTCTGAGGGTCAAATGGATAATACATATGTGGCTTTTATTCAAATGTTCATTGGTCTAGATTTTGTAAATTCACACTAATTAAACTAATGATCATAAATATAAGTTCAAGTATTCGTTGGAAAGGATTTTTGATTAGAAATCTGATTTTATGATTTCCAAACCCTAACTTAGTAACGGAAAACTGTGTTTTCTTAATGACCTACAATTATGGCTTAGGATGTTTGTGAGGTGATAATTTATATAAATTATGTAATTTTAGGAACATAAGATTGAATTGATATTAGAGGAACTAAAACTATGATTTCCTTTACTCTAGGAAAGCGGGTCATGCCAATATGCATGTTTAATTTGGATGAATTGCATGTTATGTATGGTTTAGGATTATGCTTTAAATTCCAATTAAGATAACAATGATGCCTCTGGTAAAATTATTTCATGTTGGTTGTTATATTCATAAAGTCCAACGGTTATCACTAATTATCATTAATTGAATGTTATGATCATTAAATGATTAAGACATTGAAGAATGATTCCTATAAATCATGTAATTATTAATTTCAAGAATAAGAGGGAGAAATCCCAAGATGATTTTAAGATAATGCACTTAAGTTGTGAATTATTCCTCTTGATGTTATTTTGTCTTTATGGCATTGATGATCACTCTAGTGCAAGTAAGATGAGCCTTTTCTAGCCTTATGAGCACTTTGGTGAAATTATTAGATGAGGAGAATTTACACTTATGGAAAGATAAGAACAATTATGTTAATGGTTAAGATAAGAGAATTAAGTAACTTGTTATATTCTTCTCGCAATGATGGACCTTTATGGTAGTTATGGGCTACCAAGCAATGATGGTCTTTATGAGCATGATGTTCCCCATGTGGGCAGTTATATAGAGGATGCGTATTTTAATGTTTCTTAATTCATTGATGTAATGAAACCTAAAGTGTATTGATAATTCTTAATGTTAATTCATGTAAAGAATATATCAATTCAAGTATATATGCTTATTTTTCAATTCTTATAAAATGTATAGTTCCATTTACTGAAGTATGTCTATTTTTTGGCATGGTTGTGGGATGAGATGTCCCTAGATAAAAGAGCAAAGGAATTTGGAGTGAGTTTTTCAAATTTGAAGCTCATAAGACATAGTTGGTAGGGTGCCATCTACACCTTAGAACATCCAACATCAAGTTTCAAAGAAGATTTATTCCTTAGATTTCTTCTACCTTTCATGTACTATATTCTAGTTCAAAGATGAGATAGTTGACATTATAAGTTTTATCTTTCCAAGAATAATGTATGGATCTATATTTCCAATCAATGCATGGTGTTTCATTTATCATATTCATATGTACATCGTGTTTTTTGATGCTCCTCCAAGCCGAGTGACCCTTGTTATGGACAACATGGGGTTTTCTTATGCTGATATATATGTGCTTGGATGGGCATTATATATGCATAGCCCTCATCCAAATTATTTTCACCTAATGGTGTGTTAGAGTTTTTAAACTCTTATTGAGTGAACATATGATTCATTGTATAAATATTTTAGTTATCCATTTTTAGTCATAGAATTCAAGCTTACATATATGCATTGTTCCAATTAGATTTTGTAATATCATTCTCTTTTCTAATACTATTTGTTTATGTATTCTTCCAAACATCATGTTAGCATGCATATTAGTTTGTATTACATTGCATTATATAGTTATTGAATATGTCATGTATACTAGTATTTAATGTATAGAAAGTTGGATGTAGATTTCAATGTATACTTAACCAACATGTCTCTTAAAATTACATTTACAAAGATACATTCTTGTTACATATTTCATGTGTCCTTTTATACAAAAATTGATCTACCTAGATAGTCATGTTCCCTAGACCAATATATATATCTAGTCATTATCTAATACTTATTTATCTATCGAGGGTTCCAAATTCATATATGAAAACATTAAGGTAACATAGCAACTAGGTTATATTATAATTATGACCATGTTCATATATACAATATGTTGCCTCCAAGGAGTGGCTCAAGTGGTCCAGCACGGTGTCCCCTGACAAAGGGACCTGGGTTCGAATCAAATTTTTGCCTTGATTTATCACCCTCTCGGGTGTTCGAACTCTACCACGGGCATGGGAGAGGGGGGAGAAATTTACCTCTCTTAATCCCATACATACAATATGTTGTAGGTATTATCTAATCTTAAACCCAACACATATGTACCAATTGGATTCCTTAAATTTGAAATGATACAATACTTATAGAGTTGTTATATTACAAATACTAGTACTTATACCATATTATGTACACTAGTAAGATGATTATTAGGGTAATTAAGCAAGTGTAGATTTTCAAATAACTGAGTTCATAAATTTGGCAAGTGGATTATCTCAGAAACATAACTCATTATCCATACATTAACTAGTTTCTCAACACAAAAATATAAAAGGATGAATACTAAGTTGCAGGTCACCTTGGTTATTATGGACGTTATCGTGGGTCTACATGCCATCATCTTCCTTGATTCGAGTTTTCCCCTGACAGATCATTATGTGGATCACTTTCTTTCCTTCATAACATGTCAGGGTTGTTGGAGGTGATTGTTGCATAGAGTAGGAGAGGAAGATGAAGAGGAGAAGTATGGTCGTTGAGGCTAGGTGTGATGATTGTAGGATTGTGGGTGTGCCACCGTAATGACTGCATGTGCAAGTGTATAGAAGGCAAGAATTCTAGGGTTTCTGAGGTGCAAGGGTGGGAGAAGAAGTAGAGAAGAAACACCAGGGTGTCTTGGGGATTGTAGACCACATCTATAGCTACTAGATCTGTAAGTGGATGACTCTTATCATTGAGGAAAAGGGTGATGGAAAGTGTGCCTACTTGATGGTTGGGCATAAGTAGGAAAAGGAGGGTGGTGGAAGACTCAAATGGTGCCAAGTAGATCTAGATCTGCAAAGTTGAGGCTAACACTTTTGAGTGCCACGTGGTCCTCCGCATCCAGTGTAGAACGTAGTGGTTGTCTCCATGCTACCATGGTTTCCAAGCACAGGGAGAAGGGAGAAAATATGGTCGAAGACTAGGGAATGTGGCTTTGGTGGTTGGATCAAGGTTGAAGAAGTAGAGTAGGTCATTGTGCGGTCATTTGGCAGAGATATAATCATGTCAGGAGGTGTTGGTATGTCTTGCACCTATAATGCTTGTATTGGGTGACAGAGAGGGAAGAAAAGAAGTGGGGTGATGCCATTGGTGTTGAAGGATCTAGTGCTAGAAGGAGGTCGAAGGAGCAGTTGAGGATGCATGGCAGAGAGTGGTAGTGGCGGCACCTGAATGTTGTGAAGGTAGCAAGCAGCCAGGTTATCATGGTGGATAGATCAAAGTCCAGATAGAACGCCTAGGATTCTGGCCACTACTGTGGGAGAGATGGAAGAAGAACCTAGGTTTTAGGGTTGCGAGAGAGAAAAGGGAAGGGCAGAGGGAGAGGAGGAAGAAGGGGAGGTAGAGAAGATGTCCACAGAAATCACAATCCACAGGGCAGGGGCATGATTGATCATGTCAAGGAGGAGAATAGGTTCATGGACAAAGAAAATCGGTGGCATGATAATGTAAAACTGAATATAAGGGTTCAACTAAGTTAAGAATTGAAACCATTAATATATCATAAATTGAAGTCTAATTGATTCCAAAGTCGATAAGTAGACCGATTAACATGTGAGAAATTCAGTGTTGCAATCAATTTCACATTTTCAAGATGTTTAATAGTAGATTTCCATCTTGTATAGCATACATACATTTAATATATTTACTTATTTGAACACTATATTACATATTAATTTGATTCATTTCACCTTATACCCCTAAGAATATTTTAGGATGTCAAATTAGCATCAAGAATGGTATTTGTATATTTTTTTATTAAGTGTTATTATGAATGTATAATTATTATTTTATCTTACATACCAATTGCTAAGGGTATTTTAATACTCATACTAGTTGACTCCTAGAATTCCTAATGTACTTCGTATTAGGGGAAGAGATATTGTATGTTACCATAGTCAAATAGGGGTAGGAAGAAGGGAGGTTACACATATATGCCTAGTTTCTAGTATGTTACAACACTTCACCCCTGAAAAGGGATTTCATCACCGAAATCCATTCATTTATATCCAAGTATAAATACTTGATTATGCTTCCAAGACCAATCATATATTTCTACTTCACATAATATTGTTTTTCATAATACATCACTCTAGGCATCAAGTCTTCATTCAGTCTTCTAATATAAGACATTGAGATACAGAATTTACACCAACCTAGTATGTCTCAACAGTATGATGTTTGTTACCAAGGTGATTTCACTTTTTTCTTAGCATGCTTAACAACACTTCCATAAATTATCATGATTTTTTTTGCTAAGTAGACTACCTTACTATTTTCATTGTTTGGGTTAGGAAAGATAAAAAATTAAAATGTGTTTTAATTATGTAAGTAATGTTCATGATGGTAGCATTTGCAAGGCTTACCCATCTACCCTGGTTAGGTGGTAGACACATACCTATGACCTTAATATTGGGTGTTGCTCATGAATTACTTACTTGTTAATACCATTGTTTACTTCATATAGTTTGCATTCCTTAAAGGATAAAATGTTAGTACTCCATGCCTTTAGGAGGATTAATATATAACCTAACTAACCATCAAGAGAGGAAAAAAGAGAAGATCAACTAGGTCATTTATACCTTAAGATCCTCTTTACTCCCTACTTCTCCCTCAGTCCTAGGGTCTCAAGGTTGATCTAACCATTCATAGGGTTCTTCGCAAAAGATTTCTCTAATACTTAAACATTGATGGTGGAGGTGACTTGGTTTCAAAAACCATTGATAAAATCTAGAGAGATTTCCTTTTAGACATGTAATTTAATAATAAAATAAGTTTGGTGATGAAAACTTCATGATGGAAATCCAAATATGGCGCCAAAATTGATCTGTGAACTAGGTCATATATAACTCCACCGCACTAACCATATACTATTATCCTATCATCACCACACTCCACCTCAAGAGTTTAATTCTTTGACACTAGAAAGGACATACCAAAAGAATCTCTATCTTACTAATATAAGGGTTGAAAGGCTTCATACTACACATAGTACATCTATCATATCATAAAAAGGCATGACATCCACCATTTCTCAATTTTCTAATTTGGACTACCTTGTCTCTGTTGGCTAAATGGACATCTGTAAATCCCTTTGTTTTGATAATGACAAACATTTCATTCTTGTTGATCTAACGTGCTACTTGAGTGTTGCAGGAATAAGGTGAATGACAAAGCACTAGGGAATCTATATGCTTGAATGATTGTAAATGTCATGAAATGTAATCAATTGTAAACTTGTACAAATATATAATGTACAAGTACTTAGACTTCATGTAAATCAAGCGTTAGATCTTCCCTAGCTAAACACCACATTTAGATAGGTCATCTCCTTCAATAGTGTCACATATGCACACTCATACACACACTTAATGTCTTTATTTGAAACATTGAAACAGGGTCTATCTCAGTCGACAAAATCCTCGACCGAGACACTCTCGGTCGACAAACTTCTCGACCGAGAAAGACCCGAGTAGCTGTTAGACACAGCTGACAAGGTAGTTGGCAGTTGGAGATAAATGTTGCAAAACACTTGAACCAGAGAGCCTATCGGTCGACAAAACTTCAACCGAGTAGGTGTCTCGGTCGACCATTTCTCGACCGAGATGGACTCTGACAGCAACTGCAGAATTAATTAACTAGCCGTTGTTAAAGCAACTAACTTATACCTAACGTCTAGTTAAGCACTTAGAAACTCCTAGAAAGTGTCTAGAACGTCCTTAAGCACTTGTAGGACATTCCTATAAATAGGACATGCCTTAGGACATCTAAACTCACTTGTTTTTACACTTGAGCAATCTTTGAGCATACACTTACATTGAGCAACCTATTTGTGAGAAATTGAGCATATTGACAACTGGCTACTTCTTCTCTCAGCTCAAATTTCGTGTCCTATAGGCTAGCATCTCCTATCCACAACAATCACAATTCCATACACATTGGTTAGGAGATCTACACGCTTGATCTAGGCAAATCAAGCCTTGTGCTTCAAAGGATAAGTTGTAATTTCCTTTTTTCCTTTCTTGTTCACTATTATTGTTTGTACTCTCCTTGCTACTCCTAGGTTGGAGGCTGCGGATTGGAGAGGTTGGAGATCTTCTTGGTGAAGAAGGGGACCTTGAGCTACTTCAAGAAGGCTGGTGCAACGGGAGGTTACTTCTAAAGAGGAAGGCTACTTCAAGGGGGAGCTTGGAGTTACTTCAAGAAGGATACCTCGGGTTGGTGCATCTACTTCAAGTGAAGGTTGTTCAAGGGGTGTAAGAAAGTATTGTATTTTGTGTAATTCCTTGTGAAGGTAATAAAATTGGTACTTTCAAAATCCCAGTTGGGTAAGCAACCGGGTAGTGGACTGACAACCTTAGTATTTGCTAAGGTTGGAACCACTCTAAATCCCTTGTCTCCTTCTTGATTTCTCATTTGTGGTTGTTTGAGTTAAATTATTGTTAAATTAGTTTAAAACCCTATTCACCCCCCCTCTAGTGGTTTTTCAATTGGTATCAGAGCAGGCTTCAAGGAACCTTAACAAGGTCTTGAAGAATGGGTGACGGGGTGCTTAACAACCTTAACCTTGAAGGGACACTTGTTGCTAGACCTCCAGCGTTTGATGGAACAAACTACACATATTGGAAGAGAAGGATGCAGTTCTACTTCCAAGGCATCAATTGGGACTTATGGAGGATGGTGTCAACCCCATACGAGCTTCCTCAAACACAATATGCAGAGTGGGATGCAAATACGGTAAAGTTGGCTCAAATGAATGCCAAAGTTGTAAGCATTTTATATTGTTCAATTTCAGTAGGAGAATTTAATAGAATATCAAACTGTGACACAGCCTATGACATTTGGCATAGATTGTCCATAACTTATGAAGGTACGGTTCAAGTCAAGAATTCTAAGATTAGTATGCTTAAACAAAGTTTGAACACTTTCGTATGGATCCAAATGAATCTATTAGTGAAATGTTTACAAAATTTTCTTCTATTGTTAATGGTTTAAATGCCCTAGGAAAAATTGTTCTTGAAGAAGATTAGGTATCAAAAATCCTTCGATCACTTCCTCCTAAATACAAGCCTAAGGTGACAGCCATTGAAGAAGCTAATGACCTCACTCGACTGAAAATGGAGCAACTCATTGGCAATCTAGAAGCTCATGAAGCAACCCTAGAAGAGGAAGAAAGAAGAGAACGTGAACTTCAACAAGGAAAGAAGAAGGATGTGGCTCTAAAAGCTTCAAAGATCGTCTCACCAGAAAGTGAGGAGTCAAGTGAAGAAGAAGGGGAAGAAGCCTTGATCGTCAATGGTAAGAAATATAAAAGATTTAAGTCTAACAAAATTTCTAGTTCTTCTTCCCCTCCTAGGTGCTTTGAGTGTGGAAAGAAAGGACATCTCAAAAATGAATGTCCTAAAGCAAAGAAAGGAAAGAAAAGCTCACACAAGAAGAAGGGAGAAAAAGCCTATAAAGCTGCATGGGACGAGTCAAGTGAAAGTGAAAGTGGAGAAGAAAAGGTGGAATGTCTAATGGCAAGAGAAGATGATGAAGACTCTCAAGAGGTAAGCCTTCTTGATCTTCCTAAAGAAGAGTTAATTACTAGTCTACAAGAAACTCATGATAAGTATGTTGATGTCAAGAAGAAACTAAAGAAGTTTATCAAAACAAATGATGAGCTATATGCTAAATTAAATGATCTCTCTTCTGAAAAGAACAACATTGATCTTGAGAATCTGTCTTTAAAAACATCTTTAAATGACTGCACTAGAAAGCTACTCACTCTAGAAACAAATGTTGATCTTCTCTCTCAAGAAAAGACTGAATTGTTAGCTAAACTAAATGATTTTCAGACTCAACCAATTCTGTGTAACCATCTAGACTATGAAAATGTTGTAAAAGAAAGAGACTCCCTATTATCTGATTTAGATCAAGCAAGAAAAGATTTACACAAGAAGATGGATGACATTAGTAAGCTACAAAGAAACCTACATGATTTAAGAAGAAAAGATATCCTTGATAACATTCTGAAAATCTCCTCTAGTTTCAATGGAAGAAAAGGTTTGGGATATGCTCCAAAGAAAAATCAACCCAGAAGAATTACAGCATCTAAGACTCAGATTATGTTTGTACCTAAGAATACAATTCCTAGAAAAAGAAATGAAGTTGATTCTATTACTTGTCATTTTTGTCTACGTCTTGGACATTATTCATTTTCATGTCCTTATAAGACCAAGGATTCCGACTTAGTTTGGGTCCCAAAACCCCAAACTTAGTAGAGTCAAATAAAATACAGTTGAGATATGATCAAATGCTTATTTTTGCAAATTATATTGTCTTATCTCAACTTAATAAAAGGTTTCATGCATTATGGTAATTTTCTGAAATATTGTACTGAAACAGAAACTTGGTCGGTCGAAGTATTGTCGACCGAACATAAAGTTTGACTGACCAGACGCCTGTAACAAATTAAATCGACAGCAACTTTCTCGATTGACGATTAGCCGACCGAGAGAGATGTCGGTCGAATAGTTGTCGACCGACTGAAGTTCTGAGTCAGATTTTTTATTCAGTATGTAATTAAATGCTTCTAACCATACCGGACCATCACATGGGTACCAAAACCTACATTTTAATGCAGGATTGGGTGGTTGACAGTGGATGTTCCAAACATATGACCGGGAACAAGGATGCATTTCAAACTTTTGAAGAAAAGAAAAGTGGAACAGTCACCTTTGGAGACAATGGTAAAGGTAAAATCGTTGGAATAGGTAATATTGGTACAAACCTTGAAATAAAAAATGTTCTACTTGTTGATGGTTTGCACCATAATTTGATAAGTGTTAGTCAATTATGTGACAGTGGATATGATGTTCTATTTAACAAAAACTGCTGCAAATTATTAATAGAAAACACCACAAATGTTGTCTATGAAGGAAAAAGAGTTGGAAATCTTTATATTCTTAGACCTAACTCTATGAAATCTGTAGTAGGAAAATGCTTACTTGCAAATGAAAATACTTTACAACTATGGCATAAAAAGCTAGGACATGCTAGTTCACATGTTATCAAAAAACTAGTAAAATATGATCTTTTTCGTGGTTTGCCTACTTTATCCTTTGATCAAGTTGAAAACTGTGAACCATGTACTTTGGGAAAGCAAACAAAAACCTCTTTTAAACCTAAACATGTACTTAGCACCAGTAGATCTTTAGAATTAATTCATATGGATTTATTTGGACCCATGAGGACACAATCTATTGGTGGCAAAAGGTATTGTTTTGTTATTGTTGATGATTATAGTAGATATACATGGGTACAATTTCTTACAACCAAAGATGATACTATTCATGTTTTTATAAAATTTTGTTCCAAGATTGAAAATCTATTACAAAGCAAAATATGTACCATTAGAAGTGATCATGGTGGAGAATTTGAAAATCATGTATTTGAAGAATTTTGCACATCTCATGGGTACACTCACAATTTTTTTGCTCCACGCACTCCACAACAAAATGGCATAGTTGAAAGGAAAAATCGATCATTACAAGAAATGGCTAGAACTATGATGCTCGGACATAACACACCCAAAACCTTTTGGGCTGAAGCTGTAAACACTGCATGCTATGTGTTAAATAGAGTAACTGTTCACTCCCATTTGAAGAAAACTCCATATGAAATAATACATTCTAAGAAACCTAGAGTTGACTATTTTCATACCTTTGGATCCACATGCTATATTTTAAATACCAAAGATGATAGAGATAAGTTTGATTCTAAATCACATAAAGCATTCTTTTTGGGATATTCTACCTCTAGCAAAGCATTTAGAGTCTACAACACTATCTCTAGAAAAGTTGAGGAATCTATTCATGTCTCTTTTCATGAAGAGTCCAAATCAGAAAATTTTGAAATAATTGATCTCACTAATCAATTCGAAAACTTAAACATACCAAATGATAGTGAGAAAGATACTACAAACAATAACCAAGCTGAAACTCAACCTATACCTAGACTTATTAAGGATCATCCTCAATAATTAATTATTGGAAATCCAAATGATAAAGTAAAAACTCGATCTTCCTTTAAGGATCTTGCAAACATGGCTTTTGTTTCTATTATTGAACCTAAGAAGATATCTGAAGCTCTTAAAGATGACTATTGGATAATAGCAATGCAAGAAGAATTAAACCAATTTACTAAATATGATGTATGGGATTTAGTTCCTAAACCACAAGATAAAACCATCATTGGAACTAAATGGGTTTTTAGGAATAAGCTAAATGAGGCAGGAGAAGTAATAAGGAATAAAGCTCGGTTAGTAGCACAAGGATATAATCAACAAGAAGTAATAGATTTTGATGAAACGTATGCACCAGTATCTAGACTTGAAGCTATTAGAATGTTACTAGCTATTGCTGCACATAAAAACATCAAACTTTACCAAATGGATGTAAAAAGTGCATTTCTAAACGGAATCATTCAAGAAGAAGTATATGTTACCCAACCACCTGGTTTTGAAATACCAGAAAAAGGTGACTATGTTTATAAACTTAAGAAAGCACTTTATAGTTTAAAACAGGAACCTAGGAACTCGTATGAAAGGCTCAAGACATATCTTTTTGATAATGGTTTTTCTATTGGAAATTCAGATTCTACTTTATTTTTCAAAACATATACATCTGATTTTCTAGTTGTTCAAATATATGTTGATGACATTATTTTTGGAGCTTCTAATGAATCGTTGTGCACACAATTCAGTGACATTATGCAAAAAGAATTTGAAATGAGCCTCATGGGTGAACTAACCTTCTTTCTTGGTTTCCAAATTAAACAAACCCCTACCGGGATCTTTATAAGCCAAGAAAAGTATACTAAAGAACTCTTAAAACGTTTTGGGATGGATCAGTGCAAACATGCTACTACTCCTATGGCCACTTCTATTAAGATTGATAAGGATGAAAATGGGGAACCTATTGATGATTCCTTATATAGAGCCATGATTGGCAGTTTGCTTTACTTAACTGCTTCTAGACCGGACATCACGTTTTCCGTTGGTCTTTGTGCTCGATTTCAATCGCAACCTATGCACTCTCATTTTCAAGCAGTTAAACGAATTCTTCGATACTTAGCCGGCACTACATGTTTTGGTTTATGGTATCCAAAAGGACAATCCTTGGATTTTAAAGCTTATACTGATGCTGATTATGCTGGTTGTCGACTTGATCGCAAGAGCACTAGTGGTGGTTGTTTCTTATTAGGGAGAGCTTTAATATCTTGGTTTAGCAAGAAACAAAACACGGTTTCCCTCTCTACAACTGAAGCTGAATATATGGCAGCCGGATCTTGTTGTTCTCAAGTGCTTTATATGCAACAAGTGTTAAACAATTATGGTTTTACTCTTTCATCTATGCCTATCTTTTGTGACAACATAAGCGCTATAAACTTAGCACACAATCCCATTTTACACAGCCAAGCTAAACATATTGAAATCCGTCATCACTTTTTAAGGGATCATATTTCTAAGAATCATGTTTCCCTTCATCATGTTGATACGGAAGATCAATTGGCTGATATTTTTACAAAACCACTTCCACTAGACCAATTCAACAAAATAAGGAAGCAACTGCTTATCACTCCTTTGGAAGATGTTTTCTTTGATATTTGTGCATCTTAACAATGCCATTTACTTGCATCATTTTGGCTTTTAATGGACATTTTTTTTTAAATTGACGGGACATCTAATTAAGGGGGAGTTTTTCTTTTTAAACGGATATCTTTTTGAAATGACAAAGGGGGAGAAATAAATATAAATGCAAAACTCAATCAATGAGTTTCATAAACAAACTCTTGGCTTTACATTGGAAGTTGCTATATTCCCTACAGAATTGGATTTCATGTTCCATAATTCATGGGGAATAATAAGCACACATTTTATAAAAAAGAGAAGAAGTTTGCAAAGGTAATCTTCAGGTATGAAACTCACATGTTTTATATTTTCTTATTTTATATTTAAGAAATGTTTGTCATCTTCAAAAAGGGGGAGATTGTTGGCTAAATGGACATCTGTAAATCCCTTTGTTTTGATAATGACAAACATTTCATTCTTGTTGATCTAACGTGCTACTTGAGTGTTGCAGGAATAAGGTGAATGACAAAGCACTAGGGAATCTATATGCTTGAATGATTGTAAATGTCATGAAATGTAATCAATTGTAAACTTGTACAAATATATAATGTACAAGTACTTAGACTTCATGTAAATTAAGTGTTAGATCTTCCCTAGCTAAACACCACATTTAGATAGGTCATCTCCTTCAATAGTGTCACATATGCACACTCATACACACACTTAATGTCTTTATTTGAAACATTGAAACAGGGTCTATCTCGGTCAACAAAATCCTCGACCGAGACACTCTCGGTCGACAAACTTCTCGACCGAGAAAGACCCAAGTAGCCGTTAGACACAGCTGACAAGGTAGTTGGCAGTTGGAGATAAACGTTGCAAAACACTTGATCCAGAGAGCCTGTCGGTCGACAAAACTTCGACCGAGTAGGTGTCTCGGTCGACCATTTCTCGACCGAGATGGGCTCTGACAGCAACTGCAGAATTAATTAACTAGTCGTTGTTAAAGCAACTAACTTATACCTAACGGCTAGTTAAGCACTTAGAAATCCCTAGAAAGTGTCTAGAACGTCCTTAAGCACTTGTAGGACATTCCTATAAATAGGACATGCCTTAGGACACCTAAACTCACTTGGTTTTACACTTGAGCAATCTTTGAGCATACACTTACATTGAGCAACCTATTTGTGAGCAATTGAGCATATTGACAACTGGCTACTTCTTCTCTCAGCTCAAATTTCGTGTCCTATAGGCTAGCATCTCCTATCCACAGCAATCACAATTCCATACACATTGGTTAGGAGATCTACACGCTTGATCTAGGCAAATCAAGCCTTGTGCTTCAAAGGATAAGTTGTAATTTCCTTTTTCCTTTCTTGTTCACTATTATTGTTTGTACTCTCCTTGCTAATCCTAGGTTGGAGGCTGCGGATTGGAGAGGTTGGAGATCTTCTTGGTGAAGAAGGGGACCTTGAGCTACTTCAAGAAGGCTGGTGCAGCGGGAGGTTACTTCTAAAGAGGAAGGCTACTTCAAGGGGGAGCTTGGAGTTACTTCAAGAAGGATACCTCGGGTTGGTGCATCTACTTCAAGTGAAGGTTGTTCAACGGGTGTAAGAAAGTATTGTATTTTGTGTAATTCCTTGTGAAGGTAATAAAATTGATACTTTCAAAATCCCGGTTGGGTAAGCAACCGGGTAGTGGACTGACAACCTTAGTATTTGCTAAGGTTGGAACCACTCTAAATCCCTTGTCTCCTTCTTGATTTCTCATTTGTGGTTGTTTGAGTTAAATTATTGTTAAATTAGTTTAAAACCCTATTCACCCCCCCCCCTCTAGTGGTTTTTTAGTCTCGAAACTTAAGGGGGTCATAATATTACGCAACCTTATAAGGAGAGATTTAGTGTTTTCATTAGTAGTTGGTTTATGACCACATTTCCCTCACATGATAAGGTAACCTATACAGTCAAGTTACTCATCTCAATAACTAGATGATCATTCACACTATTGGTGATGAGAGAAGTGAAGACATAAGGATATCTATTGAAATTTGTATCCTTCATCAGCCAAATCTCATGAATGAATCGTAAATATCTCAATGAGGATGGTATCCAGTACTTAGATAGGTAGATTTGGACACAACTATGTGGACATAGTCAATTTTGAAGCCAAGGCATTTCTAACCATAGCATAGCTAATTTATATTATCACTTAGCATCGAGGGGATATCATAATTTTGAAAACTTGGCCTAGGGTCTATGTTTGTCACCCATGCATGCTCGGTTTTAAATTGGACTTATTAAAGACATGTCGGAAGGCAACGAAGGGAAGGGGTCGAGGTGGGAACTAGCATTAATCCTAGCCATGTGTGTTAAAGTCGACCAAATTTCATAGTAGTTGAAATATCTTCCCAACTTATACATAGTGAAATTCTACTTCCATGAAGAAGGTAGGGGTCACTAGGGTTACCTAAAAATAGATCATCATAAATAGTAGTGGGTTAAAGTGGTAGCGACCAATATAGACAAGGATTGAAAACCCTAATTGGAATTCCACTACTAGGAAATAGGTATATCAACAACCTCTAAGGGTCACCTACATAATTAATGGTCAACCTAGGATAACTTGAAGTAGTTAAGATACCAACTACTTAGGCTCTGATACTATTTTGTAAAGAGTGGGACCATAGAGGATATCCACTCCCTACTTGATTGAGGAATAAGTCCAACCAAACCCAACATACCATAAAGTATGTAAGGAATGATGGATTTCATTTGTAACTCAAATGGTACACATTATAGAGAAAGATAATGGATAAGTCACGGAAACAAAACTATTACAAAGTACATGATCATCCATATACAATTGTTCCTCACCATCAAAGGTGGCATGATATAATAAAAAGGTGTACATATGAGGAGATTTGCAGAGGGAAACCCAGCCATTCCAAGCTACTCATAAGTCCCCATCATGTACATGATTTTCCTAAGTCCTTGTCCTATAATGTACCTACACCTGGGTGGCAAGGAACATCACTTAAAAAATAGGAAACAAAAGCATGTAGATTGGCAAAGGTTGAGTATGTACATATATAAAACAATGTCAGCATTATATTTAGTTATAAGTGTCAAAGAAATGTTCCTACAAGAAAGGGTATGCTTGCAATTAGGTGAGTTCAAGAGAAATGTAACAAATAAATGAGGCATAGTAAATTCAAATTACAAGTATGAGAATAATAGTTCCTTGTCATAACAGTTATCAACAATCTCAATGTAGAACAATAACTTTTTCATGCATAACAATGTAGACTAAATATACCTAAATCAGGGTGATAAAAGAAATAAGGGTGGAAACGCACACCCCGGGCAGAATATGTGCGCCCTTTATAAGTATGGTTGTACGTAAGTGTGACTATTCTAGATATTCTAGTCAATCACATGGTGTGTCCTGCCAAAGGTGCACACACTAATCAATTGAGGTCTGACTAGATGTGCCCCATGAGATCGGGACACATGCAGTGGGAACTTTAAAAATTTATAAAGGGCCCTAGACCAACACAATCACACAAACCAAATAGTTCACTTGCAAGCACACGGGATCATATTGTAGTGTTGGTGTTAGGCAAGTAAAGGGGTTGATCCGTAGGGAGAGAGGGGGCACTAAAGGTAGGTTAAGGTAGATACATTCCTAATATGGAGAGTACGGTTTTTAGGGTTTAAATGGGAGTTTGTTTGATTACTATAATGTTGTAAGAAATTAAATATAAGAAGAAAACTAGATTACCAAAAACCCTAAATTACCCTAAACAAGTTAAGTCTAACAACGAAGGTAAGACAATTAACTAAGTAAGAGCATGGAATGACAACTAAGTTATACTAGACTAGCAATGCAAGTTAACACCTAAGAGACAAGTTAAGCGCTAGAGGAATTAAGGACCTAGGTTATCACTAACTAACAAGAGAAAATCTAGCAAGCTCAAAAGAGCATTAACTACTAAATCAAATCCTAACTAGCAAGAACTAGGAAATTAACTATGAAGAAATTAAGAACAAGCAACTACTTCACATGAACATGCTAAATTAGTAAGATTGCTTT
This sequence comes from Alisma plantago-aquatica, assembly GCA_963693085.1. Taxonomy (NCBI): domain Eukaryota; kingdom Viridiplantae; phylum Streptophyta; class Magnoliopsida; order Alismatales; family Alismataceae; genus Alisma; species Alisma plantago-aquatica. Next base: position 658,582,666 of record OY856411.1, read on the forward strand.
TAGTAATGATATGGATAGGCGGGCTATTTGAAAATGACACTAAGGCTCCAACTGGGGGAAAGATAGAACAAGCAAGCTTAATCATTCATTCTAGATTACTTAAACTAAACAACTAGTCAGATGCTAAGAAATCACCATAAAATATTAGTTAGCCTAAGGTATAGGTGATATTTCACTAGGATTTGGCTAATCTAGGTTTCTAGAATAGGGTTGCTTAGTATAATTGGGAGCCAAATGTAGAATTGGGGAGTAGAGGAGAGGGTGTTTCACCCCACAGTACTCACCATCTAGCTTTTAATAAACTCCAAGGCAATTGCACCAATCAACCCTATACTAGCTACTTAGATCACACATCTAGGAATAGGAGAATGACTGTATGTAGGGGGAGATGGGGTACTAGCTAAGGATCCACTACTTGGACCTAGGAGCAAGCCCCAAGACAGCCCCACATATGCTATATTCTCCTAGACTTAGGTGGCTTCAAGCACACAATCACAAGAAATTCATATTTTTAGATACAAACCACAAGTAGAGACATGGGAAATGAAATTTAAGTATCAAGAAATCATCATAGAATGAAATCATAGAGTTTAGAAATTAACTTCCCCCAACATGGTATCAAAGTATCATTTTTCCCCCAAACAACCCACCACAAGGGGCTTAGCTACACATGACGAAACAAAAGAGAAAAGAAAAGAGAAGACAGAGGTAGAAATCCATTGAACTCATAGAAGTCCCTTTCTTCTACACCTCCTATCTATAGCAGCTCATACACCTCCTACAAGGATGGAAATGGCATGAATGGAAGAGGTTTGGTGGTGAAACCCTAGAAAACTAGGGTTTTTTGGTGGAAATGAAATGGAAATGGAAGATAGGAGGTAGGTGGACGTCTTGACTACAAGGGAGATAGCAATGAATGCTTTGGAGTAGCTCACCTAGTGTTGTGCATGTATATATAGGTGATGGTCGAAGAACTAGTGTAAGAGGGGGTATTATTGGAAATTTAGTGCAGGAAAGTTAGGTTTTAGGTGGCAGAACGGCCATGGTGGGTGGAGGTCAGAACATCTGTGGTGGCAGAGAACGGACGTGGTCGGAAGTGAAAAATGTCATGTTGGAGGTGGTGAAATGAAGGCTGGAAGCATGTCCATGGTGGGGGCTACGTAGATCAGTCGTTCTAGGTAGCACGGCATGGTGGGAGAGGTGGAGTGAAGGTCATTCTCTTCAGTACACCCATTCTGATCTTTGGTAGCACGGACATGCTAGCTGGAATGACCATTTTGGGGGCTTCTTGACACGACTATGTGGGGTAGCATGGCCATTTTTATAGAGTTATTGTAGCATGTCAAAATGGACATCAACATGTGATTTTTGCATTGGCGAGCATGGTCGTTTCTTGGCACCACGGCCATGTTGGGGTCTTTAGTAGAACTTTGAGCTCCTTTCTTTGCAATCCATGGACTTCTTTACTTGGGTTGACTCTTGGTCACCAAGGGTAGGTTGGGGAAGCTTTGTGGTTTTCTCTGGACCCCTCTATCTCACTCATCCATCCAATGTGGTACAAGTACCTGAAAAACATGCAAAGAATGTCCATAAGTGCATTTGACATAAATATACATATTGAGGGAATTAACTTGCATTCTAACATGTTTAGATGTGATTGAAATGTGAAAAGACACAAGTTGGATCCCTAAAATAGGGTTGCATCACCACCCCCAAACTTAAAATGTACGTGTCCTCAAGTATGCTCCAACTTAATCTCTCTCTCTCTCTAGTTCCTTTCAATCAAACAAAAATTGTAAATACATTGCAAAAGATGATTATTGACTAAATGGTCTTAAAAGTGACTAAGTGCATGTGTTCCACCTCTCTCCTCTCCATTTTCAAAATTCAATCATGAAAAGAGAGTTGAGCATACAAACTTCAAAAATAGAGCATAGAATACACAAGTTTACCATATGTCCTTCATGTAATCCTGGGTAAATTGTTTCATGTCGGCATTAATCAATGATGACTATGAGTGTCATTTCATTTTCATGCATTCAATCTTATGTTTAAAATGTACCAAATGACCCACATAGTTGTAGAAAAGGGTAAAGTGAGCTAGATTTGATGTTTCCTAGCTCAGTGGGTATGAAAATGGAAGAAATGATTGTGGTAAGAGATCGGAGTGCTTTTACACACTCATCTTTTCTTTATTTAGATGCTCTAAAAACTAGAGCATCTTTTATTTTCTTTTTTCTTTTCTTGTTTTCTTTTTCTTTTTGCCCTTGGCATACATAGGGAATATGGTGGAGAGAGAGAAGTGGGGAGATGTAGATATGGCCATCCTAAATTTTTGGAGGTGGCCAAGGCTAAATATGTGCACTAAGACATCCTTACATGAGGTGGGGAGGTATGAAGATGGTGAAAGAAGAGTTGGGTCAAATAGGGGTCATTAGAATGGTTCTAAACACAAAATATCCTGCATGAAAACTAATCCAACACTTCATCAATTAATATCACACCACATGATTGAACAATATGAGATTCATATATTTATCAAGTGATTCCATAGGCCCTAAGCATTCTTATCTTTCTCAATTCACAATTCAATCAAAACAGTCATAAACATAAGAGAGGTGACGCACACATAAAAAGTCAACAATCGAGACAATATAGCAATAAACTCTAAGAATGTGTCATGCATTTTTCAAAGATCAATAACTTTTCGTTCAAAAATTGGAGATTCAAGTTGAAACATGTTTTTGGACAAAGAGTTCCAAATTTGGTCAAAGCTGGACAAAATGGTGCCAATTTGCACTTTAATCACATCTGAACCTACTTTAGGGAAATTAAAGAATAAAGTAGAAAATTTGAGCTAATACGCACAAAAATTATCAAACTCTACATGGATATGAAATGCATAGCATGGAAGAGAAAAAAGAACAATTTTTTTTAAATTACTCAAAAATGCATGAAGTTAAACTACATGATATGAATGAATGCAAGCAGAAGGAAATATACACTAGACAGAGTGAAGTCAATCAAACAAAGATCAGGCGAGATAGGCACAAACAAAATAAGTTGAGAAAAGAGGGCATACAGCCATGCCACCCCAAACTTTTGAATTAAGTTGTCCTCAACATGAAAATAAAGCTTAGCAATGATAGGGTAGATGTCACTGCTCTGGTGGTGGTGGATCCTATAGTGGGCCAGCCTGTAGAGGTGGGTGCTGGTAGTAGTGGCCCCAGTAGTCTACATGTGGAGGCGGGTATGTCTCCTGGTATCCAGAAAGGGCTCTCCATAAATCCTCCCCCCATTGGGGGTTTCTCTGCACCTTCGCATGTTGATACTATACATGTGGTTGATTTGATAATGCATATGTTGTTGATCCAACCACATGGCCTGTTGTGTCTGTTGAATTGCCTCTAATTGTGAATGAATGGATGACATGTCATATGCATTTCTTGGAGGTGGTTGGCCTCATATCTCTGTCTCGTGCGGTGGGGCTGCTCAAGAATGTGCTACTCCTCTGGCACATTCATCTCTCCTCCTTCTTCAGGTAAGTACACCAGTGGTTTCCTATATCATTCTCTGGGGGGGGGTCTGCCCCCCACTTTGATATCAACCTTATGAAATCATTCGGTGGTCCTACATCCATGATCAAGGGGCTGGTATGATATGGGAGTTATAAAGTGATGCCAGGGTACCTGGGGTTCAAAATATAGAAGATCTTGTTGTTTTTAGGGAGATAATTTTGGATCTTGCTAGATAGTTTAAATTAACAAGTTTAGTTCCTTCTACCTTAGTAAGTCCCTATAAATTGCAGCCCACTACTTTTGCAATTGTGGTGATTGTTGCTCCCATGATGGATGGATTTTTTCTTTTAGAAGGAATTATCTTTAGGTGGTCAATAACCATGCTTCCTATGTTGATGAAGCCATTACTTGCAACTGTAGAAATCACGAACAGATCCTTCTACAAACAATAGCCTTAATTATCATAGTAGCCAAAAATGGTGTTTGCTAGGACCTTCTGCAAATATCTCATGAAAGAATTGTACACCTTGCTGGTCCTAGATTTTCCTGAAGACAAAGTTTATTGACCCGTGATAGCCTTCCACATATTTTAATAATTTTCTTTTCCATTCTTGTCAAGTCTCCCCTCATCAAATATCTTTGCCATTTCTAGTTTGGGGGTGAAAATCCTATTGAGTTGAGAGGCTCTAAGCACGTGTGTTGAATCAAGCAGTCGGAATCTTATTGCTTCTTTGCCTCTATGTTGAACCTTCTCCATCGACCCAAAGAACTCATGAGTTATCTCAAGGTAGGTTTCTTCAAACTCATGCAAAATCGTGTATAACCCAGAAATTTCTAATGCCTCTTTGAATGCAAAGTTGATCCCTATGGTTTGCATGGTTTCCATTCATGCATACCTAGTGGGAATCACTCTCCTTGTCAAGCACTCAGGATGGAGAGGTCTTGTGAAAACTCTTCTTGATGTGCCTCTTCCATACGTGACTCCCTCAGGTTGCTTTCCTACCCACTTCATTCTATCCTCCACTAGCTTGGACAAGAAGTCCATGGGTTCATCCTCTATCTCCTTGCTTTCAGCATCATCTATCTCCTCCTCCTCATAAGTATGTGACCCCAAACTTGTGTCTAAATTCAAGGGAACCATCTAAATGGGTGCATCAACATCTTCTTCTTCAATCAGCTAACGGCTACAAGTGGGTTGTTGAGTGGCATGTGGTTGAGCTAATGAAGTAGACTGCCTCTCCGAAGTGGGTCATGGAGCCAAGTGTGAAGACAAAATAGCAGTTGTTTTCTTGGCTCTTCTTTCTCAAGTCGGTGAATCAACATTGATGAAATCCACAATGTTCTCTATTTCTTCTTCTTCCTCCTCCTCTCCTCTGAGTTTGTTGTAGTTTGGATCTGAGGTGTGGTGGCTTGAGGAGGATTGTAGGTGGGAGCCACTCATAGATGCTGACCTTTAGAGAGATGAACTGGAGATGGAGATCGACGGAGATGAAGTAGGGTTATTCAAATATGGGTTGCCCTTTTTTGATCGACTTTTATTTCTAGTGATTTCCTCGAAGGTGTTCGTGACTCCCTTCTTGATTCACTTGTTTGTGGTCTTCATCTTTGCAGTAAGAAAGGGGGAAATCAAAGAACCTCTACAATTTTCACACTTCCAGGAGGTAGGGGAGGAATCTCCTTGGAAATAGAGAAATGGCGTTTAATGAAGGGTGGAAAGTGGAGCTAAAGGTAGGGGAAGGTGAGTGGAAGCCAAAGGGAACTCAAATTTAGTGTGCTAGAAATCTTGGTGCATCCCACCAAAGGTGTGCATGCTAATCAATTGGATTTTGACTGGATGCACCCCTGAGATCAGGATACACACGGTGGGAACTTTCAAATTTTATAAAGGGCCCTAGACCAACAAAATCACACAAACCAAATAGTTCACTCACAAGCGCATGGGATCATATTATAGCATAGGTAATAGGCAAGTAAAGGGGTCAATCTATAGGGAGAGAAGGGGAACTAGATCTAGGTTAAGGTATCTACATTCCTAATGCGGAGAATAGGGTTTTTAGGGTTCAAAGGTGAGTTTGGTTGATTACTCTAATGTTACAAGCAATTAAAGAGAAGAAGAAAACTAGATTACCAAAAAACCCAAATTATCCTAAACAAGTTAAGTCTAAGAAGCAAGTGAAGACAATTAACTAAGCAAGAGCATGGAACTACAGTAAGCTACACTAGACTAGCAATTCAAGTTAACACCTAAGAGACGCATTAAGCATTAGAGCAATTAAGAACCTAGGTTATAACTAACTAACAAGAGAAAATCTAGCAATCTCAAAAGAGCATTAACTACTCAAGCAAAGCCTAACTAGCAAGAACTAGGCAATTAACTAAGAAGCAATTAAGAACAAGCAACTACATAGAATGAACAAGCTAAATTTAAAAGATTGCTATTAGCAATGATATGGATAGGTGGGACATTTGGGAAATGACACTAAGACTCCAATTGGGGGTAAGATAGAACAAGAAAGCTTAATCATTTATTCTAGATTACTTAAACCAAACAACTAGTCAAATGCTAAGAAATCAACCTACATTATTAGCTAGCCTAAGGTATAGGTGAGATTTCACTAGGATTTGACTAATCTAGGTTTCTAGAATTGGGCTTCTTAGTGTAATTGGGGGACAAATGTAGAATTGGGGAGTAGAGGTGAGGGTGTTTCACCCCACAGTACTCACCACCTAGATTTTAGTAAACTCCAAGGAAATTGCACCTATCAACCCTATACTAGATACTTAGATCACAAACCTAGGGGTAGGAGAAGGATTGTATGTAGGGGTAGATGGGGTGCTAGCTACAGATCCCTTACTTGGACCTAGGATCAAGTCCCAAGATAGCCCCACATATGTTATCTTCTCCTAGACTTAGGTGGCTTCAAGCACACAAACACAAGCAATTCATAATTTTAGATACAAACCACAAGTAGAGACATGGGAAATGAGATTTAAGTAGCAAGCAATCATCATAGAATGAAATCATAGAGTTTACAAATTAACTTCCACCAATATGGTATCAAAGTATCATTTTTGCCCCAAATAGCCCACCGCAAGGAGCTTAGATACACATGACGAAACAAAAGAGCAAAGAAAAGAGAAGAAAGAGGTAGAAATCCATGGAGCTCATGGAAGTTCCTTTCTTCTTCACCTCCTTTCTGTTGATTCTCGTACACCTCCCTTCAAGGATGGAAATGGCATGAATGGAAGTGGTTTGGTGGTGAAAACCTTAGAAAATTAGGGTTTTTGGGTGGAAATGGGAGATGGGAGGTAGGTGGAGGTCTTGAATGCAAGGGAGATAGCAACAAATGCTCTAGAGTAGCTAGCATAGTGTTGTGGCCCCCACCCATGCATATATAGGTGTTGGAGGAAGCACTAGGGTAATTGGGGTATTGTTGGAAATTCAGTGCAGGAAAGTTAGGTTTTAGGTGGTAGAACGGTCGTTCTGGGCAGAATGGTCATGGTGGGTGGAGGTTTGAACGACCGTGGTGGAAGAGAACGACTGTGGTAGGAAGTGAAAAATGTCATGTTGGAGGTGGTGAAATGAAGGTTAGCAGCACGGTCGTGCTGGGCAGCACGGCCATGGTGGGGGCTAGGTAGAATAGTCATGCTGGGTAGCACGGCCTTAGTGGGCGAGTTGGAGTGGAGATCGCTCTCTTCAGTACGCCTGTTTTGGTTTTTGGTAGAATGTCCATGATAGCTAGCATGTCCATTTTGGGGGGCTTCTTGGCACGATCGTGCTGGGTAGCTCAGCCATTTTGGTGGAGTTGTTGTAGCATGTCAAAATGGACATCAACCTGTGATTTTTGCATTGGCGAGCACGGCCGTTTCTTGGCACCATGGTCGTGTTGGGGCTTCAGTATCACTTTGAGCTCCATTCTTTGACACCCATGGACTTCTTTACTTGGGTTTACTCTTGGCTACCAAGGGTAGGTTGGGGAAGCTTTGGGGTCTTCTTTGTACCCCTCTATCTCACTAATGCATCTAATGTGGTCCAAGTACCTGAAAAACATGCAAAGAACATATATAAGTGCATTTGACATAACTATGCATATTGAGGGAATTAACTTGCATTCTAACATGTTTAGATGTGATTGAAATATGAAAAGACACAAGATGGAGCCCTAAAATAGGTTTGCATCATCACACAACATGCATAAATAGAGTGGCAAGACTATCATTTTAGTCAATTTCAGATAAAAAGGCAATCATAGCAAGTGGGGTGCAAAAACCCATATAAATAGAGTATTTCAAAATCCACATGAATATGATGAATTAAGATCAGAATTATGAATGTTCAAGCAATTGGATTACCAAAAGAATTGATTGTTCAAGAGATGCCTCATTAAAATGAATGTAGATTTCAATCAAAAAATGCCCAAAATAAAATAGAGTACCTGATTTTCATATCAAAGGCTCAAGTAAATCTATTTACTTGGTCCACTAAGTCAAGTTTTCATCCTATGAACATATTATGTATGTTAGTCAAACCAAAGCACACTTGTGTATCCACTCCTGTTATAGCTATACATAGCCCTTATCCAAATTATTTTCACCTAATGGCGTTTAGGGTTTTTAATATTACTAAATGAACATATGATTCATTGTATAAATATTTTAGTTCTAGCATCCATCTTTAGTCATAGAAGTCAAGGTTACATTTATGCATTGTTCCAAATAGATTTTGTAATTTCATTCTCTTTCTAATACTATGTGTTTATGTATTCTTCCAAACATCATGTTTAACATGCATATTAGTTTGTATAATATTGTGTTATATAGTTATTGAATATGTCATGGATACCAATATTTAATGTATATGAAATTGGATGTAGATTTCAATGTAGACTTAGCCAACATGTCACTTAAGCTTACATTTACAAAGATACATTCTTGTTACATATTTCATGTGTCCTTTTACACACAAAAAAATTGATCTATCTAGATAGTCATTTTCCCTAGACCCATATATATTTCAAGTCATTATCTAATACTTATTGAGGTATCTAGGGTTCCAAATTCATATATGAAAACATTAAGGTAACATATCAACTTGGATATATTATCATTATGACCATTTTCATATATACAATATGTTGTGGGCATTATCTAATTTAAACCCAATACATATGTACCAATAGGATTCTTGAAATCTGAAATGATACAAGACTTATAGAGTTGTCATATTACAAACACTAGTACTTATACCATATTATGTACAGTAGTAAAATTATTATTAGGGTAATTAAGAAAGTGTAGATTTTTGTATTACTGAGTTCAGATTTTTGTCAAGTGGATTATATCTGAAACATAACTCATTATGTGATCATTAACTAGTTTCCCAACATAGAAATATAAAAGGTTGAATACTAGCTTACAAGTCACCTTGGTTATTTTAGACTTCATCGTGGGTCTCCATGACATCGTATTCCTTGATTAGAGTTGTCCCCTACCAATCATTGGGTGGATCACTTTCATGCCTTCACAACATGTTAGGGTTGTTGGAGGTGAATGTGAATATAGTATGAGAGGAATATGAAGAGCAGAAGTATGGTTGTTAAGGCTAGGTGTGAGGACGGTGGGATAGTGGGTGTGCCACTGTAATGAATGTAGGTGCAAGAGTAGGGAAGGCAAGGAAGGCTAGGGTATCTGAGGTGCAAGAGTGAGAGAAGAAGTAGAGAAGAAATGTCAGGGTGTCTTGGGGGGTTGCAGACCACATCTGTGGATGCTAGATCTACAAGCAGATGACTCTTATTGTTGGGGGAAATGGTGATGGCAAGTGTGCCTACCTGATAGTCGGGCATAACTAGGAAAAGGAGGGTGGTGGTATATTGGATTGGTGCCACAGAGATCTAGATCTACTAAGTTGAGGTCATCACTTTTAGGCACCAAAAGGTCCTCTGTGGCCTATGTATAATGTAGTGGTTGTCTCCCTTCTTTTGTGGTTGCTAGGCACAGGGGGAGAGAGAGAAAACATGGGTGGAGACTAGGGCATGTGGCTCTAGTGGTTGGTGCAAGGTTGAAGAAGCAGAGGAGGTTGTTGTGTAGTCATTTGGCAGAGATAGAATCATGGCGGAAGGCGCTACTACATCCCACACTCGTAATGCTTGTGTTGGGTGACAAAGAGGGAAGAAGTGGGGTGGTGCCACTAGTGTTGAAGGAGGTGGTTCTAGAAGGAGGTTGAGGGAGTAGTTGAGGGTGCATGGGAGAGGCTGGTAATGGTGCCACCTAAATGTCATGAAGGTAGCGAGCGTCCAGGTTGTCATGGTGGCCAGAGCGAAGTATAGATAGCATGGCTAGGGTTCTAGCCATTGCTGCAGGAGAGAAGGAAGAAGAACCTAGGGTTTAAATTCGTTGGAGAGAACAGGGAAGGGTGGAAGGGAGAGGAGGAGAATAAGAGGAGCAGGAGGAGAAGGTGAGGTGGAGAAGATGTCTATAGAAATTGCAATCGGTGGGGCAGCAGTGTTGTTGATCGCATCAAGGAGGGGAGTGAGTTTCATGGTCAAAGAAAATCTATGGCATGATAATGTGATAATGAGTACAAGGGTGTTTACTAAGTTAGGAATTCAAACCATTAATTAGATCTGAAATTCAAGTCCAATTGATACCAAAATTCATAACTAGATCGATGAACATGTGAGAAATTTGGTGTTGCCATTGATTTCACATTTTCAAGATTTTTAATACCAGATCTCCTTATTTGTATATCATACATACATTTAATTGTTTTACTAATTTGACCACTATATTTCATATTAATTCGATTCATTTCATCTTATACGCCTAAGAATATTTTAGGATGTCAAATTAGCGTCAAGAATGGTATTTTGTATGTTTGTTGATTAAGTCTTGTTATGAATGTATTATGGTTATTTTATCTTACTTACCAATTACTAAGATTTTGCTTATACTCATGATACTAATTGACTTTGGGAATTCCTAATGTACTTGGTATTAGGGGAAGAGATATTATATGTTATCATAGTTAAATAGAGGCCTAGAAGAAGGAAGGTTACATATATATGCCTAGTTTTGATTATGTTACGTGTCCTGAGGGGATTAGGACTCCAATCTACCTAAAACTAGGACTTTCAGGAAAATGATGGAAGGACATGGACATATCCATCCCAAAAATCCCACCAAAGAAGAAAAAAATTAGTATTGTCACATTCCTTTCATTTTCTCATGTTTTAATCAGAATCAAACCACTCTTCTTCCAATCACATAAAAATGGCTTGATACTAGTATATTGGGAAAGATGGGGGTGCTCACACTTCCCCACTTGTAACAAGATCGTTTGGCCAAATTCTATGGGTTTGTTGTGTTCTTTTAGTTATTTGAGTTGTACGACAAATCAGCTTTCTATCGTGTACTCACAAAGTCATGTTCTATTTTTCCTTGTTTTCCTTATGAAGTGTGTGCTGACTTCAAACACCATTTCCTTCATTTTTCATTCGACCACTGAATTAAGTTTCACTACCAAAAGGATATATTCAACAATATATATATATATATATATATATATATATTTGACCGAGTGGAACACTCATATTCAAAGGTTGAATTTAAAACAACAACCTCATGTTAAACCTAATGAAAGAGGTGAAAATTTATTTTTTGAAGCCTCTTCTAAATCCACTGACCCCTAGAAAAGGTTTAGAGATGGCCAGAACTAGATGAACGGTGTCCCACCATGGATAGGATAAGAATTAGATGCAGGGAAAAGAAGAGCTCCACTACAACAAGAACTAAGAGATGAGATGACTTCTAAACTAACTGAAGAGCAAACTAGGATAGAAAATTCAAGAACCATATTTAGGAAGGTTGACATTGCTCATGGATCCAAACAACGAGTAAAAAGGTAAATGATCAATACCTCAAATCAAATAAAATCAACCATAATAGAGCCCTCCATTAGGCTAGTTCAATCATTTTAAAGTTGTTTTGGCAGTGAAGAAAGATGAAGGTCATGGAATGATGTCAAGGTTGTGTCCAGATGTAGATAAAGATAGATCATTAGGTGTAGGGGTGATATAGGCAAAACTTGCACTTGAAATGGGTTTGACTATGAAGGTAGATCATTTTGGGGTTTTTGCTTATATAGTTAGCACTTGTGGTGATGACACTCATCCTTAGATATTGAATTTTTATGGTACTTGACAAACTAGAAGATTTAAAGACGAATTTGATTGGGATCCAAAGGTTTCATGTAGTATAGTACTTCACCTCGAGTGTACATGTAATATATGTGAAAGATATGGATTGAAACATGTCAAGTATTTCATGGCAAAGGGATAATTGCATAGAAGCAACTTATAATGGTTCTTATAATCAAATAAAAGAGTTGCAGACATAAGGTAATTGTACCAAATATATTATTCTAGAGATGAGTCAAAGAAACATGTTGGGGTTTCTTTTTTCACAAGATGGTATGATTTACCTACACAAAAGGTTGTGCACTACATAGTGATGATCTTATACATTTTATAAGAGGCATATTATTCAATGTATGCCTTGAATTTGAAATTTTTTAACATGTAAAGGGTCTTGAAAGAGATGTACTAGGGACAATACATGAAGACAGATATTCTTAAGTTTATTATAAGACATGGTGAGTGTAAGCATGTCAAAACTGAAAACCAAAGACAAACACATATGTGGCATCAAATCCCTATACCTTGATGAAAATGGAAACGCATCATGAGGGACCTCTTTGGTGGTGTATGAGGACATCACGTGGATTTGACTCAATATGGGTGATTGTGGGCTACCAAGGACTTCTATGGGATCAATTGGTATATGCTTTTAACTAATTTTATCATGTAAGAGATGATATATAAGATCCGTTATGTGACACACATCACTTGAAATCATCTCAATGTTGGTTGAATGTTTATGCAAAATGACAACATAGATGAATGGAGTTTCAAGTATAACATGAGGTTTCTAAATATTTTGTCATGGAAGAGTGGTGTTGAGTTTGTCATACATGGAAAGGTACTCCAAACATCATGAGACCATATTATATACATGATATACTAGGTCCAGTGAAATACAAGATGAAGTATCCATGTGAATTATCAATCCCAACTGTGATCAACTTTCTCGCTAAATGACATCTCAAACTTTGATAAAAAAAACTCATTCCAGATTTCATTCTTATTATCTTATTATATCCACTATACTCTTTTATTTTGATTGAGTTCTCTACTTTACATGATATTATCATCTATAAAAAAATGTGAAGTGATGGAGAAGTTTCAATGTAACTTTTTCTTAGTTAATATGACTATCATTAGCACCTAAACCAGTGTAACTAGAGAGAGTTTCGGCACATAAATATAAAGAGATAGGGTGAGTGAACAAATTTTTCACAATCCCAATTTGATCTAATGGAACTTGTTCTATCTATATTGAACAAATTAACTATTAATTATTTCTTAAACATTTTCCAAATGTATAATTTGCTTTCCTACATTAGTGGTGAATATAACCAAACCAAGTTGCACCACACCTATAGAAATTGAAGGGATTATTTCAATTTCCATGTAACGATCATGTCTTTGTCTCTCATAACTATAACATTCCTACCCCTACAAACACATTCATATGGTAGTTTCTTAGGACTGAGTCTTGCTCATGAGGGGATACACCATTTAAAGGACATGATAAAATTGTGCTCCTCAGTATCAAGTTTTAGATTCATAGTCATAATTTTATTAGTCATTCTAGAAAATGAATTATTATATTATCAATATACCTCTACAGTAATATGATTTACCACTTTTTCCTTCCGCCTCTAGTATGTATTCTTAATTTTTATATACAACTATTTTTACTTTAAATTATTTCCACTAGAATCAACATCCACCTTGTGACAACATAGTTCCAAACCATGTGCAACATAATATGATATCAAAGAACTTTATAACATCATCAATACTAAAACAAAGTGTTTGTCTTCTCATCATAAAACATAAGAAAAGAAGTAAGTCTTGTCAAAATAAGGGATTACATCAACGTGCTATGTAAAGTAAACATAAGGATGCAACAGCCACACAAAGGGCACATATCCATGCTAACAAATGGCACATATCCATGCTCCCAAATTTTTCTTAGTAGTCAGTATCATAAGTCTCCAAGTGAGCAAGACTTGTTGTCCATGTAATATCCCATAAGGATAGAGCCATCCATGACATGGACCAAAGAGGAAAACATGTCAGTAAAATGTTGACACCACATTCTTATAATTGATTTATATATACATATGCACAAAGCATGACTCAAATGCAAGTTCAATTTTAGGAAGGGACGATTTGGTGCACTTAAGTTAACAATACAAGGTTCACAAGTATCAATGATTTCAATGTTCAAGTTTCACGATGACAATTTTACAAGACTCTACAATTATCAACTGTGCAAGATTGTTCTACATCCAAGATGCCCAATGTCTATGGCTTTTTCCAACAATAAGATCACCTTTAAACATTAACATTGAGCATTGTCATTGTGTCTTTATCAAGGCTTGGTGCCTCATGTTCTCACATTCTATTAGAGAACAACATTGTCAGCTAATCACTATTTTAATCAGTATACTAGGGGATGCTACATAGGGAGGTGGGACTAACCCAACCTCAAGTGAGACAAAGCCCAACAGGAGTCAAAACTCTGATTAGATCAATTATAATGCTATCTGGATTTTGAAAAATATTCACATGTTTTAAAATAAGAGTGGTGCTCCTCAAGAGAAAGAAGGGTTTATAAAACAATATTAGGTTCACCACACATAACTATATCATGAAATTCAAGAGGGAAAATAATAAATCAGGAATCTAGTGACTTATTCCAATCAAAGAGTCTCCAACAAGGTGCTCATAAGGTTCAATGGTTCCAAGCTCTCAAGAATATAGCTAAAAAGAATGCCCTAGTGTTATCATATGTCATTTGGATTGGAAATCATTTCTTCATTCTTATTAGGTGCATTTACAATTTTACCTCTAAGTGGTGGAATCCTTATTAATCATGTTTGGCTGTTAAAGCATCTCATTATTAATTTTTCACGTTCATCTCCATCAATAGAATTGGCATCCATATGTAGTCACACATGGTTCGTCAATCATTTAGTACCCTTACCCATGTCACATCCAGTTCATGAATTCATATTAATATAATTCTTAGGTTCATGTGTCCTTTAGTGGTGTAAGATTCACACAGTTATGGTTTTATGGATACGGTCTTACAGGTATTGTAACGAACTAAAATCTAGGTACATTCTTAATTTGACCCTTTTGCCTAAGTTTTTCCTATCCTTTTTGTCCTTGATGATGAATTTGTGGAATTATTAGTGGTTTCGTGTATATTTTATCTCTATTCATGTCAATGTATGGGTTTGTGCACAAATACCTCAGTTAATGTTTTAATCATGGATTAAAATACAATTTTTTTACTTAAGTGACATATTAATAAAATAATTTCATTCTATAACCTCTTGTAGCCTTATAGAGCAAGGAAGAGAAAGGGGATAAATAATAAAGCTTTAAACATGACAATGTGGCATTAAATAATTTCATTTGGCAAATAGGAAAAATAATGTGTAATGGAGATAAAACTTATAAAAGGAAGACTCACTGGATAAAAGTAACTTCATATCTGAGCAATTGACTTGTGTGCTAAGTTTCACTTATTTTTCACAATAATAAATATTTTAATTCAATTTGGAAAAGAAAACATGAGTAAATCCAGACTCAAAAAGTGGAACCTAATCTTAGATTCATAATATACACATTAAAATTAACCTATGGGTAAATTTTCATCTAATTTGGACTATCTTAAATGTTTTATTTTATTTATGAGAGAGAATATAATTAAACGATAAAAATATTAAATAATATATTAAAACAATTAATTAATGGAAAAATCATGTTCCTCGTGTTTAGTATTTCTTATAGGCCAAGTTTCATATTTTTAGAGAATTTATAGATTCCTCTAATTCATTGAAGGGATAAAATAAGTGGTAAGATTTAAAAGTATCTAATAAAATACCAAAAGTCCTAAAAAATAAAAACTAATGCTATAATCGGATTCATCACCCTAAAATTATCTAATCTACCAAATTTGGGTTTATTTGGACTTCGTTTGCACCCTCAAATAATTATAGAAAGTTTTGTACTTTTAATGCATCAAAAGAACAAAGTTGGAAGGTTCTATTAAATTACTTTCATTGCAGATCCGCCGCATGAACAGTGACCTTGGACCAAAGGGGTCTAATATTGTTGGCATAACTCCCTCATTTCTAAACGAAATTTTTCAAAACAAGTTGCGTTAAATTGCAAATTGAATTTGACATCCATCCATACTATATTTGAAGCCTAAAATCGCGTATTCAAGAAGCACCCAAATTTGTTCTCCAAGACTCTAGAAGTCTCTACCTCTCAAAGAACCAAAACCAAACCCCATCTATATATAGACCTATACCCAGACCTCCACTAGCCTTTGTTCACCCTTTTTCTTGTGTCAATTTAACCCAAACCATCATCATATGTTGTTGCTAAGTTGATTTTCTCTCCTCCATAAACTCTCTCACTGGCGGCAGTTCTCCCCACATCAGTTCAATAGATCTTCAGGTAAGGTTCTCTATACCCTCTTCTTCATTTCTAAATTGTTGATGCTGCTTGATTTCACCCAAATGAATTTTCCCCAATTTTAATCCTCCCAGACTTGCTCTAAGTCATCTGTCATGGCATGGACAGAGCTAAAAGAAGGTTGTTATGCATGTTCTCTGATTTTCCCCTCATGACCTTATTTTTGGTGTTTTTGCCACATGAGTATTTCCATCTTCTTACATTCTCCATCTTTTTTTGTCATTTGAATGATGGTATGGTAATATCATGAAATATATTGTCATGGTATATAGTTTAGAATGATAATATGGTACCAGTATGTTATTTAGAACATCATTTACATTCTAAAATCGAAAAAAATATATAGAACTATAAAATCTTTAACTTTTTTTTTGAAATCTTTAAAATTTACACAAAAATATGTTTTGGAATCCTTATAACTTGCTCTGTCATTTGGCATTGGTTTTGTATCCGGATTTTCAAGTTTTAAAGTATGGTGTTTTAGTGTTTCGATTAGACTTAAGATCTTAATAATAATTATAGACAGCATAATATTTTATAAAGTTGGGATTTTGAGTCAAGATATTAATAGAATCGTGAACCCAATATCATGTCAAGATCAAGAGTCAATCTAGGGTTTCTCTGAAGGTTTGGATTTCTAGGGTTTTCCACCTACATAACATACATTGAACCATAGCTAATGAACAAAACATTATATGTAGGTTTGAGTGACTTTATACTTGGAAGGGTAGAATTTGATCTCTAATTTGAATTCTCAAATTAAGAAATGTGCATCTTACCCCTTATGTTGGGCATGTTTGATAACCAAACCCTAATTTCCCAATGAGGCGTGCACTAAAACCTTTGTTCCTATTGTTGCTTCTTTTAATATAATTGCCTCAATTCTTGCTACAACTATCATAGTGTGGGTCTTGGACCCAACTTGCCATGTTAATATTATTTTTGGCCTAAACTTGCCATATTATTTCTTTGAGCATGATGATATGTTTGACTAATTAACTAATGTAGTGGTACTTATGTACAACCACCCATAATTGGTCATGTGTTATTTCACCCTGGGGAATGTGTTACTCTCCCCTCACATATAAATATTTTGTAGGTGATTGGGAATGTGCTTACACTCCCCTCACCTATTGGTTGGGGTCTGGTAGGTGCCTTAACCCTAATCAGTTGATTTAGTCTAACTCAATCATTCATGCTAATTTTCTTATTATTTTTCATGGCAAGAATCTTATATGTTATGTGCCTCATACTTTAGGCCCTTCTTATTTCTGGCTATTTTATACCTTTATTATCATTTTTGTTCTTAATCTCATTATTGTTCCTTATTTGGCACATACCTTGTTTTCTCCTCTAGCTAGGTGATTCCAACCACCCAGGCCTAGGACAAGGAGAGGAACAAGACCAAGGAGGACCAGCCCAGGAGTAGATTCAAGGAGACTTTGTTGAGATGTCTAGGTTGCTACTGCTAGATCTTGTAGTTTTCTTTTCTACTTCTTTTCCTGAACTCATGTAGTGAACTTGGATCAAAGCCATGTAATAACTTAGCCTTTTCTTTCCACTTATACTATTGACATTCTATGTATCTAGATCATTCTTATTTAAGTGGAAATATTATGCATCCATCCTTCAAAAATCTAAATCCTTATAAAATATGGATGTTTTTCATTTTCTATTAAATTTTAGTAAGGGGGTGATCTCACCTCCTTACAGCATGGTATCAGAGCCTGATAGGTAGCTATTAGGGAATAAGTTGAAAGCAAGGGTGTCTTAGAAGGATCTGGTTCTCAGGGCTGGAAAGATTTTCCTCTACACCACTAGCTTGGCTTAAGAGAACTCTCGAATCTGCATGATACATGCCTAGCCTAAGATGATTCTGACTGCCTAAAATAACATACCTTTAGGCAATAGTATCCTTAGACATCTATGTTGGATACTCCCGGTAACCTTATATGATGACCTTGTCCACTTGTTTGAAGATGGATACCTGATATAATTCCCTTATGTTCAATAGGACCACATGTTTCGGTAGTCTATCTCTAGAACCTAGACTTTGAGCTTTGGTGATATTAATCAAGTGTTAGATCCTATACATGGTTTAGTTAGACTTGCCATTTTACATCTTGTTAGTTTGACTTGGTAGGTCAAACCTTTTTAAGGGGTGGATGAGGAGTAGTAGCACCTTAATAGATCATGGATATGCTGATTTCGCCGATGAAATCCTTTTTAAGGGGATGGAGTCCTGTAACATATCGATATCTAGCTACTCTGACTCTAGAAACCCTAACTTCATGATTAGGAGGTTAGTGTGTTGTTTCATTAGAATTTACCAAAAAAGTTATAGTTTTAATCCTTAGAATTGACAAAACAAGTTATAGTTATAACCTGACATTTTTGTTTATATACTAATGAACATATAATGGTCACGTGATGAATAGTTCACATGTTTGAACCCTAACAAATATTTAATGTACATAATATTTGTAACTCACATATTAATCCTAATTATAGATACACATGATGTTGACCATGTCATGGTCCAGTAATTCCTAATGTTATGATGAGTGAGATAAATGGAACCTAACCCTAGACTTAATAAGAAGGTGTAAGTGAAGTATAATGATCATGTTGATCTAAATCCTAAGTTGAAATCATCTAACCTTAATATATGCATCCTTGATGACATTAATGATACATTAGTGACATTAGGTGTCATAATCAGATAACATACATTGATACACATAAATGGTATATGATGACCTAATCCTGAGTTAATGTATAAATCAATTCATTAATATGTAATATGATTCACCTTATTCACTAATATCCACCTATTGACTCAAATTTGGTTAATGAGTAACTTGATTAATATAAACATGCATGAATGTTTGATGAGGTATTAAATGTGCATAATCAATAATAGGAAGTGTATAAAAATGAGTAAATTATTTATGAGGACATCAATGTGAGTAAGAAAGGTAATGTGACAATGTATAGATGTTTAATATAGGAATAAGTAATTAATGTAACGTTCATTGGGTTAATTGCAGACTTAATAATAAATTGGATAAAATTGCATGTTTTGTGCAAATAATCTGATATAATTTAATATGGTGATTATATGAGGATAATGGAGTCTAAATCCGAATTATTAAGGATAATGGTCAGATGTATGGATATTGAAATAATTGAGTATAACTCTAATTGTGTTAGAACTCTTAATGAGATAAATAAGAAATATATATAGGGTTCTGTGCATAGTAATGAGACGTAACTCTTTTGGCAACAAAGTGAATAAAATAGGACACAATTAAAAGAATAATAAGGATGATGTATCATAATAAATATAATGCTAATAAGCCAAAAATGTTAATTATGTTATATCTCATAAAAGGAAATCTCAAAAGTGAAACCCTTAGTGATCCATGAGAACATGACCTACGAGGAGTTAGCTGTGAAGATTTTGGACTTCTAAGTTAAGTAGTGAAAGTCGTGTGGTAGTGCCATAGTTTGGAAGAAAGAACTTAGAGATGAGATGCTACCCACTCACCCTTCCCTCTTTAATTGAGATTTGAGGAACGAGATCTTTTTTGAAGGGGTGGAGTGCTGTAACGAATGAAAATCTAGGTATTATTAGTTTGGCCTTTTTTCCTATCCTTTCTATCCTTGTTGTCCTTGATGTTGAATTTATGGAATTATTAGTGGTTTGGTGTATATTTGTTCTCTATTCATGCCAATGTATGGGTTTGTGCACAAATACCTCAATTAATGTTTTAATTAGGGACTAAAATGCAAATTTACCACTTAGGTAACATATTGATAAAATAGTTTTGTTCTGGAACCTCCCTTAGCCTAATGGAGCAAGTAAAAGAAAAAGGGATAAATAACAAAGCTTTAAACATGATAATGTAGCATTAAATAATTTAATTTGGTAAATAGTGAAAATAATGTGTAATGGAGATAAAACTCATAAAAGGAAGACTAATTGGATAAAAATAACTTTAGATTCGAATTTCTTGGGTCTCAATTGACTTGTGTGCCAAGTTTCACTTTATTTTCATAATAATAAATATTTTAATTCAATTTGGAAAAGAAAATAGAAGTAAAGTCCAAAATAAGAAATAAGTCATTAAATGACTCAAAAAATGGCAAATAATCTCATATTTGTAATCTAAACATTAAAAGTAACCTATGGGTCAATTTTCATCAAATTTGGACAATCTAAAATATTTTAGTTAATTTTGGAGAGAGAATATAATTTAAAGAATAAAAATATTAAATAATATGTTAAAATTTTATTTAATTGGAAACAGTGTTCCTCACGTTTATTATTGCTTATAGGCCAAGTTTCAAACTTTTAGATAGTTTATATATGCCTCTAATTCATTAAAGGAATAAAATAAGTGATAATATTTAAAATTATTAAATAAAATACTTAAATACTCCAAAATAAAAATAATTCCAAAATTGGATTCCTCACCCCAAAATTAACTAATCTACCAAATTTGGGTTTCTTTAGACTTTGTTTGTACCCTCAAATAATTATAGAAAGTTTTGTGCTTTTAATGCATTAAAAGAACAAAGTTGGAATGTTGTATTAAATGACTTTCATTGCAGATCCGCCGCATGAACAGTGCCATAGACCAAAGGGGTCTGATATTTTGGACATAACTCCCTTGTTTCTCAACAAAATTTTGTGAGACAAGTTGTGTTAGATTTGAAATTGAATTATGCATCCATCCATACCCTATTTGAAGCCTAAAATTGTGTATTCGAGAAACACCCAAACTTGTTCTCCAAGACTCTAGAATTTTCTACCTCCTAAAACACCAAAATCAAAACCCATCTCTCTCTATCTCTCTCTCTCTCTCTCTCTCTATATATATATATATATATATATATATATATATATATACCTACCTACCTACCTATACCCAGACCTCTGCTAGCCCTTGTGCACCCTTTCTCTTGTGCCAATTGAACCAAAGCCATCATCATATGCCGCAACCAAGTTGATTCTCTCTGTCATAAACTCTCTCAATGAAGGAAGTTCTCTCCACGACAGTTCAATAGATATTTTGGTAAGACTCTCTATACCCTTTTTTTGCTTCTAAATTGTTGATGCCACTTGATTTCAGCCAAACGAATTTTCCCCAATTTTTCATCCACCCAGACTTACTCTACGTCCTCTGTCATGGCATGGATAGAGCTGGAAGAAGGTTCCTATGCATTCCAATTTGTCCCGCATGACCTTATTTCTAGTGTTTTTGCTTAATGAGTAAGTATGTCTTCTTACATTCTCCATCTTTTCTTTTGTCATTTGTGGCAATATCCTATCATGGTATATAATTTGTAATGATAATATGAGACCAATATATTCTTTTGAATATCATTTACATACTAATATCAGTAAAAATATATAGAACTATAAAATCCATAACCTTTTACTAATATCTCTAATAATTACACAAAAATATGTTTTGGAATCATTAGAACTTTCTCTATCTTTTGGTGTTAGTTTTGTTTCCTGATTTTCAAATTTTCAAATTTGTATTTTTATTTTTTTATTTTACTTATGATCTTAATAATTATTATGGGTAACATAATAATTTATAAAGTTGGGATTTTGAGTCAAGATATTAATAAGAAATTATGAACCCAATATCATGTCAAGATCAAGAGTCGGTCTAGGGTTTTTTTGAAGGTTTGGATTTCTAGGGTTTTCCACCTACATAACATACATTGAACCTTATCTAATGAACAAAACATTATTAGTAGGTTTGAGTGACTTTAGACTTGGAAAGATAGAATTTGATCTCTGGTTTGAATACTCAAGTCATTTTGGGCATGTTTGATAGCCAAATCCTAATTTCCCAATGAGGCATGGACAAAAACCTATGTTCCTATTATTTCTTCTTTTGATATGATTGCCTAAAATTCTTGCCAAAATTATCATTTCTTGGGTCTTGGGCCCCACTTGCCATGTTACTATTATTTGTTGCCTAAACTTTCCATATTATTTCTTTGAGCATGATGATATGTTTGACTTATTAGCTAATGTAGTGGTACTTATGTACAACAACCCATTGTTGGGCATGTATTATTTCGCCCTGAGGGATGTGTTACTCTCCTCCACATATAAATATTTTATAGGTGATTGGACATGTGTTTACTCTCCCCTCACCTATTGGTTGTTTCCCCTTAGGTGCCTCAACCCTACTTAGTTAATTTAGTCTAACTTAATAATTCATGCTAATTTTCTTATTATTTTTCATGGCAAGAATCTTATATGTTATGCTCCTCATACTTTTGGCCCTCCTCATTTCTTGGCTATTATATACCCTTTATTATCCTTGTTGTTCTTAATCTTGTTCTTGTTCCTAATTTGACACATACCTTATTTTCTCCTCTTGTTGGGTGATCCCACCCAGGACTAGTACAAGGAGTGGAACAAGACCAAGGAGGGCCAGCCCAAGAGTAAATTCAAGGAAACTTTGTTGAGATGTCTAGGTTGCTACTTCTAGATCCTTTAGTTTTCTTTTGTACTTATTTTCTTGAACTCATGTAGTGAACTTGGATCTAAGCCACGTAATAACTTAGTCTTTTCTTTTCGATGCTACTATTGACATTCTATGTATCTGGATCATGCTTATTTAAGTGGAAATATTATGCATGAATCCTTGAAAACTCTAAATCCTTATAAAAGATGGATGTTTTGTATTTTCTATTAAATTTTAGTAAGGGGTTGATCTCGCCTCCTTATATCGGTATCAGAGCTTGATAGGTAGCTATTAGGGCATAAGTTGAAAGCAAGGGTATCTAGAAAAGATTAGGGCTTGGGGGCTGGTAAGATTTTCCTTTGTGCCACTAGCTTGGTTTACGAGGACTCCTGGATCCACATGATACATGTCTGGCCTGAGCTAATACTGACTGTCTAAAATAGCATACCTTTAGGCAATAGTAGCCTTAGACATCTATGTTGGATACTCCCAATAACCTTATATGATGACCTTGTAACTTGTTTGAAGATGGATACCCAATGTAATTCCCTTATGTCCCATAGGACCACATGTTTGGGTAGTTTATATCTAGAACCTAGACTTTGAGCTTTGGTGATATTAATCAAGTGTTATATTATATACATGGTTTAGTTAGACTCACCATTTTACCTCTTGTTAGTTTGACTTGGTAGGTCAAACCTTTTTAAGGGGTGGAGGAGTAGTAGTAGTACCTTGATAGATCATGGATATGTTGATTTGAGGGCAAAATCCTTTTTAAAGGGGATGGGGTCATGTAACATACCAAAATCTAGCTACTCTTACTCTAGAAACCCTAACTTCATGATAAGGAGGTCAGCGTGTTCGATCCTTTGAATTGACCAAACAAGTTATAGTTATAACTCGACATGTTTGTTTATATACTAATGAACATATAATGGTCACCTCATGAATAGTTCACATGTTTGAACCCTCATGAATATTTAGTGTACATCATATGAGTAACTCACATATTAATCCTAATTGTGGATACACATGATGTTGACCATGTCATGGTCCAGTAAACCCTAATGTTATGATGAGTGAGATAAATGGAACTTAACCCTAGACTTAATAAGAAGGTATAAGTGAATTTTAATGATCATGTTGATCTAAATCCTAAGTTGTAATCATCTAACCTTAATGTATGCATCCTTGATGACATTCATGATACATTAGTGACATTAGGTGTCATAATCATATAGCATACATTGATACACATAAATGATATATGGTCACCTAATCATGAGTCAATATATAAATCAATTCATGTCAATGTAATATGTTTCACCCTATTCACTAATATCCACCTAATCACTCAAATAGGGTTAATGAGTAACTTGATTCACATAAACATGCATGAATACTTAATGTGGTGTTAAATGTGCATAATCAATAATAGGAAGTGTATCAACATGAATAAATGTATTACGAGGACATCAATGTGAGTAAGAAAGATAATGTGAAAATGTACATACGTTTAATATAGGAAGAAGTAATTAATATGACATTAGTTGGGTTCATTGTAGACTTAATAACAAATTGGATAAAATTGCCTATGTCGTGCAAATAATCTGATATAATTCAATACGATGATAATTTGAGGATAATGGAGTCTAAATCCAAATTATTAAGGACAATGGTTAGATATATAGATATTGAAATAATTGAGTATAACTCTAATTGTGCTAAAACTCTTAATGAGATAAATAAGAAATATATATAGGGTTTTGTGCCTAATAATGAAATGTAACTCTTTTGGCAACAAAGTGAATAAAATGGGATACAACTAAAAGATTAATAAGTATGATGTAATATCATAATAAATGTAATTCTAATAAGCCAAAAATGTTAATTGTGATATATCTCATAAAAGGAAATCTCAAAAGTGAAACCCTTAGTGATCCATGAGAACCTGAACTACAAGGAGTTACTTGTGAAGATTTTGGACTCCGAGTTAAGTAGCGAAAGTCGTGTGGAAGTACCATAGTTTGGAAGAACAACTTGGGAACTTAGAGATGAGATAGTATGTACTCACCCTTCCCTCTTTGATTGAGATTCCAGGAATGAAATCTTTTGAAGGGGTGGAGTACTATAACTGACGTGACCCAAACCCATTGATCAGGGTTAGGGCCCGCCAAACAAGGATTAATACTAACCATAAACTTTTAAATACTTGATAAAAATCCACCATAAATTTTTCTTTCTCTCAAATATATTGTAGTATCACCTACTGAAGGATAAGTCTCAATTAAACATAACAGTAAGATACAACAGAACTTGACTATTACATAGAAGCAAGAATTTCACACTTAATATACATCATGTACATTACATTTCAAACTTCTCTCTTTTCTCACTCTCTCGATCCCAGGATCTAGAGGAAGGATAAGAGATCATCTATCTATTCTAACTACTCTTCTTTCAATACCTCTATGCTAATCTTGATTAAAGTTGGCTTCTGACTCCTCAGGAAGATCTAATCCTTTACCTGAAAAATTGTTCAGTAGGTTGGTGAGCTACTGGCTCAGTGAGTAGAGAATCAACAGGTAACCAAGATATTTATGATGTTTACAATTAATAGAACTTAAATACAATAATGTAAGCATGGCAGTTTAAAAACTGCAATTCACTCAACATGGCAGTTGTATAGATATTAAATGCAATAAAAGGATAACCTTACTATTTACATTATTTTAAATCCATTTTTTATTCCTCTGGACCCACATGAGGTGTACCACAACATGTGGAAGTATCACAGTAAGCTTCGATCTCACTGTACAAGACTTAGAATCAAGCTTGGGATCCTAAGTCTTTAATCTCAATACCATGTCTGTAGCTGGCATCGGCATGTCTGCCTCTTAGCAGCTAATGGGAGCAACTGGATATCTTAGACTCCACCTCTCAACCTAGATACTCAGGCGGTGAGTCAAAGCCCTCAGGCTTAATGTGCATCAGTGGACCTATCGACCACTGATCACTACAACATGTAACACAGGTACCACCGGCATCCTTGGTTGGTGTTGGGTACCACACAACTATAAGGAGTTTGTCCTAATGGTCAAAACCCCCTCATTCTACTGGTACACTCTAGCTTACCTTGATCTAGACTACCTCCATTCGGGAAATCGTTTCCTCTCCACAGCGCAGGCCTCATCCTGTGAGGATTCTATAGTGTCCATGGCATATAATGTCTAGCAATATTTAGTTGATTTAACGGGTTTCATTATCGTAGCTAATGATTATCCTATTTTTGACAATTAAGCATCTTACATTTAAACAAATAAATCATTTAATAATTTCCATATATCTCACAAACTATAGTTCAACTCTTTTAAATATGAACTAGGGCAACCTGGCTTTTCAGTGCCTCAATTTACACATTCATCACTTGTTGAATCATAACAATTCATATGGAAACTTTCAACATGGTATTACATCACAATTCATATGATTATAAAAATATTTCAACTACTGATAATCATTACACATGTTTATAAAAAAACCACAAATATCATAGAGTAAGAATAAAACGTAGGAAAACCATTAAGAAAGAAACGTAGGAAAACCATTATTTGAGTTTGTATGCTTTAAATCAGGGTTAGAAGTATATTATCTACTCACAGACTTTGCCCAAGATCACTAATCTTAGCCTTTTTACCAACTAATTTTGGATCTTAGCTCACATGAGTCAGAATCAAGCTTCAGACCTTAAGATCTCATTCAAAATAGCCTTTTAAAGTGTTTCCCAACCCTCAGAATTGCTAGATTAGGGATTTCGAGAAAGGGGAAATAAAGAGAAGGAAGAATCAATGGTTAAAAACTACTTAACAAGTTGAATCTATGGCAACCCCTTGGATTTATGTCGTTCTTTGTGTTCTTCTCCAAATATTGCCCCAGAAGTCACCTTCCAAGTCGTCCTCTCATTGAGAAAAGAGTTTGATATGATAGAGGATCGAGTTGTGGTTCTAACGTACTTCGTTTCATTGAAAATGGATAAGTATAGCCCGAGATATGATCGTTTTATGATTAGCTATCTTGGGCGGCATCTGTCGCGTTCGCGACAATAGCGTCACGGTCGCAGTTGCGGCAATATTGTCGCGGTCGCGACAGTCTGTACATGTTTACTAAAAAGGACACATCTCTCTCATTTTAACTCCAATTTGGTTCATTCTTTTTTTTAGATTCATAATTGAATTCTCTATAATCCTATAGTATTATTTTGATAATATTTTTAAATAAAAAATATTTATTAATTATTTTCTATAATGTCATTAACTCTCTTCTTGCATACATATATGGGTTAATTCTATATTAACTATAACTTAAATCTTTATAGTATACTTAAGTCGTGATTATGAGTTTTCCAAATAAGTATTTAAGGTTACAAAAGTTAAGTTAAAGTACAAGGTAAAATATTACTGACAAAAATATGACAAGCATTAAGATTATCTTAAATATCTAGGATTACCAGCAAAGCTAGGACAGGGTTGTAACAGTAACAAATGGAAATCTGGGTACATTCTTAATTTGGCCCTTTTTCTAAGTTTTTCCTATCCTTTCTATCTTTTTCTCCTTGATGTTGAATTTGTGGAATTCTTAGTGGTTTGTGTATATTTGATCTTATTCATGCCAATGTATGGGTTTGTGGACAAATGTGTCAATTAATGTTTTAATCAGGGACTAAAATGCACATTTATCATTAAGTGACTGATTGATAAAATAATTTCATTCTAGAACCTCCCTTAGCCTTGTAGAGAAAGGAAGAGAAAAAGGGATGAATAATAAGGTGTTAAACATGATAATGTGGTATTAAATAATTGAATTTGGCAAATAGTGAAAATAATGTGTAATGGAGATAAACTCAAAAAAAGTAGACTCATTGGATAAAAATAACTTCAGATCCAAATTCCTTGGGACTCAATTGACCTATGTGTCAGGTTTCACTTTTTTCATAATAATAAATATTTTAAGAGGAGTAAATCCCAAAATATGTAATAAGTCATTAAATGACTTGAAAAGTGGCAACTAGTCTCAGATTCGTAATCTACAAATTAAAATTAACCTATGGGTAAATTCTCATCTAATTTGGACAATCTTAAATATTTTAGTTAATGTAGGAGAGAATATAATTGAAAGAGAAAAAAATATTAAATATATGGTGAAAAAATAATTAATGGAAAAATCATGTTCCTCACATTTATTATTCCTTATTGGAAAAGTTTCATATTTTTTTAGAGTTTCTAGATGCCTCTAATTTGTTAAAGGAATAAAATAAGTGAAAACAATAAAAATATTTAATAAAATACTAAAAGTCCTCAAAAATAAAAACCAATGTTAAAATCAGATTCTCACCCCAAAATTAGCTAATTTACCAAATTTAGATTTATATGGACTTCATTTGTACCCTCAAATAATTATTGAAAATTTTGTACTTTTAATGCATCAAAAGACCAAACTTGGAAGTTTATATTAAATGACTTTCATTGCAGATCTGATGCGTGAACGGTAACCATAGACTAAAGGAGTCTGATATTTTGGGCATAACTTTCTCGTTTCTCAATGAAATTTTGTGAAACAAGTTGTGTTAGATTGAAAATTGAATTATGCATCCATCCATACCTTATTTGAAGCCTAAAACCATTTATTAACTTATTCTCCAAGACTCTAGACGTTTATACCTCCTGAAGCATCAAAATCAAATCTCATCTATATATATACCTATACCCAAACCTCCGCTAGCCCTTGTGCACCCTTTCTCTTGTACCAATTGAACCCAAGCCATTGTCATAGGCCATCGCCAACTTGATTTTCTCTCTGTCATAAACTCTCTCGCTGACGGTAGTTCTCTCTAGGGCATTTCAATAGATCTTTGGGTAAGGTTCTCTATACCCTCTTATTTCTTTCTAAATTGTTGATTATGCTTGATTTCACCCAAACGAACTTTCCCCCAATTTTTCATCCTCCCAGACTTTCTCGAAGTCGTCTGTCATGGCATGGACAGAGCTGGAAGAAGGCTCTTATGCATGTTCTCCGATTTGCCCCTCATGACCTTCTTTCCGGTGTTTTTGCCGCATGAGTATTTCCATCTTCTTACATTCTCTATCTTTTCTTTTGTCATTCGATTGATGGTATGACAATACCACAAAATATCCTATCATGGTATATAGTTCAGAATGATAATATGAGACCAGTATGTTCTTTAGAACATCATTTACATACTAAAATCACTAAAGATATATAGAAATGTAAAATCCATAACTTTTTACTAAAATCCCTAAAAATTACAAATAAATATATTTTGGATCCGTTAGAACTTTCTATATCTTTTGGCATTTGTTTTGTCGCACGATTTCCAAGCTATAAAGTTAGGATTTTTAGTGTTTCAATTTTACTTATGATCTTAATAATAACTATAGGAAACATAATAATTTATAAAGTTGGGATTTTGAGTCAAGATATTAATAATAAATCATGAACCCAATATCATGCCAAGGTCAAGAGTCGATCTAGGGTTTTTCTGAAGGTTTAGATTTCTAGGGTTTTTCCACCTACATAACATATGTTGAACCTTAACTAATGAACAAACATTATATGTAGGTTTGATTGACTTTAGACTTAGAATGGTAGAATTTGATATCTGATTTGAATAGTCAATGTATGTGCATCTTACCCCTTACGTTGGGCATGTTTAATAACCAAACCCTAATTTCCCAATGAGGCATGGACTAAAACTTTTGTTCCTATTATTGTTTCTTTTGATATTATTGTCTCAATTCTTGCTAAAACTATCATTGCTTGGATTTTGGACCCCACTTTCCATGTTATTATTATTTGTTGACTAAACTTGTTGTATTATTTCTTTGAGCATGATGATATGTTTGACTTATTAGCTAATGTAGTGGTACTTATGTACAACCACCCATAGTTGGACATGTGTTATTTCTCCCTGGGAAATGTGTTACTCTCCCCCACATATAAATATTTTATAGGTGACTGGGAATTTGTTTACTCTCCCCTCACCTATTGATTGGGGTCTGGTAGGTGCCTCAACTCTACTTCATTAATTTAGTCTAACTTAATCATTCATGCTAATTTTCTCATTATATTTCATGGCAAGAATCTTATATGTTACGTGCCTCATACTTTTAGCCCTCCTTATTTCTTGTCTATTCTATACCCTTTATTATCCTTGTTCTTAATTGTTATATCCCCAATTTTGGTAAAAATTGAATGATATAAATATAAAGCATGTCCTGATAAATAATTTTCCCGAATGGTGGAATAATATTATCCTTGTGACAAGTTAAAGAAATAAAAGGATTTTTGTTTGCAATAATCCATTAAAATGTTGAATAAGAGAAAGAATGGAAAATTCTAGAAAAAAAGATATATCATGGGATAATAGTATTAATGTTCAAAAGGAACAAGCTTTGTATGGGAAAGGTATCACATTAGATCCCAAAAGATTAAATATAATTTAGAAAGGAATTAATAAGTTCCTATAATGGGTGCAAGGATTTTATTCCTTCCTATGACCATGCCTTTCCTATTAGTTGGAGATTAAGTTGTGAAATAAAAGAGATATCTTGTAAATAGTCATGGAAAGGTTCTAATGGGAGTTTCCTTCTCGAAATATTAGATTTTAGATGGAAAATAAGTAGGAGAAGTATAGTTATTTCTTTCTAAGAGTTGACGACTAAATTACTTTTAGAAAGGAATAATGGCATGCCTTGCCACGTATGGAAGAAAGTTAAAGGAAGATACCAGGACTCTACCTATATATACATGATCCCCTTTGTACTTGAGGGATACACAACTGACCAAGCAGTCGTTCTCCATCTCCGTCGTTTTATTCCTAACCCTAAACTTGCTTCCAGCCTATATAAAGAAGACCCCAAGAACCCTTGTTTCTAACCGAGATCTATCTAGGCTATTACGCATAGCGAGGTCGCCCGCGGGCTGTGAGTTCTGGTGACCCCTCTTCACAACCGGATGCAAGCTGACAACAAGCCATGAGGCACAACATCACAGAAGGGAGAAGGGGGACGATGATCTGAAGTTTCCCCTTCCTGCACCAACGGTTTGAAGGCGCTACTGTAAATTGCAACTCTTTTCATGGTCATCAATGGACAAGGGTTTCCGTCATAGATTCCTCCTCGCTCCTACCACCCAGACTCGATCACTGCGACCTACCATCACAGGTGGAGGTAAGACGCTAAAGACCTAAGGGGTCTGTGGCCAACGACGTGCAAACTGGAACCATCCCAGTAGCGCCATGGACTCCGCCCCTTTATCCTTGTATCTACAAACTTTGAGTGGACAGGACCGACCCACAGCGAGCCAGCATTGTACACGCGACGGCTAGGGCGCGGAGAAGATGATGCCGCCGGTGGTTTGTAGCTCAGCCAGGCGGAGACAAGGGTGCGATGGAGAAGGAGATCTGGGAGGATGACTCCCTGGCTCCATGAAGTTTCCAAGATAACTCTGACCTGCTCTGTGTGGCAAGGAAGCGGATGTGGCCCACAGGTACATCCTAGCTGGGGTGCAGCGCTGGGGCAGAGCGGAGCACCATCCACCCAGCCTGGCCGTCTCCGGGATATCTGAGACCGTCCACAGATCCGAAGGGATCCCAGGGATCGGTATCCTCATGGCTCGATCGTCGGCCACCCAGGACCAACGGGTCCACAGCCGACAGGTGCATCGCGGCGTGCATCGCGGACGGGGAGGGGGCGACGCGAGGTTGGGGATGAGGTCGAGCAAAAATACATGCATGCCCCGAGTTACTGCCAGTCAAGTAAGGGCATAAAGTCTTTAACCACTAACTTAAAGGGGGGCGCCGAGTTGTTTTAAATAAATATGGGATGTTGACATGTCAGCACGTGATTGGTCCTAATCAATTTATTCTTGCAAATAATGTAGATAATTTTTGGTAACTATGTTCATAATAAGTTATATTTGAAACTTGCTCAGAAAAATGAGAGGAATATAAATAAAATAGTTTTAGAACTTGATTATGCTTCCTGTTCGAAAAGTATTTACAATACATGTTTAGATGTGTTTAATGTAAAGGAAAACCCATATTTGTCTTAATCCGATGCTTAATTGTATATGATCGTTCATGTTAGGTTAGTACCTGACCTAGACATGTATAATGAAGAAATCCTGGTTAATGATGAATAATGGGTGATTCTAGATTAATAACCTTATACATGTTTTAGGGTTTTAAAACTAATGTTGACATCTTGCTATGAGCTAATGCTGGTAATGTAATATAGATGTCATGAATAGCTTAATATGTTTAAGTTGACGATTAGGGTTTCCCCTAATATGCATAATTGGATTTGTAATCTTGGAAACCATGATATAATAGAATTAGGGTTTGTAACCCTGATCCTTAGTCCAAACGAGAGATAACCTAACCCCTAGTTTAGGAGCGAATCTAGATCTGATTAATGTAGCGTGAATACGTGGTAACACATATGTAGTATGCTTTATTTCAGATACTTGTTGATTACATGCTTTACTGCTTGGATGTTTGGATGCACTCTTAAAGTACATATGATGTTCTGCATGGTTTCTGTGATGACATAAGGTATGTGGTTACGCTTATGATTACATGTATCAAATTCTGAGATTGCCGATGTTTCTCGATGAGATTGAACGACAAATAAAATGCTTGCTTGTTTATTTAGTTCTTGCAAACTATAAAGTTCATATGAGTATCATGTAAAGTAAATAACTACATTCTGAACCCTGGGTCAGACTGATCTTGAGGGTAATGCACACGAGCCTCGGAGGGACAGTGATTACACCTGAGGTAGTGGACCAGATCAGGGTTAGAATATGAAAGTGAGTTGATGTTCTTATATTCAAGATAAAGATGTTTGCTTATATCTGTACTTTTGATTATTGTTTGAACCCACGTACTAGTATAGAAATATACTGATCACGTATTTATTTGTCGGCATTTTAGGTATCAGATATACTTGATTCGTGGACATGAGGGTACAGATAAAGATGATGAAGACACTACAGTTTAATCATGAAGGTTTAGTCTTAATGGTATATCTTCACAACTGTAAAAGTTAATTCTGTTTAAAAGTTATGTAACTCCTCCGAGGAGCTTTTTATCTAAACATGTACATATTTGATCATTAATGGAAATTATTTACTATTTTGTATTATTTCATGAATCTGATCTTGGAAGTTATGATTAACGATCTGCGACTTTAAGGTCTTTTAGACACTCAAAAGTGCGGGTCGTTACATTAATCTTGTTCTTATTCCTTATTTGACACATACCTTGTTTTCTCCTCTTGTTAGGTGATCCCAACCACCTAGCCCTAGGTGTGATGGAGTGGACTTTTAGAATCCTAAATGTCCAATGACTTAAGT
Source organism: Alisma plantago-aquatica (assembly GCA_963693085.1). NCBI lineage: Eukaryota > Viridiplantae > Streptophyta > Magnoliopsida > Alismatales > Alismataceae > Alisma > Alisma plantago-aquatica. Next base: position 658,615,798 of record OY856411.1, read on the forward strand.
GAAAGCATATGTTTCAGTTAGATTGAGAGTTTCAAGCTTTTGATAAAGTAAGTGTGTGAAGGCGAGGTTGATGTCATGATTAAGACCTATCTTTGTATGCCTTTTTGATGAATTTAATTGAGTAGTCCAACAGATGAGTTTTGTCACCAAATTTGAATAGGAGGTAGCTCGAGAGGTATGGAAGCTATGGCTAAAATTTGGTTGCAATTGGATGTTCCTAGAGGAAGTTATTGAGGTTTGAAATTGGGTGATTAATATGTATATTTGATGAACTATAGACCTAAGTTTATGACCTTAATAAGTGTCACGCGCCCCCTTAGTTGAGTTGGGTATGCGTGGCCCTTTTCCTGGCCCTAGATCTCAGATCTAATAGCCCCAGATCCTTGCAACAATGAACCCACGGATAGGCTGAAGTGAGGAGTAAGTTGGGCCCTTGGATGATTATCAGACGACCAAGGAGTCATCCCTAACCTTCGCTGGACGAGTGAGTCGTGGCTGCTGTGGCGAGATTCAACGTCGACCACGACCCCCCCCCTCTCTGACCAATATCACGAGAAACCATCTGAGGCACTACCTCCAACTCATCTCCACGAACACTTTGACCCCTCACACGATGCCCAACAGTGCCCGGAACCACCTCCACGATCACCACCTGCAGCACCCTTCTCCTGCACGCCCAGACTGGATTTGGGCATCTCGCCCTCAGTACTCCTTGTTACTAACTAAACCCCCTAATAGCTTCTACGACACCTCGTTACTCCTCCTGTGCCATAGATTTGGTCTGAAGCAAGCGCCACCAACTCTGTCCTCAAGCTCGCCTCCTCCGACCACCTCGTCCTCAGCTTAGTGCTGCTCAGGACTCCTCCTCCTCCAGAAACTACAAACCGACCATCCCATGAGCTTTGAAGCCCTGCGAGGAACCTCACCGTCCCTTCCTCAGGCTGCAACACCACCACAGACCCTCCCCTCACTGCTTTTCCCCCTTTTTCTCCGCCACGACAGAGATGGCGACGGCGCTCCCAGCTAGATGGAGAGGTGGAGCGGTAAGCATGGATAAAAGAGGTCGTGGAGTCCTACCCAAAGATGTCGAAGGCGTTGGATGCCCTAAGAGCTGACGAGGAGCTATCGAGCATGGGCTATTGCTCACCAGAGAGGATGCCTCGTGGCGGCACTCTGTTTCTGGATCGCGCGAGGAAGAGAAGAGCGGAGCTGAACCCCGATTTAGTCGCCCAAACCCAACCCTGAACCGGAGAAATCTAATCCAACCCGAACCGGCCGGAACCCAGTAAGGCAAAGAAGAGATGCGCAGCCCTAAAGTGGACACGTGGCGTCCTGTGATTGGCCGGATGAGGTAAATAATCAGAAAATGCTCAGTTTTTCAATAAATCGTAGAAAATAGCCCGATGCTCAGAAAAATACATATAATATACCAAAATGTTCATAAAAATGCGTAGAACAACCTGGAACTATAATATCAGGCTTTTAATGCTCAAATAATAGTGATATCATGAAAGATGTGTAATGCTTGTTTAGTGGATAATAAATAGCAAATGATGACATAAACTTATGGAAACATGTCAGTAAGTCTATAATCATGTTTATAATGCATCTGATGTCATATATGGTCATGTTGATGCATGAAATTCTATAATTTGATTAATATGGCTAATTAGGGCTAGTAATCCTAAATAATATGTATTAAATACATGCATGCTCAATAAATGGTGAAATTTACAGAGTAGGTTTATATCAGTAATTTGAAGCTAATATGTAAATCAGATATCAGTTAGATGCCTATAATTCATGTTATATGAAGAGCACCCTTAGTACATGGGATGTAACCTTAATATGGTTAATTAAAGTGACATAATGTTAAATATGTCCACATAATAATGTGACACATGAGTATATCCAGTTGATGAACTATAATCTGGAATATGACATCAGTGAGATAATCATAAGATAAGAATACAAGTAATGATACACATATCGTAATGAACTAAGAGAAACTCTAATCAACACGATTAGGGTTAAGATGAGATGTAAGATGATAAGAACCTGATGATAGTTTATGATCTTGCCTTAATCAGGGATGAACAAGGTTAGAGTTGACCTGAGGAATATATGATGATTAAGTTTATCTCTTGATCAAGGTACGCCATTACCTCTTACTTGGCTTATTATACAATATGCTTGTGTTATATGGTAGTAAAGACTTGGCATATGGTATTGATTGAAATGATTGTTCTTGTATGATATGTTGCTTGATTTTCCATAGTTATGTCTATGAACACATGAAACATAAAATAACTGTTCCATTATATGAAAGCACTAACTCTTTGGTAGTGTGCTTGGAAGTGACCTAACTCTTTGGTAGTGGTCACATTGTACATATGACCTAACTCTTTGGTAGTGGTCTGACCTAACTCTTTGGTAGTGGTCACCTTGTACAAATGATCTAACTCTTTAGTAGTGATCATAAAGGCCTTGATATATAATGGAAAATGTGCTTAAAATATGTGTTCTCTTTTGTTAATGAATATCCTTGTGCAAGTATATGCTTTTCTTATATTCTTCTGTTACTGCCAAGTATATTAGTTTTATCTTATTGCCAAGATATGATGAGAGGTATATAAAAAGACACGTAGGCGTACTCAGTACAATATTCATGAAATATTGTGCTGACGTGTACCGCATGTAATCTTTTGTTTAGGTTTTGGTTATGCTCTTGAAGATCCAGGATAGTGAGAGTTGTGTGGCGAGCTGATGTACAGGTGGACCTGTTGTCTTAAGATCCTGTAGTTTAGATGTAGTACATGTATATGTAGAAGTTTACCTTTCAATATGTAATATCAAATGTTGTAACAATTCATGTTGTAATTATATGTTGAATGGTGAACATGTGTGTAGGGTTTTATTATTGTTCATGTACATGTGCTACTGTTGTTTCCTTCTGACTCCCTTGATTTTCTTCTTCTTAGCCTAGTGTGGGATGTTTAAATTGGGATTCTCGTTGAGGTGAGGGTTTCAATTTGGACGTCACACATTAGATTAAGTTTTTGAAAATCCGGGGATGTCACAAGTGGTATCAGAGCATGAACAATAGCAAAGCCTACCATTTGCTCATTATGCAACTCAAAACTAAAGAACCTTGAACTTAATAATCTTTTAGGGTTAGATTAGTCATCTTTTAGAGACTAGATCTGACCTAGCCTCTAGGTTATCACCTAGATGTCTGAGAACTAGGCCTAGACTAGTGCTTGTTGTATAACAAGTCCTTAGATGTCATACTTTCCTTGTAGTGCAGTGGTATGGGACGTTGCACTATTTGGAAATGATGTGCATCAAGGGAAGAGAAACCCTAGACATATGGCGCTCGTTGTCTAGAGTAGCTACGCTAGTCTACCCCTTGTTCTCACCCTTTTCACTAGTGTTCATGACACTGTACTCTCTACTATGTGTGGGACACTCGTTTCCTGGATTTGGTTTTTGATTCCAAACAGATCGAACCTCGATAGTTTTCTCTGACGCTTGTTTTGTCGGAGAAAAACTATATAATATTTTATTATGTATATGTATTACAAAAATGTGTCCCCACGCATGTATGAGTAGGAGGTGGTCATGCAACCTAAGTGAAAGTGATGACATCAGTCTAGAGGAGAGTGTAGTTCTAGATTAGATGTCTAGAGCCTTTTGATATATATGATAGATGGAATAGATGAAATAAGCTATGATGTAAGTCTTACATAGATGGCATAAGATGGTAGTGATGATCTATGTTTGTCTTCGAGGACTTAAGTTCAGTTTTGAGGATTTGAAATAAGTTTTAATGATGCAGGTATGAGTTCTTTTATGATATGAGATAAGAAATGTTAAGTTAAGACAAGATGTGGATCAGCCTGAGCCTCAAGATCTTTTACGAAGGAGGACCTCTAGTGTTAGGACCAGTTTCGGGGTTAACTCCAGGGAGAGTGAGACCCATTGGGAGAAGGTTAGAGAACCTAAACTCCAATATATGAGAATTCTGAGATATGTGATATGTCCTAAACTAGACTACTCCTAAGTAATTGAGATGAGTTGCTTTATGCATGATTCCTATAGTTTTGTTGAACCCTAGATGTCCTTGGGAGGACCAAACCCTAGAGACAGAGAGAGACTGGATACATGTGCATATGTGAATATGAATATGAGTGCCTGCCATCTGGGTGAGGGGGAGAGCCCAAGATCCTGGAGGAGATAGCTATGTTAGTTTCTATGAAGCCTCATGCTCGGGTTGGTGGTTTCCCACATAGGAATCTAGTGGTGTATATAAGAGAGTTTTGGGGTAAGCATGTCTCATGGGTAGAAGACCTGTGATGAGAACATTATGTCATGTTTTGGTTTGTGCTTATGTGGCTAGAGCTTGTAAAGCTATCACGAGTGCCAATGAGGTAATCCGAGAACCCTAAGTTAATAAATGGAAGATAAAGTTGTGTTATGAGATACTCATTGAGTTGAGTTAGCTCAGAGAGACTGGGCAATACGTTATCCTCATGATATGGGTTAGGAGAACCTCAATTGGACTAGACAAAGTTTTGGTATATGTTTAACAAGTCACTCGCATAACTTTGTTTAGCACAACCAAGATGTAATATATGTAAGGATGCGATCTAATCTCGAGATGTGATATATAGACATGATATGATGAAAACCTAGAGACGGTTTAATAGATATCAATGCATAAATGGTTAACCATATACATGAATAATGCTCATTATGTGGAAATTTATGGCTAATCTTGTGATGTAATCACTAGTAAGTGTGGCAACTTTGTTATGAGCAATGAAATAAGATCATATGAATGAAACATGTTACATGAGATGTTAATCATAATGCTTAATAAAGATGAAAAATATAGTTTGACAATTAACACAACATAATGATGATGGCACCTTAATATGATCCAGATGGATAAAGTGGGTTGACTTTAGTTAACTCCCTCCTAAAAGGTATATGTTAATGTTGAACATATTCTGACAATTGGTTCAATAAAATGTGGATGACACCTTGATATAATGGGTTAACCTTTCTTAACTCCTTTATAACATGATAATATGATATGAGAACCCTAATGCATGGCTAAAGATAGGGATGAAAAATCTAACATATGAGATATGTCATGATGTAACCTAAGTTTCTAAACCTTGAGTTCAATCTCGATGGAGTGCTCGTGCACCAAGATGGTTGTAAAACCCCCCTAATAAGTGCCTTGGATACATGGTTCTAGGTAACCTTTTTGGATATGTTGCACATAGTGTGGTTGCTACATGTGGATGGAGGCAAGATAAGGTTTTTCATGGAAGTATGAGTATGCTTTACTTTCGAGGACGAAAGTTCCTTTAAGATGTATATGATGTGACAAAGTGGTTTTTGCTTTAATTTCGAGGATGAAATATCTTTTAAGGTGTATAGGATGTGATGGAGTGGACTTTTAGAATCCTAAATGTCCAATGACTTAAGTGAAAGCATATGTTTCAGTTAGATTGAGAGTTTCAAGCTTTTGATAAAGTAAGTGTGTGAAGGCGAGGTTGATGTCATGATTAAGACCTATCTTTGTATGCCTTTTTGATGAATTTAATTGAGTAGTCCAACAGATGAGTTTTGTCATCAAATGTGAATAGGAGGTAGTTCGAGAGGTATGGAAGCTATGGCTAAAATTTGGTTGCAATTGGATGTTCCTAGAGGAAGTTATTGAGGTTTGAAATTGGGTGATTAATATGTATATTTGATGAACTATAGACCTAAGTTTATGACCTTAATAAGTGTCACGCGCCCCCTTAGTTGAGTTGGGTATGCGTGGCCCTTTTCCTGGCCCTAGATCTCAGATCTAATAGCCCCAGATCCTTGCAACAATGAACCCACGGATAGGCTGAAGTGAGGAGTAAGCTGGGCCCTTGGATGATTATCAGACGACCAAGGAGTCATCCCTAACCTTCGCTGGACGAGTGAGTCGTGGCTGCTGTGGCGAGATTCAACGTCGACCACGACCCCCCCCCTCTCTGACCAATATCACGAGAAACCATCTGAGGCACTACCTCCAACTCATCTCCACGAACACTTTGACCCCTCACACGATGCCCAACAGTGCCCGGAACCACCTCCACGATCACCACCTGCAGCACCCTTCTCCTGCACGCCCAGACTGGATTTGGGCATCTCGCCCTCAGTACTCCTTGTTACTAACTAAACCCCCTAATAGCTCCTATGACACCTCGTTACTCCTCCTGTGCCATAGATTTGGTCTGAAGCAAGCGCCACCAACTCTGTCCTCAAGATCGCCTCCTCCGACCACCTCGTCCTCAGCTTAGTGCTGCTCAGGACTCCTCCTCCTCCAGAAACTACAAACCGACCATCCCACGAGCTTTGAAGCCCTGCGAGGAACCTCACCGTCCCTTCCTCAGGCTGCAACACCACCACAGACCCTCCCCTCACTGCTTTTCCCCCCTTTTTCTCCGCCACGACAGAGATGGCGACGGCGCTCCCAGCTAGATGGAGAGGTGGAGCGGTAAGCATGGATAAAAGAGGCCGTGGAGTCCTACCCAAAGATGTCGAAGGCGTTGGATGCCCTAAGAGCTGACGAGGAGCTCTCGAGCATGGGCTATTGCTCACCGGAGAGGCTGCCTCGCGGCGGCACTCTGTTTCTGGATCGCGCGAGGAAGAGAAGAGCGGGGCTGAACCCCGATTCAGTCGCCCAAACCCAACCCTGAACCGGAGAAATCTAATCCAACCCGAACCGGCCGGAACCCAGTAAGGCAAAGAAGAGCTGCGCAGCCCTAAAGTGGACATGTGGCGTCTTGTATTTGGCCGGATGAGGTAAATAATCAGAAAATGCTCAGTTTTTCAATAAATCGTAGAAAATAGCCCGATGCTCAGAAAAATACATATAATATACCAAAATGTTCATAAAAATGCGTAGAACAACCTGGAACTATAATATCATGCTTTTAATGCTCAAATAATAGTGATATCATGAAAGATGTGTAATACTTGTTTAGTGGATAATAAATAGCAAATGATGAGATAAACTTATGGAAACATGTCAGTAAGTCTATAATCATGTTTATAATGCATCTGATGTCATATATGGTCATGTTGATACATGAAATTCTATAATTTGATTAATATGGCTAATTAGGGCTAGTAATCCTAAATAATATGTATTAAATACATGCATGCTCAATAAATGGTGAAATTTACAGAGTAGGTTTATATCAGTAATTTGAAGCTAATATGTAAATCAGATATCAGTTAGATGCCTATAATTCATGTTATATGAAGAGCACCCTTAGTACATGGGATGTAACCTTAATATGGTTAATTAAAGTGACATAATGTTAAATATGTCCACATAATAATGTGACACATGAGTATATCCAGTTGATGAACTATAATCTGGAATATGACATCAGTGAGATAATCATAAGATAAGAATACAAGTAATGATACACATATCGTAATGAACTAAGAGAAACTCTAATCAACACGATTAGGGTTAAGATGAGATGTAACATGATAAGAACATGATGATAGTTTATGATCTTGCCTTAATCAGGGATGAACAAGGTTAGAGTTGACCTGAGGAATATATGATGATTAAGTTTATCTCTTGATCAAGGTACGCCATTACCTCTTACTTGGCTTATTATACAATATGCTTGTGGTATATGGTAGTAAAGACTTGGCATATGGTATTGATTGAAATGATTGTTCTTGTATGATATGTTGCTCGATTTTCCATAGTTATGTCTATGAACACATGAAACATAAAATAACTGTTCCATTATATGAAAGCACTAACTCTTTGGTAGTGTGCTTGGAAGTGACCTAACTCTTTGGTAGTGGTCACATTGTACATATGACCTAACTCTTTGGTAGTGGTCTGACCTAACTCTTTGGTAGTGGTCACCTTGTACAAATGATCTAACTCTTTGGTAGTGATCATAAAGGCCTTGATATATAATGGAAAATGTGCTTAAAATATGTGTTCTCTTTTGTTAATGAATATCCTTGTGCAAGTATATGCTTTTCTTATATTCTTCTGTTACTGCCAAGTATATTAGTTTTATCTTATTTCCAAGATATGATGAGAGGTATATAAAAAGACACGTAGGCGTACTCAATACAATATTCATGAAATATTGTGCTGACATGTACCGCATGTAATCTTTTGTTTAGGTTTTGGTTATGCTCTTGAAGATCCAGGATAGTGAGAGTTGTGTGGCGAGCTGATGTACAGGTGGACCTGTTGTCTTAAGATCCTGTAGTTTAGATGTAGTACATGTATATGTAGAAGTTTACCTTTCAATATGTAATATCAAATGTTGTAACAATTCATGTTGTAATTATATGTTGAATGGTGAACATGTGTGTAGGGTTTTATTATTGTTCATGTACATGTGCTACTGTTGTTTCCTTCTGACTCCCTTGATTTTCTTCTTCTTAGCCTAGTGTGGGATGTTTAAATTGGGATTCTCGTTGAGGTGAGGGTTTCAATTTGGACGTCACACATTAGATTAAGTTTTTGAAAATCCGGGGATGTCACACTAGGACAAGGAGTGGAACAAAACCAAGAAGGACCAACCCAGGAGTAGATTCAAGGAGACTTTGTTGAGATGTCTAGGTTGCTACTACGAGATCATGTAGTTTTCTTTTCTACTTCTTTTCCTAGACTCATGTAGTGAACTTGGATCAAATACATGTAATAATTTAGTCTTTTCTTTTCGCTGCTACTATTAACATTCTATGTACCTGGATCATGCTTATTTAAGTGGAAATATTATTCATGCATCCTTCAAAATTTAAATCCTTATAAAAGATGGATGTTTTGTATTTTCTGTTAAATTTTAGTAAGGGGGTGATCACGCCTCCTTATAGGTATGATATACATTAGAGGAAACATAGAATCCATAGATTTCCCATAATCGGTATATAAGGTATTAATTACTTATTATTTCATATTATGAACTTAGGTCTAAAACATGATTAATGATGGGAATAGGGTTAGGTGTGGAAGGGATAGGGTGTGAGAGAGGTAAAATATTATTAATCAAACTTTTTGAATGTTTTTTGTTTTCCCTTATATATAATTATTTGTTCCATTTTCCATTAATAAGTCCTAAGCATGCAATATCTAATCTTTTAGTATTATAAATGTGAATAATGGATTAACCTTATATGAATGTATGATAAATGTCACATTGACATTATTATTGAAGTTCTCAATTTTCCAAGTCATTAATCCTAATTACTAATCTTCTCTTTGTTTAATCTACAGTCAAGGTATTGAGTCATGTTAATGTACATTGTTGACTTGGTAACCAAGAAAGGAAATTAACATAGGTGTAACACTGATCCAGATTTTCTATACTAACATTCCATATGTTTTTAGTTAAATTTTGGCATTGGATTATCACCTTATGTATTTGTAAGATTTTGGTATTTCAAATGGAGAAAATAGGAATAAAAGAAAAAAAAAAGGAATGAGAAATCTATCAAATAGGACCATGCAGTCGCTGGAGCAGGATGGCCTTGGATCTCTAGAGGCTTTTGGGGCTTGACTCTAGTCATAGAAGCTCCTTGATGGTCTCTCAAGTGGATGCAATTCCCATGTGATATTGTGGTGTGGTTGGGCACCTAAGAAAGCAAGGAGAAGGTCACTAGCACACTAGAGCAAGATCAAAGTTGGAGAAATAACATAGAAATTTTGGGACCAAGGTTTGATTGGTTAGGAATGGGATGGGTGTCAAGGAACAAGTCACCAGTGGCGGAGTGGCTTGTAAAGTAGAAGAGCTCCATGGGGAGGTCAAGCGTGTTGGAAATGAAAGTAGAATAGGTCTCAGCAATGTAGGTGATTTTGGGGCTACATGAGAGGTTGGAAAGCTTCTAGGATGTGGTGAAGGGGGATGAAAGGTCTAATTGTGGCGGGGACTCATGGTATTTGGTGGTTAGTATGAGGATTTGAAGGAGGAAGTTTGTATCGACAGAGTATAGGGACCTTTTATAGAAGGAATTGAGGATGTGGTTGGGTTTGTGGCATCTCAGAGAAGCTATAGGCGCCTTCAATTCTAGGTGAGGTTGTGTGAGATCTACTCGGATCCTCTCCAACATTTTCTTGACATAAAGTGTCACAAGAATGGGTGTTCCGGCCCTAGTGAAAGGGATGCAATGAGAAGCAGTCGTCGGGGTAGGGAAGAGGTCTAGGAGCCTCTAGGGTTAGCAGGAGATGATGAGGTGGAGTAGAGGAGGCAAATTTTGTCGATGTTGGAGAGCCCTACCACCTCTAGGGTCGAGGAAGATGACGTGACAGTGCTAATACCCCTATTATTGTGTAGATGGTTGTGATCATCCCAGCCCTGAGATGAATGACTCGTAATTAATACTAAGTCATTATTTTGTTATTTTTGTATAAGCCACATATTAACCCATTTTGACTGAATTATCTACATTCTTTGCATTAGTTTCTAGTATTTGATAAAAACCTAAATCACATAAATTACCTTCTAAATTTCCTTTAATAAATTATCTCTATCAATTATTCAAATTTAGATATAGAATACTCTATATTAATTATTTGAGTAATTCCAAAGCATGTAACATCAGGTCAAACTAATTCAAGTGGTTTTGATCTAATTAGATATGAACATATGAGCTTAAATCATTTTTTGGTACAACTTGCAAGGGTTATTCAAATATGATTCAAAGAACATGTAGTAAATCACAAATTAAGATGTTCAAGATGATTTATGTAATAAAGCTCAATAATATAATTGGTACCAAATTTCAGTACGTGACACATCTACGATTGCAACATGATTAGATTATGAATTGATTATGTAAGCATTGTGACCATTTCCTTTGTTTGGATTGTTCTATATAGGAGACTTTTGCTTTAGCTTTCCATGCTTTGTTTCTCAATCTTGCATAACAAATTCCTTGTCAAGATATGGTTATTATGACTTTGGAAAGTGCATGTTTTCCATGGTCATTGTCCCTCCCTCATTAGTGAAATCTTTAGGAGAAGTTTTATACAATGAATACCATATAAGATCCTCTATATTATTCCATCCCATCAATATCAAAAGGTTGCTTTTGGGTCGATTGCAATATTTGGGTGCATAAGACCTACACAAACTAGCAATAACATGTTTCATGCAAGATGACAGAGCAAAAAAAAACTTTGGTATTTTCTAAATTATTCCATCCCATCAATATTAAAAGGTTGCTTTATGGTCGATTGCAACATTTGGGTGCATAAGACCTACGCAAACTAGCAATAACATGTTTTATGCAGGTTGACATAGCAAACATATAAACTTTGGTAATGACAATAAGTGATAAACTCAATATTCCACGTTTTTTGGCTAAGCTTGAAAAAAATGTGAATTCGAGATACTTCAGTATGAAATTATTACATCAACCAATCAATATATATATATAGAGAGAGAGAGAGAGAGAGAAAGAGAGAGTCAGGCTAGTGTACACTCGAGTGTACTGGAGGCACCGTACACCTCAGTCATTTTTGAAGATGTAATGATTTTTTGAAAAATCTAAACCA